>VXAD01010782.1:14980-27103 GCA_013399195.1 Dicrurus megarhynchus | reverse complement strand
AAGGGGGAGCCAGAATCACCCCCAGCCCTCGGCGTGACCCCCAAATCACCCCCCAGCCCTCGGGGTGACCCCAAATCTATTCCCCGCTCTGCGCTGCGATTTTTGGGGTGGGGGCGCAGCTTTTGGGGTCTCCGTGCGCTGTCGGGGAGGGGGGGGGGTCCCTGGAGGCTCTGTGGGCAGTTTGGGGGTCAGGGACCCCCCCCAAATGTGGGGTCCTGCACTGCCCAGCCCCCCCAGTTTGGGGTGGGGTGACCGCCGGGGGTCTGCGGTGTCCGTGTGGACGCGTCCCAACGTTCCCGAGGGATTGGGATTGAGGAGGGATTGGATGGAGGGCAGAGACCCCAACTTTGTCCCCCAGCCCAGCGTCTGGAGGGTGACACGAGGGCCAACAGCAGTGTCCCCAAGGGCCACCAATGTCCCCAAGAGCCGGAGCGAGGAGGGGACATGGGGAAGCTGCTGCTCGCCAGGCGTTAATTCCCGGCCGGTCCCCCAAAAACAAGGGGCTGGCTGGGACAGCGGGGGACAAACGCGACAAAGTGTCCCCGACGGGCGGCTGCGGGCTGTAAAAGGAGCACGAGGTGACAATCCCCGTCCCAGGGCCGCCCGCCGAGGCTGCCTCGGGGACAAATGACCTCCCCCCGAGGTGGCTGCCGGCTCCTTGTATGGTTGGGGACGGCGTTGTCACCAGACGGGACAAAAATAGCCCGCGGGGACAAGGGGATTGGGACAGCCCCGGGGGGCTGCGGTGGCCCCGGGGAGGTGGCAGGGATGTCGCCAGGGTGCGGGGACCTTTGTTCTCGGTGGCGGATGCTGTGTGGGGTTTGGGTCCCGGATCCGGCCGGGATCTGGGGGTGGGATGGGACGGGAACGGGACAGGGAGAGCTCCGCAAGGTCAGCGAGGGCCACCGAGCCGGGCCGGGAATGTCAGCAACGCTCGGTGACACAGGCGGCGATGACAGCGGGTGTCAAACACGGGCTGGCCTGGCACCAGCCACGGGGACGGGGACACGGGGCTGGCTGTCCCTGCCCTGTCCCCAGCAGTGACACGGGGCTGGCTGTCCCTGCCCTGTCCCCTGCCCTGTCCCCAGCAGTGACACGGGGCTGGCTGTCCCCTCTCTGTCCCCAGCAGTGACCCGGGGCTGGCTGTCCCCTCTCTGTCCCCTCGCTGTCCCCTCGCTGTCCCCAGGGGAACGGCCCGGGCCGTGTCCCCGCCCCGGCGCCGCTGTCACTCCGCGCTGTCCCCTCGGGGCTGGTGGCCCCGTCTGCTGGGACACCTTGGGGACATCGGTGCGAGCACAGCGACCCCCGGGGCTGCCGCGGCGTCACCTCCGGCCCGCCTGACGAGTTAATGAGTTAATGAGTTAATTGCGGACAGCAGCTGCCCAGGGCCCCCCAGAGCATCCAGCGCCACCATTACCCCAAGGCCACCACATGTCCCCCAAAGTGCCACCACCCCCCGCGGGGATGGGGACACCGCAGCTGTACCAGGGCTGGAAAAGCTTTTCCAGGAGGAATTTTCCCCGTATCCCACCTGAACCTTCACTGGAGCCCCCCGAGGCCGCTCCCTCTCACCCCATCCCTCCTTCCCTGTTGCCACATCCCGATTCCCGCCTCTCGGAGGTCCCGATCCCACTTTTTCTCAGGATCAGCCCCCTTCCCAGCTCCCTCGGCTGCTCCTGATCCCAAAAATCCCCTCGTTCTCTGGCTGCATCCCAAGAATCTTCTCCCCACCCCCCGAAATCCCTGTGGGATAGAGGTGGATTTAGGGGCAGTTGGGGGCCGAGGTGAACCCCGAGCTTTGGGATTTGCTCAAATTTCCAGCTTTTTGTTTTTCGGGATCTTATTTCGATCCAGAGCGTTCAAGAGGGATAAAAGAAATTTGGGATCGCTCAGCATCCCGCCAAAAAAAAAGCGGGATTTTCCTTGTGCCCACCATTTCATTTAAATATCGACAAGAATCCCCTCGAGTCTTTAATTTGGGGTTAAAACGAGCAAAAAGCCAATTCCGGGAGCAGCTTTGTGGGCAGAGCCCCCCGATTCCCACCCGGATCCAGCTCCCGCACCGGGAATGTGGTGAAGGAGCAGCCAAATCCCAAACCCGGCCGGATTTGGGGACTTTTCCAGCGTTCCACGGGGATTTCCTTGGCAGGAGCGAGGTCGGGAGCAGCCTCTGGCTGCAGCTTCCACAGAACAACGGGATTTTTATTCCCCTCTTTCAGCACCTCCCAAATTTTCCAAGGAACGAGGCAAAATCTGGTTTTCCAAGGGTGGGGTGGGGTCTGAGCCCATTCCCGATGTTCCAGGGATACCTGAGTCCCAAACTTCTCCGTGCCTAAACGATCCCTTTTTTTTTTTTTTCCCTGGAACTCCTCAGGCTCACTCCAAAAACGGTGATTTGGGCTGGAAATTGGCTGCAGGAATTTAGGGAATACGCATTCCCACTCCGGAAGGATCCTTCCTTCCTTCCTTCCTTCCCCTGGCTGGGTTGGGAGTGAGGAATTATCTGTTGCCTGTGGGTTTTAGGATAGCTCCAAAATCCAGGAATAAGTGGGAATTTTAAAGTTTTTTTTTTTTTCTCTCCTCATTTTCCAACAAGATTGGAGACAAAAATCCAACAAGTCATTCCTGTGGCAGCCTGGAATTCGGGAATTTTTTGGGAAAATCCAGCCCCAGCAAGTCACTTTGGCTGGATTTGTCTGTGGGTGCCCAAAATTCAGCTGAGGGTGTGGCCGGCTTCCAGCAGCTCCAAAATCCACTCAGAATTCCCAGGAAATGGCATGGGATGGGGCAGAGCTGGTGCCATCCCTGCTGTGGCTGGGTTTTTGGGATTTTAAAGGAATAACGTGGCAGATTTTAAAATTTTTTGTGTCTCCTCCGAGCCCGGGATTCCGAAGGCGTTTTGTGGGACGCGAGCCTGGATTTGGGGACACTGAGTCACGGTGCTCCCAGGGGAATGAACCCTTTGGAAGTGCCAGCTATTCCTGCTGCTGCTCCAGAGCAGATCCCACTGATTTGGGTTGGGAAAGGACTTGGAATCCCATCCCATCCCATTCCCACCCCATCCATGGGCAGGGACACCTCCCACTGCCCCAGCTGGATCCAAGCCCCAATGTCCAGCCTGGCCTTGGACACTCCCAGGGATGGGCAGCTCATCCCAAGCATCACCACGGACAAACCCCTGGGAGTCAGCGCCTCAGACGCCCCGTGCTGGTTTTCCCCGGAATTACTGGGGCTGCCACTGTCTCTTCATCGAGCTCAGAACACCTTGGAGATAAACTCGGAATAAATCCACACATCCAGCGGGGCTGAAGGAGCACCAGGCAGGAACCACCGCAGAGGAGCCTTCGTGAAGCTCACGGTGCTGCTGAGGGAGGGCTGGAAAACAGCCGCCGCTCCCTCACGATTGCAGGGACAGGCCTGGTGTCGGCAGCAGGGCGGGAAGGGCTGTGCTACACGCGGCAGCCTTCAGGTAGGGGAAAGAAGGGACCACATAATGACTGAGAACATAACAGGCAGAGACACTCACAGAAATAGCCACAAAAAAGGCAGAAAATAGCAATTACTGAGGCGAAAAACCAACCCGCACCTGCCGACCGCTACCGTCGCTCTGAGGGGGCGCGCGCCGCCGCCGCGCTTATATAGGGGGGACTCCCAGCATGCCCCGCGCCGAGGGCCGGCTCCCCCCCTGCTATGCACACGGCGCGCATGCGCAGCTCCCCCTGTGCCGCCCCGCCGTGCGCACGCCGCGGGCTTTGACCCCGCGCTCCCTCCGCGCAGCCGCAGTGCGCACACCTCGCCGTGTCCCTCCGCGCGCCGCTGCCGGCGCTTTACCCGCCGCTCCCGGTGCTTTCCCCCGTGGTTTTGGGGGGGTTCTTCCCGGTCCTCCCGGCTCGTCCCGGCGGCGGGGGACGCGGGGAGAGCGGCGGTTGCGTCCCGGCAGAGGTAGGAGGCGGGTGGCGGCCGCCCCCCTCGGCGCGGAGGAGGCTGAGGGGACGCACGTAATGGCGGCTGTGGGGGGAGGGGGGGGCGGACGGGTGAGGGGCCCTCATAGGGGGTCCCGGCCTGTGGGTGTTTATCCTTTCTCTTTTATCCTTTCTCCTTTATCCCTCCCTCTTTATTCCTTCTGTTTTATCTCTTTTATCATTAATCCCTCATCCTTTATCCTTTTTCTTCCGGCACGCGGATAAAGCCGCCCGGTAACCACCGACCTGCAGCGCAACCGCAACCCCAGAACGGATTCATCACATTTTATACCCGGCCCGGATTTAAATCTGGTTTTTATCAATTTTAATCTCGGCTTTACGCGGTTTTAAGCGAGGGAAGCGCTCTCCTCGATTTCTGGCCCTCTCTGTATCCCCTCACGCATCAAACAACACTTTAATTTAGTCCGTAATCAGATCTTTCAACCCATAAATTCAGCATTTTTACTTAAAAACAATGGGGTCCAGCGGTTGGGAACTGTGGGGTTTGGGTTAAAATTGACCCTAAATAGAGCAATACCAGCCTCGGGCTGGGTTTGCACCTCAGGACTTGACCTCAGGCACCTCTTCGCGGTTTGGGCTTAAAAACGCGGCTTTTCCCTCATTTTTTTTTCACTTCCAAAAGAGAATAAATAATTCCAATCGGGTAAAATACCTGAAAAAAAAGGATTTTTACCTAAGGCCGAGTGTCGGGGTTTGCAGGAACCTCGCCTTTTGGGGGGATTTAATCTTTTTTTGATGCAGTTTAGGCACGGGCTGCTTCAATATTTTTAATGTTGTTTTAAACCACAAACATCCTACGGGTTGTTCTTTTCTTTTTTTTCAGAAAAATCGCTTTGGGGGGATTATTTCTATGAATATTTACCTAAAACTGGGCTGTTTTTTGACTCAGAACCCAAAGCAACTCCCCCAAAATCTCATCCCAGCCCAGAATTGACATTTAAATGTTGTAGGTTTGGGTTTTTGTTTTCCCCTTGTCTTTGGTGTGGGATGCTTTAAAACCTGAAATCAGCAGCTGTGAGGGTTGGAGAGGGTGGATCACGACATGAGCTCATGGTTTTCCCTGGGATAAGCCGCTCTCCAAGGACGAGGAGTATCCCGAATTTCGTTGTTTTTTCCATTTTTTCCCTTTTTTCCCCGGTTGAAATCTGCCAGAACTCCACCATCCCTCTGTGGGGATGGAAGGGACCAGCCCGGCCTCCCCCAAATTCTGCTGGAGCCGAGGTTGTTTATCCGAGGGTGGGGTTTTCCCAAGGCCTTCCAGAACCTGCCGGATTCTTTCTCTTCCCTCTTTTTCTTCCCCAATTTGGGACCGGGGGTTGCTTTTGCTGCCGGACGAGGAGCTCGTCTGGGTGTGAGGAACAGCGTTGAGATCTTTGTTTGTTTTCCTTTTGGCTTTCACGCTCGAAGGTAAATAAAGCCTCTTTTCCTCCCTTGCCATCAAGTTAAACGTTTTGCCTGGAATCAGGGCTTTTTTTATTTGGGAATTCTGGGCAGAAGGGGCAGTGTTTGTTGTGCCTGATGGTGTCGGGGACCTGCTGCCGGTGTTTCTGTTTCTTTCTCAAACTCTGCTGCTCTGAAAGTGGAATTTCAGGAAGATTCCTGCTGCTGAAATGCCCGATTTGGGGCCTGTTTCAGGAATTCCTGCCCGAAAAGCTTGTCCTGATTTTTTTTTTTTTTTTTGGTGGTGTGTGTGGATAGAAACTTCCTGCCTCAGAGGCTGGGATGGGGCAGAGTTTTGGGAATACTTCCGTGGGTTCCGCGGGTGATGTTCGTGTTCTGCTTGGGCAGGGATGGAGTTCAGTTTGGGATTTGGGAGCTGAGTTTGGCCAAGGTTGGGCTTTCCCTGGGCTGGGAACGGGCAGAGCTGCAGCCTGGAGCTTCTAAAGGGATATTCCATACTTGCAGTGTCCTTTTCCAAGGAAAAACTGGGATAGAGGAGGGGAAAAAAGTGGAGTTTGGCTTCCAGGATTTAGTGGAGTGGGAGGAATAACTTTGTCTCCCTTTCCTTCTCCATGGTTTTATCTCATCCCAGGAATTTTCTTATCTAAGAACTTCCTTTCTCTCCCCCTTTCCTTTTGGGATTTGCTTCCTTCAGGCTTTACAATTCCAGCTCAGCTTTTGCTGGTTTTCCTGGGAAATCCGAGGTAGCAGGCTGGGATTTGGCCTCTATTCCCGTTATCCAGGTGCTCCAGGAGCATTCCCTGGAGGTGAACAACCATTCTGCCTTCCTCTTCCTCCTCCTCCTCCTCCAGGACAGATCCCAGCTCCTGCTGTGTCCTGGTGTGACTTGGAACATTCCCGGCGGTGTTCCTCTTGATCCTGGCTCTTTGAATTCCCAATGCAGCGATCCCAGCTGAGATCCTGCTGGATCTGGAGCTGGCAGCAGGAATGTGCCCGGGGGCAGGTGGCAAGGAGCCACTTTCGCCCCTAAAATCCTGGGAATTGTTTTGTCTGAGCGGGCAGGTGATCCTGCCGGAATGACGGATGCTGGAACGACAGAACAGCCGGATCTGTTGTGCTCTGCTGGATTTGGGCCGTGCTGGAGGAGCTGGAGGATCCCGGGATCGAGGGATAATACGGACGGACGCCGTGGATAACCCGGAAAATCGAGGAGCTCCTGCTGGAACTGGGATGTCCCCTCGAGGTGGGGTTGTGCCGGCAAGGGGAAGCTTGGAGTTGACAATCCCAGATTTCCAAAGATCCAGGGCACGTTGGGCTGGCCAGGGCCATCCAGAATCACGGCAGAGAATTCCCAACTGCAGGAAAAGGGCTGGGAATGCCTCGCCCACCTCCTGACCTTGATGATGGAACATCTGGGCTGCCGTGGCAGGAGTGGGATGAGGAATTCTCCACGGGAAAAGGATCCACGGCACCCTCAGGACACCGACGCCGCCCTGGGGTTGGGCAGCACAGGGAGGAGGAGGGGGAGGAGAATCCAGCTCCTTCCAGAACCTTCCAGGATTTTGCCATCAAACAAAGGAAGATCAGGGAATGTCCAAAGGAGATCCAGCTCTTGGGATCGGCCGTGGTCACATCCGTGTGGATATGGTCACTTCTGGAACAGCTCTTGGAAAGGCCCAGCAGCTTCCCAGGCATGGCAGGGCTGCGGTTCCAGCTGTCTGTAGCACAGAGCCACAAAATTCCATACTTTTTCTAGGGAAAAATCAGGAAATTCTCCTCTTGGAATTTCCCTTCGGATAAATCTTCTGTGTAACGGGAGAAATCCGCTTCCGGCTTCTCCCAAGGTTCCTGGAGAAAAGGAGGCTCCGTGGGGACCTCCTGGCTCTCCACAACTCCTTGACAGGGAGGGGGATTTGGGATCTTATCCCAGAGAACAGGGACAGGAAAAGAGGGAACGGCCTCAGGCTGTGCCGGGGGAGGCTCAGGTTGGACATCAGCAGGAATTTCCTCATGGAAAGGGCGGTCAGGCCTTGGAAGTGCCCAGGGAGCTTTGGAGTTCCCATCCCTGGAGGTGTCCAGGGAATTCCTTGTGCCGAGGTGTGGATCAGGCACAGCTTGGACTTGCTGATCCCGGAGGTCTTTTCCAGCCTGAATAATCCCGGGATTCTGGGCCGTTGCAGGTCAGGCTTTCCTTGCCCCTTTTTCTCCTTGTGGGAATTCTCACTCCGGATCTGTGGCTGTCTCTTCCTGTGTCTGCAGCAGAGCCTTGCAAACACCAGGGAGGGTTTAAAATCCAGAATTTTCCATTTCTCCGCCCGTATCGGGAAGCCTGGAAAAACAGAGGCGGGAAGTGGAAGGGAAAGCGAGGAAGGTGTTGTTTGGCTTTTCTCTTGTGCTCTGGAGTTCTGGGATTGCTTTTCCCAGGGATCAGCAAAGCACGGGGGGCTTGGGAGAAGGTCCTTGGAGCGTGGAGATGCTCCAAGGGCTGGAGCCAGGCTGGGAGTGCTGGGAATGTTCAGCTGGAGAAAACTCCAGGGAAAGCTCGGAGCCCCTTGCAGGGCCTAAAGGGGCTCCAGGAGAGCTGGAGAGGGATTTGGGATAAGGGCTGGAGGGACAGGACCCAGGGAATGGCTTCCCACTGGGAAAGGGGAGCTTGGGCTGGGATCTTGGGAAGGAATTGCTGGGGCTGGGAGGGTGGGGAGGGGCTGGGCTGGAATTCCCAGAGCAGCTGTGGCTGCCCCTGGATCCCTGGGAATGTCCAAGGCCAGGCTGGACATCGGGGCTTGGAGCAGCCTGGGATAGTGGGAGGTGTCCCTGCCCATGGATGGGATGGGATTCAAAGTCCCTCCCAATCCAAAGCATTCCAGGATTTTGGAGCCAGGATTGCTGGGAATGTTCAGCTGGAGAAAACTCCAGGGAAAGCTCGGAGCCCCTTGCAGGGCCTAAAGGGGCTCCAGGAGAGCTGGAGAGGGATTTGGGATAAGGGCTGGAGGGACAGGACCCAGGGAATGGCTTCCCACTGGGAAAGGGGAGCTTGGGCTGGGATCTCGGGAAGGAATTCCTGGGGACAGAATTCCTAGAGCAGCTGTGGCTGCCCCTGGATCCCTGGGAGTGGACAGGGCTTGGATCCACCTGGGATCGTGTGGGAGGTGTCCCTGGATGGGCTTTGAGGTCTCTCCCGACAAAGCATTCCACGAGATCCTGCCTGATTTCCGTTCAGCGTCGCTGCAGCCTCAGCTCGGAGCTCGGTCCCTGCTGCGGTGTCCCTGTCCCAGCAGCGGCAATCCCAAGGGTTGGACACTCCTCAGACAAAGCTGCCTGGAAGAGGAAGGTGAGGCTCTCCCTGATATCTCCAGACCATTGTTTCCTTCATCTTGGAATTTCCTTAGATAGCGTTTCCAGCATTTCCTTTGGAAAGGTCACTCAGGAGCTCCTCGGACGCAGCTCTTCCTAGAATCCCAGACTGGTTCGGGTGGGAAGGGACCTCCAGTCCCATCCAGGGCCACCCCCTGCCATGGACAGGGACGCTTTCCATGGACCAGGTTGCTCCAAGCCCCTTCCAACCTGGATCACCACCCCAGGCCAGGCTGATGAGCTGAGCTTTGCAGAGGTGAGTTGTGATTCCCGATCCTGCTGTGGGAGCTTCCCTGCTCCCAGGTGTCCATGTGAAAATAGCTGGAGAAGTCAAAACTCGTCCTATGGGAATTGTGGTTCGTTCCCTGCTCCGGGACATTCCTGCCCCGTGGAATTAAGGTTGGTGGTGTTCCAGGTCTGCTCTGCTGATCCATTCGTGGTTGTCCTGCTGATGGGTGGCTTTGGTAGTGTTCCCTCTCCGACTGCTTCCCACAGGGATGGGCTCAGAGGGAATTTTTGCCCTCCGGTGCTGGGAATTCCGGAGGGAATCCAAACGGAAAGGCAGGAGGTGGCTCGGGGGATGTTGGTTCACGTCTGTTTAGAAATCCTCAGGAGCAAACTCGGCCTCACCTGCTGTTTCTGTTGAAATCCGATGTAATTTGTGGAGGGAGGAGGAATACGGGGTGAGAGGCCCGATTTTTGGGAATGCTGGTGGGAATCCGGTCGTTGTGGCTCCCTGTGTTGTTTGCTTGGAGAGGATTAATAGGATTCACGTTTCTCCTGGGCCTGAGCACTTTGTCCTTGGTTCAAATGAAATCATTCCTGGTGGAACTCACACCCAGACGGGAACAAACTCCAGGAATTGTGCTGGAAAATCCTCCTCTCCCGCACCCGGGTGTGAGTTGTGCTCCTCCAACTCCAGCGTTGTGACGCCACGAGAGAGGCACCGCCGCTCGTGGTAAAACTTCCAGCCGGAGTCGACTTCCGCCAGCTCGGAAAACAAAACCCCGCGCCGGGCTCAGCGTCGGCGAGATGAGAACCTCGGCGCTGCCGGAATTCAGCACGGAGCTTCGGGAACGGCTGGGAAAACCCCTGGAAAACCTCGCGTGGCGCTGCGAGAAGAGTCCGGTTCTGGGAGCCAGCAGATGGACAAGGGGGAAATGAGGAATTGCCGGGTTCGGAGTTTTCCTGCTTCGGGCCGGGACGGGGTTGATTCCTTTTCCGGCTGCCGCGTTTGGGGTTGGGAACGGGGACGGTGCTGGGAACTCGCTGATGTTGTGGCTGTTGCTTTGTCCTCGCCCTAAATCCAGGATTGCCGGTGTTCCCGCTCGGCCCCCGAGGAGCTGCACGAGGACTTTGCCACTGTTCTGTTGTTCCGCTGCTCCGCTCTCCGTCTCCATCCCTGGCCTGCTTGGACGGGGCTCGGAGCAACCTGGGATAACGGGAGGTGGAATGAAATGGGCTTTAAGGGTTTTCCAGCCCAAACCGCTCTGGGATTCTATTTCCACGTCTCCGTGGTGTCTGATTTGAGTCTCCCTGTGTTTATACCTTCATTTCCCACCTCGCAGGACCGAATTCTCAGTGTTTTCACCCAAACTGAGCCCCACTTCCCTTGGCCACGGGTGCTTTTTGTGCGTAGCTGTTTTGTTTTTTTTTTTATTGGTTCCTGTACAATTTCTCTGCTCTCTTGTTCAAACTCTTTCAGTTTAAGCTCTTAACATCTGGGAGGTGGGATATTTTCTACCCACAGAATTCCAGCCTCTCGTCCCACCCTGTGAATTCTTGCAGGGTTTGCTCTTCACCCCATGAGAGCGGCCATGGGAGTGTCCTCCTGGAAGCTGCTCCGGCCTCGGCTCAGCTCCACCGAGTTGTAACTGGTTGGAGTTCTCCACGTAGATGGTTTCACTTCCAACTCATCCCTCGTCAGCCTCCGGACAGGGTTGTTTTTTTTTTTTCACGCTTTGCCTTCCTGTTCCTAAAATTAATTGTAATTAAACCCAAACTCTGTTGTCACCGAGAAGTGAAATGCCAGGTTTGAAGCGACACTGTTGCAAGTGTCGGCGCTGGTTGTGTTCCCTGTGCCGTTGTTGGGTTAAGCTCGTTGGTTAATCACCTGTTCTCTATATTTTAAGATTTCACGTGGTGAAAGGAAACCTTTTGTGTGAATTTTGAGTCCCTTTAAGCTGTCGCGCAAAGCCCGCTGCCGTGCCTCGGGTTGTTTTGCTCAGCGTCATAGAAGCCGCTTGTGAGCACGTGCCAAAGATGACCCATCTAATCCTTGTCTTTTAACTTGCAGCTTTGTGTTGTTCTTGGAAAGTTTCGCACCACTTGTGAATTCCCTGAACCTTGGCCTTGCCAGCCCCCTTGTGTCGGGCCCTCCTCCTTTTCAGCTTGCCCAAATTAAGACCCACTTGGCTCTCCAGCACTTGTCCTCGGCTGCCAGCGGCGGGCCGGCACCTCCCCATGCTGGCTTCCGCCAGGCATTGCTGAAAGACGCAATGTTTAGCCCCAGAGGAACCTTGCCCCCGAGGCCCAGAGGACCCAACCCGTCGGGCACCAAACCCCCGGGAGCCTTCAGGGCCGGAGGCGCGGCGGGAGCGCCGAGGAAACCCGCGCCCGCGACGCCCCAAGGAGCGCCGCAGAGATTCTCGGGACAGGACGCGCTCCAGTGGACGGGTTCCCAGAGGATCAACGTCCGCGTCACGCTGCACAGGGCCGATCCCAGGAAGGTCAAGGAGAAGAGCAACCTGCACCAGGAGCAGAAGGGAGACCCGCGCGCCAACCTATGGGACAGCGGCCCCTGCCCCACCGGGACCGCCGGGCTGAAGCCGCCTGGCCCGGCGCCGGTCTTGGAGCAGAATTCCAACGCCCAGAACCGCTACACGCCCGAGAGCGCCTCCAGCATTTTAGCGAGCTTCGGGCTGTCCAACGAAGACCTGGAGGAGCTGAGCCGCTACCCCGACGACCAGCTGACGCCCGAGAACATGCCGCGGATCCTGCGGGAGATCCGCATCCGGAAGATGGGCCACGCTGCGCCCGGCCTGCACGCTCCAAGCCGGGGGGACGGGCCGGTGGGCGAGAGCGGCGGCGCCACCGTCAAGGGCAAAGTGATTGACTACGGCCACGCCAGCAAGTACGGCTACACCGAGGACCCGCTGGAGATCTGCACCTACACCCCCGAGGCGCTGCCCGAGGAGCCGGTGGAAGCGCGCGTCTACAACCCCGAAAGCTCGAGCGCCGAGAACAGGGAAGAATTCCAGCGGGAGCAGAGCGTGCCGGTGGCCGTCCCGCCGCCCAGCGTGCCGTGCAACCCCGTGTTCCCGGCGGAAGAGCTCATCAAGCTGCCGGCTTTCCCCGCCGACTCGTCGCCCGCTCCGTCGTTTTT
>VXAD01010781.1:151698-245816 GCA_013399195.1 Dicrurus megarhynchus | reverse complement strand
ACTGTCGTTTTTCTTTTATGACAATGATTAAATAAGGCTTTAGTCATGCAAATATTTGCTAGATGCTGTTAAATCCTTTTTCTTTCCTCAGAAATGTTATTTTTTTGATTTCTGTTCTTTCAGTTTACATAGACAATAAAATTAAATTATTTTCTATTTATTATATTTACACAATAAGAAGGAAGGCAATGTAGACTAAATAGACTGGCAGAGTAGATGGTCCTTTTAGAAGACATTTTCAGTGCTGGAACTCAAGCTTTGTGCTCCCAAAAAGACATTTTATGACCCCTACCATGTGATAAGGAGGCACTAGCAGCACAGCTGCTTGCTATGAATTCAGACATTGACAAATGTGTTTTCTAGTGGTCCAGATCTTATCAGTGTAATAAAAGTGATAAGGTCAGGCATTCCAGGCTGGACCCGCCTCCCACACCTCTGGATCCTGGCTAGCCTCAATGGGATCTAGCTGCTTGTGCTGTTTTGCCGGAGGCATGGTAGCAAAACTTAAGGCATGTCAGGAATAGCTGGGTTAAATTGGAATGAATTCAGGCTCTGGCTGGCATCAGAGCAGGAATTGCAGATTACAATACAGACTGAAAAGCCTAGTTCTTCCTGGATCTGCACTTGGCTTGCTGAATGGTGTCTGGCGTTCAGAATGAAAGTGTGATGCTGTAGTGTACTTAGGCTGTTTTCTCCTCCAGTGATTTTCATTTTTCTTGCTTTCTATAGACTAACTGAAAGCAGTAAATTAAAGATCTGTCAATATTTTTTATTGGCAGGTTTGTTCACTGTCATCAGTTAGATACACAGAAGAGCACAGAAGGCAAAAAGCTAAGATCTCATAATCATTCATCACGTAAATTAAGTTTCCTTTCATTTGTTTGTTGTGGGGAAGATAGGGGATGTTGTAAAAATCAGTATATTATAAAGAAGATAAAAAGCAGTGTGATCTTTTATGAGAGATTCATATGTGAAGTGGGATTAGTTTTCCCTGTTTTAAAACCATGTAGTTAATTGGAATTTCTGTACAACTCATGGGAGCACAAGCAAAAAACAAAAAAGAACCAGACAGATGTAGTTGTTTGAAAGGCCAAAACTAAAAGCCTTATCATAATTAAGAAATGTAATGTTTAGTTGAGGTTACAGTGAATACCACATTTCACATGCTGTCATTGAGCAGAGAAAGTGTCTACCCCCTTTCTTTGCTTGCATTTAGGCTTTTCTATTTTCACCTTAAAGGTTGTTGAGCATTAATTATTTTGATGGGACTTGCTTCTTATAACCTTAATAAAACTGATGGCAATTTCTGGAGTAACCTGGGGGGAATCAGCATCATCTGCAGGACAGGTTAGCAAGGTCGCGTATGTGCAGTGCTTATTGTCAGTTGTTCAGCTGTGGTAGTTTCCATCCTATAGCAGATCAAAAGAATGCAGAAAGATTGACATCAGTCAAGTCCATTGACCTGAACAGCACAGTGGAGATGTTTTGCATCAGAGCAAGGATGAAGACTAAGGATTTTCTTATTTGTTGGGGATTTTTTTTTGAGTATCTGGTACCTGTGGTGGTTGACAAAGTAAACATCAATGCCAGTTGAGTGATCAGCTTAAATTCCAGTTGTTATTTTGATTTATGGCTTTCCAGATGCAGCCCAGTTTGACGATGAAGAATGGGGCTTTTTCTGTTGTCACTGCAATTGTTGTTCAAGGACCAGCTGTTAAGTCCTCAGGCAAACAGTTCTTGTTCTCAAAGTCAAGTCTCGTGCTTTTAGGACTTCAAGTGGATCTGCAGCTTTATTCGCATTTCCATGTGTTAAACCTGATGCCGTAGGGAGGTGAGGGTTAATCATGGGTGTTGAGGCAGATAGATAAAACTCCAAAGTAATGTATTTATTACATTCTTCAGGTTTGGTGTCAGCATTATTGTCTGCACTGCCTCAGGCAGCTGTGAAGTAGAGATCATTGGTTTGTATTTTAAATGCAATTTTCTTGCTAACTAGGGTTGTAAGTCAGAGCACTGACTTGAAGACATTTGATGATGTGTGATTGTGGCAGCTCACATGCCAATCTATTGTACAGTTACACCCAAGTGACTTGAAGAATGTCACCTACCAGTAATTTCACTGCCAATATTTCTACAGTCATGTTTTGCTGACAGCATGCCACCAACTCAGGCTGCTCCTCTCCTTCTCTGTGGCCATGGACCTGGCATGAAGGTCTGGCAGAGCAGATGCTTCCAAAGTAGTTAACCATTTTTCCATCCAAACCTGGACATGTGTTATAGGGTTGAAGTGTACATCTGGGTGAGGTTAATTACCCCTAATTTCACAGACTATTTTGAGATCATCCCCTCTTTCCATATGCAAAGAGATTGTTTCTGCACTTCCAACACTGAACACTGTGTCTGAATATCACACAGATGGATCAGGGTTTTTTACACATTTATCTAGGTCCCCCTTTTTTCTCCTTCTGAGAGGGTATCTGCAGTCTGACCACTTTATTGGTAGTATCAACAGGACAGAAGAAACTCTCTTTTTCTCTGACAGATTTTCAGTCTAGACATCATACAAGCTGACCAAAGAATGTAGGCTACAGGAAGCATGACTGATGGGAGAAGTCCAGCCAGGAGCTATCCATACCATGATTTTTGTTGGCTTTAAAAAATGTTTCTTGGGGAAATACTTTGTCCTGAACTTATTCCCAAGTTTACACTCCTTGAAAACTTGGATGTTCAACTTACTGCACTGAGAACATATTTAGTGAGAGGAGAAAGGCCCTGGGGACATAACCTTTCCTTTTCTTCCCCTTTCTTTTTCTCCCATATTTCAATCTTGTATTAGGCTTGTCTGAGGTGTTACATATATGGTACTCTCTCGCCTCCCACTTCTCTAAGGCACATAAATCCATTCAACTCTATCACCTTTGTGATATTGCCAACATACAACACTCTTGATCAGTCTGCTGTGAAAATTCCCACTGCTGCCTTCATTTCCTCCTGTTTGGACTGCTGTAACTCACAGCTCTCGGGCAGTTAACAGCTGCAATACTCTGTAGGATTGGTACTCACAGTATGCTATCCCAACCCAGCGTGCTATGGACAGTGACTACTGTGTGCTTTAATTTCTAAAATCTTAAATAACTTGGTCTTTTAGTTGTGTCAGAAAATGTGAATTTGTTAGCATGTTTTCACTGAATTCCTCCTCCCAAATCACTTAGCATTTAGTTGATAATCTTAAGGGTCTTTTTTTCAACCTAAATGATCCTATGATCATAGTTAATAGCTTCCCTGACCTCAAGTGTAGTGCCATTCAATGTCAGATCTGTCTGCTACAGGAAATCTTTCATTTGCTTGTAATTCCAGATCTTCCCTCCTCAGATCAAAGGTTCCATGGTGAGTGATTACAAAAAGGACTATTAAGTGGGTAGAAATTGAATGGATGTGAGGTACTTGAACGGGGGAAGGATCATATTTTTCTGCAAAAATGGATACCACTTAGTTCTGCTGCCTAAGAGATGATTATAGTAATTGAAGTTGATCACAATTAGACCTTTAAATTTGCATTGCCTTGAACTGAAGCATTTTTATTTAAATTTATCACTCATTATGCCTTTGCATGTACTATTCAAAGTCTGAGGACTGCATAATTTACAACAAAGAAAACAAGTCACCGAACATAATGAGCTAAACTTCTAACAATACCCTCAAATTTCACCTGTAATTAATCACTCATGCTCAATTGCAGACAAAAACATTAGCATTTACACATGTAACTGCATGCAGGCACAGGCAGACAGAACCTTTCAGTACTGTCACCCTTGTTGGATTTCAGGCAAGAGAAACAAACTGAAATACTTTTCTTATAAGGGCCAAGTGAATTATTGTTCCATAACACTGGGGTGGTAGATTACTGAGAGCACACTAGATGTATGTTCTGTTCTTGTTTTTATGACAGAAATAACAGAGCACGAGGCTGGAGAAATATGCATGTCGTAGACTTGATTTACATACAGCTGTAAAGCATTTTTAGGACTGGATCTTTGTTTAGCTGTGCATGATTGCGAGTTTTCCCTTTAAATTGCCCAGAATGAGTGGTTGGACTGAGGTCAGGAGTAGCCACACGTTGCATCCCATGCTGCAGCTGTGGGATGCAAACTGCAAGGGTGTGAAAAGGGCATGAAGGGCTCTGCAAGCACAAGGCTCCCCTAAAGGAGCTTTCTTTTTTGCGGAAACTCTGGTATAATGGCCTTTGGCATTGTGAAAAACTGTCTTGTGGGAGGAAAAATGCTTTGGAGTACGTGGTGCAGTTGCAGTGATACTTCTGAAATACAAAATATCTTGAGCTTTCCATGAAGAAGCAGAAAAGTCTGAAAACCAAGCAAAAACCAAACCACAACAAGCAAAGAATAATAATTGCAATAACACGTGTATCTTTTGGGCTGTCATTGTAAAATTCTGATTGATGTAACTTGTCTAGAGTAAGTTTTAGTTTTATAGTTTGAATTGGCACTTTTTATGTGGTTTCCCTTTCCCCACTTCCATGCTTTTCAGCCTTCCCAAGACATGTTTTGTTCATTTGGTTTTAATTCAGTCCCAGTTAAGTATCTTAGTGCCAAAACAATTCCTGTGTGAGCAAAGAAGGGAGCTTGTGATGCAGGCACTGACTGGTCTTTATGGCCACATTTGTTCTGGTAGGAGTAGCAGCCAAAGGCTGTCCTGGGTCCCAAGCCCAAATGACCTGGCACAGCTTGTGTCCATGCAACTAAATAATTTATATCACCCAAAGAGGATGACCTAATCCAAGCTTACTTCTAGGAATACTCCCTGGCCTGGACTGTTTCTTTTGAAACTCTACCTAAAACTGTGCGAGATGGTTTTCTGTACAGGCAGGCACATGCAGACCTCCACCTTTGCCCCATCTGTGGTGGATGGCTGTGGGTCTCGCCTTATCAACCTGTGTCAGGTGCAGTGGCTGGCACAGGTCTTCTCTTGGAGCTCCCACCAATTCTAACTCTTGGGCTTTGTGATACTAGAGTTTCCAAAGCTCTGTTAAGGTCTTCAGGCATTGTGGTTGTACAGACAGGCTGATGGAAAACTCACAGAATTTATAATTTTCAAAAAAAAAAGTAGAAAAGGAAACCAATTGCAAAGGAGAAATTCTTTATGTATCACCAATAATGACAGATTAGAGAACTGAAAACACTGGCTTTCTTAATGCATACCTATTTTTATAAATTATTTTCTACCAAAATGTTTCTAAATTTAAGTGAAAGCTTTCACAATGGAACATGCCAGAGAAGAGCCAAACTCAGCACGAAACACTTGTTATCAAAGATCTTAGGGGAATAAAATTGAAGGTGCAATGTACAAAACTTTTGTGTTTATCAAACACATTTTAAATCAATCCACCTGTGGGTCAAAAAGCACAAGTGCCACCAAGCCCTCTTTCAATTGGAAACTAAATTAAGATCTGGGAAGTCTTTTAACAAATACGTTAGGTAAGGATGTCCTGCAGCACTTTTCTGATCTACATGTGACATGGTCCACTGGTAAAAATACCATGAAGGGAAGGTAGCTTAAGGTATGGCTTACTGACATGGCTTAATGAGCATGGCTTTTGCAGTCATGGGAAAGGAAGAAGATTGAGAAGATTATTGACAGACACACAAGTAATGTCACTGACAGGTCTAATGGAACTTTCATGCAATAATTACACTGTCAGTGGCTGTGATATTTTACAAACTCAGGCAGCCAGCTTAGGTAGCAGAACATGTTTGTATTTATTGTGTGTACACACATTTGCTTTTACAACACAGGTTCAAAAATCACAGACACTTTGTTTTAATGAGCAATGGTTTCACTGGCTTCATTTTTATCTCTGTTGTCTCCCTGCAGGTCAAAGCAACAGATGCAGATGCTGACCAGTTTGGAGAAATTGAGTATTCTCTTTACGATGGATTTAATTTTTATGAAAAATCCAAAGCTTTCCAGATTGACCCACGCACTGGTCAGATCTTTGTGTCTCAAGACATTGACAGAGAAGGAGATCCAACCACTTATGATCTCTTAGTAAAAGCTACAGATGGGGTAAGTTTTGCCTTTCTACACTGCCAGATTTTTGAATGCATTTGCAAATTTGGATGTCTGGTATACTTTTAAATGAGAACGTAGCGACTATGTAAAAATTGCATGAATTTGAATAAAATGTCTTATCCTTAAAGAGAGCAGAAAATTATATTCGAAATTAATAAAATTGGCTATGAAATATCCAATGACTCCTAAATAATGTTTGGAAAAATGTTTCTAAGGTGTGTTAGTCCTTGTGATTTTCCTCCTCCTGTTGGAACCAATGGTTTCCGAGTTACTTCTGCTCCCTGCTTTCAAGATTAGTGCAGCAGTAATAAGACAGTACCACGGGCTAGAACTGCATGGCTGCTGTGGGTGACAGTGGCTTTCCTGGATAAATTCCTTGTCCTTTCTAGCTTGCTGATGCCACTGCTGCTGCTGTGGTTGGGTGCAGCCTCCCTGCAGCTGCATATCTGAAAGTTTTCCTGCTTTACAAGCTCTGGTGCTTGGAAGTGTACAGTATTCATGGTGGAGCAAGGGCAGGCTGGTTGTATGTGCCTGAAATAGTCCATTGCAGATCTCTGGCAAAGAGGGTGAGGAGACATTTGCTGTGGTGGGAACATATTAGGATGTCTGGGAATGGGTGCCTTGCCGACCTGATGCCATGTAACAAAAAATTTTGGTAGTAAGCTCCAGAAAAATAATGGAAGAAAATTATTCACTGTTTTCATTACAAAATATTCATTTTGTGATGTGCATGGTGATTTGCAATGTGAGGCTAATTCTGTACTTGTCTTTACCTTCTTCAGCTTAATAATGAATTGTGAAGAAGCTGGAGAAAGAGGTTATCAGTTGCCTTCAAATGTTAAAATTAATATAAGGAAACTTTTCAAAATGTTATTCAGGTCACATTTTGCAGTACAATTTGTCCTGAAAAACATTGAAATTCATTTATTTCAGGCTATGCAGTCTTTATTTCTTACCTTGAATATTAAACTTGCATTTAAGATAATGTCCTAAGTGTATCTAATATAACTTTTTTTAAATGCAGTTGTGCTAGAAATACAGTATTTTTCATTAAAATACCTGTAATTTATAGTACACTGAAGAAGCTTAATGACCTGTGATTTCCATATTCATGAGTAGATGAACTTAAATAGCTGCAGTTGATGGTTGGTACTAATTATTTCATTTTGAGAATGAGGGTATCTCTCTGTTCTGTTGAATTCAGATATGTGTAATAATTAAACTTTTTTTTTCTTCAGCTGTCACAATTCAGTGTTTATTTCAGAAGCTACAGAAATACTCTCTTTTATTAATAATGCCTTTAGCAGTGTGCCTTTTCTTCCTCGTAGATTTCTTTAGAGGAGAAAAAATTACATAAATATATTTGTATGTTTGCTTCCATGCTCACTTTATTGAATGTTTGATAACTTGACCCTGCTCATTGAAGGGGGCTTGGACTGGGCAACCTTTGAAAGATCCCTTCCCACTCAAACCATTCTATGATTTTAATATAAGAATATAAGTTTGGGTTTTTCCAGGACAGTGCCTGTAATTTTGATAGCAGAGGTGGGTCTGTGTGACCATTTTGGAATTTCACTGGTATGTGATTTTTGTCTTCAAAATTTATACTTGAGTACAGATATCCAAACTTTGAAGAGGAAAGCAGTCTATATTGCAATGTATAACAGCAGAAAATTATATATTCTGCTATACTTCATAATTTCATTTTTCATCTCATTCACACGTTTTGAAGCTTTATAAATGCAAAGAACACATACATGTGTCTGGAATATCAAGATTTGTCATTAATAAATGTTATGTGAGAGCTGGACAATAGCAGTGAAATTCTGAAAAGTTTCTAAGATATTCAGTGTGGTACGGAAGATTATTTTGAAAATCTGAAAGAAAATATGTTTGCATGAAAAAAGCTTGATGCCTTAATTTTTTAGCTCAAGTTAAAGGAAAATAGCCGAAGCATTGAAACTATAGGGTATTTAATTTTTAAATTGCTCTGTCATTTATCTTCATTTAGGGACCTTGTGTTTTCAGAAGTTCAATAACGGGGAGAAAGGTTCAGTTTTTGATTGCCTTGTTTGTGACAGGCAAGGCTTGATCTTTTTACTGGAAGTCAGCACTTTGTAGATCCCATTGATTTATCTTCTAGAAGTTTGCCCATTTGACACTTAAATACCAAAGCACCTAAATTCAATATCAGCTTTTCAGATTTTTCAGTGCACCTGAACTTGTGTTGACCAACTCTCTACCTTTAAAGCACAATTGTGGTAGGATATTTATTTCCTGACATTCTGCTGCTGATTTTGATGGATTAAAGGTGTTAGGTACGGGGTTCAAAGTAGAGGCTGTGATCAGAGGAGAAATGTGTACAGAAAAGAGAGGGAAAGAACGAAGGGTCACTTGTGACAAAGGAGGGTAGAGAGATGAAAAGGAAAGAAAATAACACAGTTAATTAGAAATGAGGAGGAAAAAAAGTATTTTCCAGGTGGCGTGCAGTTTATCTTACAGCAAAACTATCAGTTTCCTCCACCTGTTCCTGGCTACTCCATTACATGGCTTTAGAGCTTGTCAGTCATGTCTTTTATGCATTGTGTAGAAAATGTAAGGAGTGAACTTAAATTGCACACGAGAGCCCATGGAGAGGCAGGTGGAAAACAGCTTCTGTTAAACTGGTGTTAAATAAACATCCTGTGAGAGCTTGTGGGAGCACTCTCCCTCATTAAGCAAAGATGAAAAGAAATTTCCTTGTATCTTCTATATGAAATGGTAGGTCTGGAGTTTTTCAGCTGCCACATCATCACTGCAAAGGTTCAGTACACCAGCAGCAGGTGTGGTAGTGACTCTTACTGCCTTTCTGCATAGAGAGATACTTTGTCTCTTGCTTTTTGGTAATCCAGCCTGCTTATCCAATTTTCTTTTTCTTTTACACTGGAGTAATTTAAACCTAGATATAAACACTTGGCACTCACAGGCAAAGCTTCTGAAGAACTTAAGGCTTTTGAAATAATTGGAGATCTCTCCACTTTGACAGCATTACAATTGCAAGACAACATATCCTTTAGGTTTACAAAAAAAGGCAATTCTGTATCTAGAGTTCAGTTTGGAACAAAAATTTGACAGCATGGTTCACTGACAGAAACTTCGGAGGCTGTGATTAAAATCTTGGTGGGGTTTTAAGCATTTTACAGCACCAAAATGAAGAAGTACAGCTACTCAAAATAGCATCATTTCTACTTATTAAGACAAAGAGTTTCCCCTACCATAGGCGGGGTAATTTATTTTTCTTTTTTTTAAGAAAGATAAAGAGGTGTTCTAATAGCTTTAGATATTCACACAAATTTGATCCTCCTGAAGTAAAGAAAACATTAATTGTTGTTATTTTGACTTGATGGTAGTTTATGTCCCCTTTTTCTTCCACGAGGGACACAACTCTCAGGACTCTGATGGAGAAGTCATTGTGATTGTGACTTTTTGTTGCATCAGAGAGTACAACAGTAGTTAAAAATACTTGAACATTTGAGATAAGGGATTTTAAAATGAACAGCTGTGGCTTTCTGTTGCTTGTTAACGTGGTTTGACAAATGTTAATTTTCTGTCAGCAATAGACTTCATATAAGTCAGCCTTCATATTTTGGAAGATCTATGTTTTGCTTGCTTCTGAGTAGACGAAGTATATCCACATCGTTAGAAATAGAAGGACTTTTTGTTCCTTCTCAGTTGGGATGATACTTACTTTCAGTTGTCAGAGCAAGAATTGGGCCATAACCAGTTAATATCATAAGTTATTAAGTAAATATCATACTTGACATGTGAAGGTAAACACTGCTCCTTCAGGAAATAAGGTTCTGTCTCCATCATAAAATTTGGTCTATCCTCTGAGAGATTAGATTTCCCCATATACTTAGAGTTGATCAATTTCAAAAGACTTTGCAGTCTTTATATAACTCCGTAGCATAAATACAAATTGGCTGAAGAGTGGGGTTTGGAGTTTTTTCATGTCTGTTTAGCAATAATGAAGCTTGAAAGAAACAGTTTAACACAAGCTCTTGTGAGTTTGGTTTAATGCTGTTCCAACCATCTTTTTTTAGATACTTTTTATTCTTGACCTCACTTCTTCCCTGGCCCTCTTCCCTTAAAAATACTTCTGATTTCTGTTCTAAAGTGTTCTGTTCTGAAAGCCATGGAGACACAGAGCATCTTCTGACAGTGAACAGAGCACATTCCTTCCCCTGCCCGCCCTTTTAGCTCCTGTGCAGGGATTTCCTTACCATGGAAATCAAGGTACTGGGGAAGGGGCTTGCCCTGAAGTGGGGATGTTGGCAGTGGGCTCACTGCCATCTCCATTTCTCCATATTGGCATGGGGTTTCATGGCAGTCCCAGTAATTGGCAGGCTGACGCCAGTCCTTTAGAGTCCTGGTCCCCAGGCAAGTGTCCTGGCTGCTGGCTGCCTGTGCAGCAGCATGAGCCCTGGAAGCATGCCATTCCTTATTTTCTTCAGAAGCACACCAGGAGGGTGTGGGATGGATCTCCTCATTTGTGGGCAAAACACGGATACATCATGCACAAGATCATCTCAATTTTCCACGTACACAAGCCGTTACAGGACTGTCACTGCCACCCAACAGAGGTAACATTACAACACAGAAGAAAAAAAAAAACAGGACAAAGCAAAAATCACTATGGAAATGTGGAAGCAAATGCTGATACTATTATTTTTTTTCCAAAAATAAGTCTGAAGATGTGGACATACTAAGCAAACCCTCAAAAGTAGTTTTGCGGGTGATTGTTGTGTGGCAGAGTAAGTCTAAAGGAGTCGTATCCAGTCTGAATCATTGGATAGTTTCAGGAAGGTCAGGTTTAAAGATAATTGATGTGAAGAATTAGATTGCGTAAATGTGCAACAGAGTTGGTTTTGGGTTGGCTTGGTTTTCTTTGTATCATAGCCACTGTGACTGCAAAATTCAGTTCGCACTAGCTCAGCAGAGTTTGTCATGTGTATGCATGAACATCTGATCTGTGTCAGCAGTTTCTGTGACTGCTACAAGCACAGCATGCTCAGTGGGACTTTGAAGAGCTCAGGGTTCTTCCTCCATCTGTGTCTTAATGTACTGCATAAAGCACATGCAGACTATCCATGCCTGTGCTGCCTTGTGCCTCTGAACATGTCAGTGCCTCAGCATTCACTGTTATCTCTGCCACAGTGGACCTGCTTTATTTTAAAAATGCTTGTACTTCCTGTGGCTGTAAAATAATCTTGGAAATATGAACCCCTCCAAACTCATGGAGGGAGTCCACAGGGGGTACAAGGTAGTGCCTCTGAGAAGTAAATTGCCATTAATTTCACTCAGGTGCCTGTGGGGTCTACACTTCAGCACCCACAGAACGGTCCTTTTTGCAGATTGTCACAAAATTCCATGCTTTGTCATAGCAAATCAGTATTTTTCTGTAGCATAGTCTGATAAGCCAGCTTGCAGTTGCTCCTTTCTTCTCCAGCTTCACTCCTGAGCAAGGCTAAATGTGGTCCTGTGGGTGCCTGCGTGCTATTTTAGTGGCTTGTGTTGGGCATCTGTCGGTAAATTGAGGATAGCTCTTGCAGGCAGCAGCCTGACAGTCAGCTTTTGGCTGTCCTGCACTGCTTTTAGTCTGTAGGTTGAAAAAGCCTCATATTCACCATTATGGTCATGCTTTTACATCTGAAAGACTCAGAGAGAGAAGTTATTCCTGCTTTACTGGAGCACCACAGTCACCTGAAGGGCATGGCTTTCTGGGGCATAAAGCCCTGACTTTTACCTGTGAAGGAGTAAGTGGGGTTTTGGTGATGTCAGCAGAAGCAAATGAGGTTAGACTAGCAATGTTTTTGACATGTGTGGTGCTCATTAGCATTAACTAAACTGACTTTGTGTTTAGGCCTCACCATTGTAGAGAAGCTGGATTTCTTTATGTACTTGATCAGCCCATTGGTGTTGTGCTGAGCACCTAGCTTGCTTATGTGCAATCTTTTGTGGGTATTGCAGGTACTGTAAGTTGCTTTTAATGCACATTTTCATTGATCAATACTGTTGCAGCATGTTCCATTTCCAAATGATGGACTGAAGCCAGTTGTGCTCCATCCTATTTTTAAAATTGATCTTGTTTTTTGAGTTTTTTTCTTATTTATCCAACAGGGTGGTCTGAGTGCCCAAGCTTTTGTTCGCATCGAGATAGAAGATATTAATGACAATCAACCTGTTTTTGAACAAGACATCTATGTGACAAGTATCAGCAGTCACACACAGCCGGGAACAGAAATCATCAATGTTGTTGCCACAGACAGAGATTCAGGAATATTTGGCATTGTCACATATGAACTGGTCCCAGGAGAATTTTCCTCTTTTTTCACAGTGGATACATACACAGGTACTGTATGAGTCTATGATTCAGAAGGGTGATAATTATACAAGATGTGTATTTTCCTGATACATATCAGGATTATATATTATATATATATATTTATATTTGGAGTCATGTCATACAGGTGAAACTTAGATTCTGATGGGAAGTAATTCTAGAGGAAGATGGAGGATTTAGGTTTAACACAAAACCTTTGCATCCACTAGAACAAGCAGAAGAACGGAAAACATAGTTACGTGCCAGTAGAATGAAGGACAAGCAGCATGCTACTTTACCCACTATTTTCAGCCCTAAATCTATTAATCATTGTAAGAAATAATAAAAACATTACTTTTTTACAAAAATACCTGAATTTCTGAAATTCTTATGGTTTACTCTCGAAGAGCAATAAAAAGACCCTTCAAGATGCTCATCCTTCCATTTCTTCTCTGTTTCTGTTCTAATCTTCCTCTGTACTGTGCTAGGATAAGTCCCTGTTCTGCTCCATCTTACAAGACATGTTTGCCTTCCTGTTAGACTCAATGTTTAACTTTGTAAGTGTCTTTTTCTGCCTTTTACTTTCTGATGTGACACTTCATCCTTCTGGCTTCTGGAGGGAGGTTCAACGAAGGAGTGATGACGAGAGCAGAAAAGCAATTATGGCAAAAGCATATCTCTGTGAATTTTTTTTCAAAGACAGGTTGAATCTCACAGATTGAATTACTTTTCCCATTGCTACAAAGCAGCCTCTATAGTTAGCTTTCTAACCTTCAAATAGTTGCCACCATCAGCTGAAGAGAACATGAGCATTGCATCTACAAATGTCCATGGTGCCTTTCAGTAAGTGGCTGACTAAACTGAAATTGCCATTTTTCTTGAGGACCAGCCCTTGCATATGAACGTATCGTGATCAACAGATGGTCATGGCACAGGTTATTTTATATGATTTAAGAACTTTTTGGACTGTAGTACATGTGTGTATATATTAGCTCTTTGGCATACAAAATCTTGCAAGGTTCTATTCTCTCAAAATGGTGCCTGTTTTTACACATTTCCCAAAATATTCTGATGAACAGAAGAAACTAATCTTCTTAGGAACTCAGTCTGCTTGTCTTGGCTATTTCAGAATTTATTTAACTGTGGGCTTTTAACTATCTGTCAAATCGGGTTCTCAGGGGCATAACTGATGTCAAAAATACATAGGTCAGTCAATAATTAGGGAGCTGGATCTCCACAGACATTTAACTGGTCATTTTAAAATGGCCCCATCAGGCTTGTTGAGGAGAGCCCCTGTGGATCATGTTAGCAGCACTGGCTTTGTAGCAGCCCTCTGCTGAAAGAAAGCCTTTTGAAAGGCTTCTTCCTTGGATTATGACCTTTTGGCCTCTCTTTCCAGTTTGGCACTTTGTAGAGGAAAAATGTCATGCTTAATGATGAAGACTCTATGAGCTTGTAAGTTACTATTACCTCGTGGATCTATCATGGTATTTTATCAAAGGCAGACCAAATTCAGGGTGAAGTTGCTTGAGGTCATTATTGCTGACATCTCATGATGAGAAAAGCTCTTAGGTCAGACACTATTCCCAGCATTATAGTGCTTGGAATCTGATTGCACTTAATCAGATCTCCTGGGTAATTCACAAGGTCAGACTGTGTCTAATTTTAACTTATTAATATTAATGCTGTGGGTTGGGTTTTTTTTTTTTCTGAATACACTTTTTCCTTTTATATTCTTCCATATCTACTGACAATAGTGCTTATGCTCAGTCACTGGTGAGGAGAATGATTTTTAAACTATTTGAAAAAATAAACATTTTAAACAAAAAGACCCCCATTAAAATTGCCAATTTATCACACAGAAGTTTTGCAATCTTAGAGCTCCAAAACCTGCTCAGTATTCAATGGGAGATGAGAAACAAGTGGCTCACTGTTAGGGCACAGAGATTTTGAGCTCTTCCTCCTTACCTCTTGTTATAACAGAGATATTTTCCAGTGTTCATTGTGCTAAAGCTGTCTTCATATGCTCTGATATATGGCCTAATTTAGCTGTGCCTCTCTGAAGGTTATGTGAGGGACTTCATCTAGTTATCTGGGCTGCATTTTGTGAACAGAGGGCAATGGACAAGTATGGGAAGGAATAGGCATTCTCCAGGAGATGGGATGCTCAAACCAGAAAGCCAAATGAGATGATGTTACAGTTTGGTCTCTGTTTTTCTGATCTTGTGGATGTGCAGTCTGTTACTGAAGTGTTCTGTAGTTTTTCCAATTTACAGTATGGCATATTCTGTTTTATCTGCTCTTCTCATTATTAGAGGACCTAAACAGAGGGACAATTATGATGTTGGAGTATTTTGTGGATTTACCTTCCTGATAAGTTTTATTTTTTTAAATAATTATTTTTTTTCTCACTGATAGAGTATTTAGAAAGGAGAAATGAAAATCAGTACATTAGTAATTTTGACCTACTATGTTACTGTAGCCCTTAATACTATATGTGAACAGAGATATTTTCAGTATTATGTGATTTAAAATAATTAGTAGCTAACAGTTTGTCACATTACACTATGATACATTAGAATCATATGCAAGGTGATGCTGTTCTCCATGACACATGTAACTTCTGTTTTATGGCATCTGGATTTGAAAATTTATCTCACTGTAATTTTCTTCACGGGTATTTCTTGAGTGCTGCGCTTAGAATACTTACTAAAAGTTCACTTTTGAATTTTTGGAAGAGAAATGGACAAAACAGTAAAATAACAATTGAAACCCAGATTCTTCACTGCTATGGCTTGCTTCTGGCTCTTGCTTTGTTAAAGCTCTTAGTTTTTCAGTGAGCTATGTTCACAATATCTTACCAGCTGGTCACCTCCTGACTTTATAGAATATAACAGTACTGCTTTTGATATATAGGTATTATGAGGTCGAGGCACATCCAGGCTCTTTGAAGGGGCTCCATCTTTCGTTTCAAGCACTGGGACACGTGGATGTTAAAAATAGATAAATTCAGTGGGAGTGGGAAGGAACATCCTTTCATTGACCAGATAGACATTTCAGTGAATTTTCTTAAATTCTAAACAAGATTTTATTAGTTATATTTGTTTGCTATTTTGGCTTTTAGACACTGCATTTATTGTTTGTGATATGCTGTTGTACTCATAAATAACATTTATTGTGTTTCCATTTGTGGAAAAAGTTGAAGTGTTTTTCATTTGATTGATGATAGACTTTCCACAAGAAAAACCACTTTAAGAACTGTGTAACTAGAAAAATGTATGGATAGGAAACTGTAAACCAGCTCCTCTGCTGGTTCGTGACTCTTGCTATCATTTGTTTCTAGTCTTGGTGTAAACAACATCTTGGCTTCATTATGTTGCCTTTTGTAGATATCTGATCCATGCATGATCTATGAACAGTACTTGTGAATTGATTAGAACAGGGCTAGTTGAAGAGCTCTTCTGGCTAAGGAACTGTTTGAGCTATGTTTGTATATTTTCCCATTGTTACCTAACAAGCTATCTGAAAGACAGTGCGTTTATAGTTATGGCTGAGCTGGTAATTAAACATGTAAGTCACAAGATGCAATCATAAGTGTGGCAGAAAACCTATGCAGTGCTTAGCTTTAAGACTTTAGGATTAACAACTGAATGTATAAACTTTCATTACGTTACCAGCATTAATACTTTCCTTCACCCAAGGGCATGTAATTAATTTTCCACTGATGTTAGTGATGCCCTTGTTGAGAGGTGGATAAAAGGATGGTTACCATCTTGCTATAACTCTGGTTCAGGGAAGTTGTTTCAAACCAACAAAATTAATAAAAGTCCTTGAAAATTACTCTGGACCAGTGTGACTTCATGTGTCAAGTCTTCAGGTAAATGGTCAGTTCACAGTCTTAGAACAAATCCCCTAGCTAGTCACTGTGTGCAGAGAAAACTTCCATGAAGGCTAAGCAAAAGGCAGCAGCCACTGGTTTATCTTAATGTAAAGGTATTTGTTATTTAAATCTAGTATGAAAACAATGTAGAGAAAATATAATTCACTCAGTGTATGTTACAGCAGTATAAGCATTTAATTTAGCTTCCGTTCCTTTCAACTCTATAAGATATTTAGGCTTGTGTTTCTGTGATTCCTACCCAAATGAGATGCCTAAAACAGAGGCTATGACCTTCCTTTTGTGTATTTTATTGAGAATGTATCTGTGAACATGGTGCATAGGCCTTGGCTGGATGCCAGGTGCCCACCATTCACTCTATTATTCCCCTCCTCATTTGGGTGGGGGAAGAAAATGATAACAGAAGGCTTGTGGGTCAAGAAAAGGGCAGGGAGAAATCTCTCAGCAATTACTGTCATGGGCAAAAGAGACTCAATTTGAGGAAGTGGCTTTAATTTATTGCCAATCAAATCAGAGGAGGGTAATGAGAAATAAAAACTACATAATAAAAGACGTTCCCCCCCACCTCTCCCTTTTCCTGCACTTAACTTCACTCCCAGTTTTCTCTGTCTCTAGCCTTGGCAGCACAAGAAGATGGGGAATGGGAACTGTGCAGTTCATCACAGGTTGTCTCTGCTGCTCCTTCCTCCTCACGCTCTTCCTCTGCTCCAGCATAGCTCATTTCAACAGGGTCCAGTCCTTCAGGAACAGAATGAATCCTGGGGGATTTCCTGTGGGGTTCCTGTGGGGTTCACAAGTCCTGCCAGTGAACCCGCACCAGTACGGGCTTCCCATGGGGTCACAGCCTTCTTTGGGCATCTGTCTGCTCCAGCATGGGGTCTTCCATGGGCTGGGGGTGGATCTCTGCTCCACTGTGGACCTCCACGGGCTGCAGGGGGAGAGCTGCCTCACCATGGTCTGCACCACAGAAGCCACTCCTGTAGCCCCCACCCTTGCCACATAAACACATTGAGATATTTGGAGATCTCGCCATTGACTTGGAGGTACTTGGATCAACCTGTCATTATAATACCTTCTGTTACTTATTTACACCAAAAAATACATGTCGAGCACAACAGAAAAGCCTTGTTGCAAGAGCTGGTCAGTAGCTGAACATTAAAAAAAAACTTTTTCAGCACAGAAGTACAGCTCCTGCAAAATGAACATAATTTTGAGGAAATTTTGACTTGCTAAAAAACTCGCTCCTTTTAAGATGCACTCTGATTTGTTTTTAACAGAAGAGCAAAGGGCATCATGTGACTAAAATGTCCTGTAAAAGACGTAGAGCAGTCTAGGAGCTTAGTCTGTTGGAGAAGAATAAAAGGAGCAATACACCTAAAGATCATGCAAATTTAAGAATATAAGAAGTAATTTAACCAAAAGCTAGTTTTAAGTCCAGCATATTATCACTTTTATCTGGAAGTGGATACAAGAAGAGGAGTTAAGTGCAGAGCTTGTACAGAACAGTCCCTCACTGGTATATGTTTCTTGTTTAGGCAGTGTGTATTTTAGTGCTGTACTACTTTCATTGCTATGCTGTGGAACCATATGTAAATGCAATTTAATGTCAAACTGACTTACAGTAAACTTTGATTTGGTTCAGAATAGATTAATCCCAGTTAAGGATGCTGACAAATCTTGTTTCACTGAAAAATAGAACTGTTTTTTAGCAGATGCATCTTAGGAAATTTCAATTGCATGAAAAAGTTTTGCTTTATTTTTATTGCAATACAGGTTGAAAAGTAATGTTGAAATACCAACGTTTCTTTTTATGGGGGGAAAAACATTGAAACTTTGCTTAACTCCGTGTATTATACAGTGTTTAATGTATAGCAGATTGTAATAGGCATCAAAGTAAAATGGGGATGCACCCTTTCTAAAGAAAACAAGGCCATATTTATGATGATTGATGATGTTTTCGTATAGTATTAGGGGAAAAAATAGTTTATTTTTAAACTACTTTTGGCATTTTCCTACAGCATGTAGTACATTTGCTAAACATATGAAGAGCTTGACATAAATAACATGTAAAATTAGGAGTGTTTTATTTTGGAACATTTTGAGGCCACTTCTTTTTTTAAACTGCAGTTCCTTCAATTACTGTCTTTCTGATCTGTCATATGATATTGATAGCGTGTTCAGAATGCTGCAAATCGGAGGAATACGTCTGAGACATTGGTTTAGCACAGCAAGTTTTCACGTTCAAAGAATTTTGAGTTAAATCAAAAAGGAAGAATTAATGGTCTCAGCTGAGTCATTTGTGGACGTTTACCTTCACTGAGATCTCATGTAATGAGAAATTTACCATAAAGAATACAGAAAATAGTATATTGCCCTAGAAGCACACAAATTTGCTGTAGTAAGTGTAAGGGTGCAGATTTTTGCCCTGAAAGAAAGTTGTGTAGTAGAACAATATGAAAAAATATCCATATGCTAGCTCTTAATGTATGTATCCCTTTTTTCTTTTATGTGTAAAATCCAATAGAATAGGCCGTCTACAAAGAGAAAAATTCCTATAAGCTATGTGCCAAAAATTCAACCATGCAATAGCAGGGTCACACGTGTACATGAGATTGTTGTGAATGAAAGAACACAAAGTATTAACAAAAATACTGTAGCCCACCCTCCTTTCTCCTAGTTAAGTCAATGTCAGATCTCAGAAACAGAGGAACCCACCAGAAGAGACAAAGAGCAAACTTCCTTGGCATTGCACAGATGATGTGGGCAGGTTAAAAAAAAAATGGTGAAAAGAAAAAAGTTATGCCCAAACCTCCCATTTTAGAGGAGGGGAATAGTGTGATATTTATACAGTAAAATTCAGACAAGCAAACTTTTTCTTTGCTAGACACAGTATGGGTCTCAAAGTACAGGATGTATTTACTGTACTTTGTGTTCTCAGTTAACCTCAAGAAAATAAGAAAGTGGCAGATCACACCAAGGGAGCAGCCAGCCATCATACAATATTTCAATTAGCAGGGGAGTGTGTGCAGCAGAAAATCAGTTCATGTAAATGAAGGGGGGCATCTGGAAAGTTTTGTAATGCTCTTAATGTAAGAACAGCAGATATATCTTTGGCGTATCACAGGCTTCATTCTGTACCTGCCCTGATACATCTTTTTGTTCAGTGCTTTCAAAGAAATATCATCCCTGGTTGCCATAGCAGTTAAGTTTTTTTTACCAGGTTGTGGAGTGAGCTGGTTTTGGATCTAGAGGCTGGCAGTTTGATTGAAAAGGTCCTTGATTAAAAAGATGTTTTTGGAAAACTTTGATAAGCTAAGCAAGCAAAGGTGATCTGTTGAGAAGGTGTGGCAGGGCTGAGCTGTACAGATTGTGTGGGGAAGTCCCTGCCTTTGTCTTTGAAAATACAGCAGTTCAGCAGGCCAGAGTCCCTGCCTGCTTACTGGTGTATGCTTTGATTTCTGGGTGGACTCCTGTTTGTGTGAGGGTGTTCACTTTGTATGCAACCAGACAGCAAACACACTCTGAGTTACTATTGGGTCAGATTAACGGAAATAAACCAAGGTGAAACAAAGAAAATCTCCTTATAAAAGCAAATGATATCTCTTCAGTTATCTGTTTTACTGAAAATGTATAATTTTGTTGGGGCTTTGGTGGTTTGTTTGCTTGTTTGTGGTGTTTTTAGGCAATAATTATTTAAACATGTAATTATACAATATAGGGACAGCTACATCAAAGTAATACTTTTTTCCTGTATTAAGTTTAGTTTTTATGTCCTATGGTGGGTCATTATACCTTCATTGTATTAACTTAATATTAAGCAAACCACCCCCAAATCCTGGTCCTGTCCTGCAACACCTTTCTTTGATGGACTCTTACTATTGCATAGTTCTTCCTTAGGGATTCATCATCCTTCATGATGGCAATCAAACTTTTTAATAAAATAGTACTTATAGGTAGAAGCATTGCTCTAAAAAAATTGCCTTCTTTAAACTCTCAGCTTCACAAAATCACTGGAAAAATGCATTGCAAATTTTGTTTGTCCACAACTTTTCATGGATTTTGTGAGCATTTTTTAGGATTGTCCAGCACCCGAGGACTTTTTACAGAAGGTGCTATACAATTGAGTTTTTCCCTACAAAATAAACAACCATCATGCCTAAATATGGTTTGTAGCAAACTTTGAGCCATGCATTGACAGCACTCCTTAAATATTAATATTGCATGTAATAATATTATCTGTAATTTAAGTTGTTGTAGAAATTTTAGATAGAGAATTTCAAATTTTGGTAGTGTTCAGATAGCAGTTAAGCCAAGCACTTGATTCAAAAAGCTGGTAATGTAAATATAAATACCACCTTATATATTTTAAGTCTAGTTCTCTAGCTCATATCTTCAAGCTGCAGAATTGGGGTTTTTTTCATGGTTAGATGTCACATGGGAAGGCTGAAAGAGATGAGCTTTACATGTTCTTTCTACCTGCCCTGAGCATTAGGAGGCACCTGACCTTCTAAACTGGAAAACTGAGCCTAGATGATACAAAATCATCCTAGTACTATACTCATGCCCTCTCTTGCTCAACATTAGGGGCTGATGCTCAGGTGGATATTCTGTTTGTGAGTAATGGAGCTGCTGTAATTAGAAATTCATATATTGTTTGTTGATGAATACTTCTTAGCTCACTAAAAGTCTCTGTGACCTGTAGTATTTGAAATAGTAGCATCATGCTTCTGGGGCAGCTGCAGTGTTAAAACTGCTTACGTTAGCTTACAGATGCTGGTTTGTTATGTGCAGACTCCCAGCATGGTCAGGGTCTGATGAAGTGCTCTGGAACAGACTTTCATGTGCTAAGCAAATTCTTGTGATCAAAACACAGTGTGTTTATATAGTATTGGTTGTAGACACTAAGCCATTTCATATCTATTTCTACGAGGAAAGCTCTGAATTTAGCACAAGAATTTGCTACAGAGGGGCCAGTGTTGAAAGCATCTCCAGTGCTGGGGTATGAGACTTCTGTAAAGTACAAATGTAACTAGAAGATTGATATGGGTTCAATCGGTTATTTACTACAAAAGCATTCAAACACGGAATATTTTCAAACTTGAAGAAGTCCCCTTCTTTGCTGAAATGCAAACCAGCCTTTGTGCCATCAAAACTAAGGTTTTTAAAGACTTTTCACATGAGCTGAAGCTGTGTGTATTACAGCAGGTATAGACTGTAAGTAACAATGTAATTCCTTCCTTCCCCTGGGAGTTATTAAACCAGCTATTCAAACAGTGTATTTGGCAGTGTTGCTATGGTTACCATCAAGAATGCAGCTTCACTATAAAAGGTGCGTTTTAAGTACAGGTAAAATGCTAAAGCTGGAACCTGTATGCGGTGCTAAGATTAGAGCATAGGCAACGAGTTGGATAAGCTTAAACAGAAAAGTCAAGCAGAAACACTATCATTCTCCCTTAAAACAATGCTAATTTTAATGTTAATGCAAAATGCATGCCTCCTAACTGCATCCAGCTTCTGGAGGATCACCCTGTCTATGCTCATCTTGAACTTTTTTCTGACATAAAAAGCAAAGCTGTACATGCATCCCTGGGAAGCTCCTGTGCTAGTGTGGGTGCTCTGGGCAGAGCAGTGGGTCAGCTCTGACCTGCACAGTAGTGAACAGCAGGTCCAGTGGCCAGCTTTGAAGGTGAACTGGGGTGATGAACCATATGGACCTTTTAGCCATCTGCTTGTTGTCTGAGCAGTGTCAGGTCATGCCAGCTGGCCCATCCTAGGGCATTTGCTGAAGAAATACTGCCATCATTTAATGTTTGTTAGGGTGTTTGGTTTCAAGGGCTTAGGTAACACCATTGGTAACTGTTGATTTTATTCCTCTTGCCATGTTCTAAAGTTGCTCTTTTATTTCATGAGCAATGATAAAATATTAGAAGCCATTTAAGTACGCATACCTATGCAATCCAGACTTTGTTACTGAAGTTAGTGCATCCTGATTTTTATCTTTGCGGCGCTTGACTTGTGGAAAACATTTTGTTTACCTACAAATGGCTATAAATGTAGGGCTGATTTTTGTTTTGGTTATGTGACAACCCTGTGCAGAACCAGATAGATTTTCAAAGTGTTCAGCTGGAGATGTGTATGGAATCCTGTTGGGTTAACCAGTATGATTTTTTTTCCCCCACAAAAAATTCTTTTGGTGAGTGAACCTACTTCACCTACTTGGTGCTGTACGCTGTTGTAAGATTAGAACTGAACACAGGATCATGAATATAATAAAAAATGTATTTTAAAAGAATCATTACAGGTGGATTCCTGTCTTCTGCCTTTAACTGTTGAGAAACAGCAGTTAACCCACTTGTGGAATAGGGTGCACCTCTACAAAAATAAGAACAGCAAAATCCCATGAGAAATTTTGCTATTGCCAGAGGATGGCGGGTGACACAGAGTCCTGTCCTTCATTAGTGCATTTGCACTTTCTGGGGGAATAGGCACAAAGGGAAGAGCAAGACTTCTTAGAAGTCTGTGCCCTACCATGTACAGTGAGTGAGGAAGTATGAAGCAGATGAAAGAGTTGGCAGTCATGACTTTGCCCTTCAATCGTTCTCCCCATACATTCAGTCCTCCAAACCATTGTAACAATTTCTGCCAGCCCAAAAGCACAGATTGTTCTGCAGCAAAACACCTGTAAATTCCAGCATGGCTGTGCTGAGCTAACCTGCCTTGGAGCAGAGCTGTTCCCAAACCACAGCCTGCAGTGGCAGTTGCTAACGTGCATCCAGCATTGCAGGATCTGCCCGAAATCTGTATCCAGATCATATCCAGGCAGCAGGCACTCTGTATGTCATGCTTTTGATTTGTAAGGGTTGGAATCCACAATCAGTTAGCCCATGCAGATCTAGTCAAGAAAATGAGGTTGCCAAGGGGTGAATAAGGCTGGATGTTAATGCTTCATCTGGTGTGTAATTATAGGATTGTTCACCTGTGAAGCAGAATTGATTCCAGATCTCTCTCATGCAGAATAAGGAATTAACCAGAGGTAAAATCTTCAAAGCACTGCAGTAATATAAATATTAATTTGGAAAATGGGAATTGAATGTTTTTAAAGGCAGCAGATAAGACTATTCATTTATATGGTGAGTCAAGCTGTAAGAAAGGTGGCACTTTTCTTAAAGTGGACCCATACTTGCATCTGCGTGGTTCCCTGCTGGGAGCTTTGGTAAAACATTCCTTGCAGAGGAGCTGTCTCATGATTCCCTTTTCATTGTCAGTGTTATAGAAACTGTTTTTCATAATGGAAGAATATTTTCTGTACCACAGCAACCTGATTGTCTTTTAAGTTCTCTGAAGCCATGAATTACAGGCTGCAAATGATTAAGGTAATAATAATTAGCCCCAATCTTAATTATGGAATGGGGAAGAAAGGAAAACCATGATTTGTCTTTAGCCTGTTACTTAGTGAGACATGCCTCTGTTGAGTTTCACACTCTGAACCAGTGCCTTTGACAGTTCCTGCTCCTTGCAATTTCCTCCGTGTTTCTGTCTTTGCAGTGTAGTGCTCGGGCATCTCCTGCACTCTGCTGCAGCAGATGAAATGCACCCAGCCAGCCTGCTCTGAGGTGTGCTGGCAGCTGCTTTTGACCCAAGTGGTCCTGACTGTCCATTTTAGCCACAGTCTGCTGTTTTACCTAGTCATATAGAAAGTGAGATCCCAGATGCTCCTTTCTTCTCCGGCTTCTTTCCCGTCACGTGGTGCCATAATAGAGCCTAATGAGGCATGTTCACCAACATACGGCAGAGCCATCTCAAATGTCTGTGTAGATTATATGTCACTGGATGGAAAGCTAATGCCCAGTCCTACAAATGCTGACAGAAACAGAATGTATACAGTTAAAATCAAAATGGGTTATTAAATTTCTCCATACTACAGTTTTTGAGGTTGCAGGGAGCCATACGGAAAACACACACTTTTTACTTGGAATCTGCCATTGTTCTTATGGTGTCCCTGGTCCTGCAAAAGAGAGCTGAGTTGGTGAGATGTACTTGCCTATTGCCCTTTTTCCCTACGACACAGCGAAAGAATGAAGAAAGAAAACAAAATCTTTTATTAATTTTATTTTTGCTTTCTGTAACCGAACTGACGTGGAGTGTGCTGCAATGTGTCTAAGTCAGCAGAGAAGGAGCTTTTGTTCTGGAATATTTCTGTTGCACCAGGTCTTCAGAGCTCCTGGAGTGGAGCACTGTTTGCTCCATCCTTTGCTAAAGGATGTTCTGAAGTCTTTAGTTACTGCTCTGAGAGTAAGATTTTCAGTTTGCTGCTTTTCTGTAGAAGTTTTTCAGTTCTCCACATACTCTCGAAGTATCTAAAATGAGAAAAAGATATTTTTATCATTGTCAATAGAAAAATATCCAATTGGTCAAGTTAATAACATACAGTCCATTTGATTGATTTAAATTAATTTGACAGAAATGATGTTAAAAATCCATGTGTATATGTTTATCCTCTGGGGACAAAAGGTTAAACCCCTTTTCCCTTCAAGCTAGTTGCTCAGATTACCTCAGGAAATGCCAAAAGTTTGTCCTTGAAGGACTATTTTGTTGAGCTGCTTAAGTAACCATAAAACTCAACCATCAGAAGAAAAAAAAAAAAAAATTAAGAAGCCAAAATAAGGTTGTTTCTTAGAATTGCATCAATTGTTAGCATAGGAGCTGGATCAGTAGTGAACCCCAAATCCATCTGTATCACAGTTGTGCTTTTAGTGTGGTTTATCACACTGGAGTAGGTGTCCCTTTTTTGTTAGTGAAAAGCATTTTTCCTTGATCCTGAAGACCCTTTTAATGCATTTTAAGCATGCCAAAACACAGTTTATTATAGTGTCCTGGCAGTATATTTGGAAAGTATACTGAATGCACATTTGAATATTTATAAGGATTTTATGTATTTTCCATTTTTCTGCTTAAAAATGGATTGTAGAAAATGAGTGTTGTGGCTTCACCCTAAATTTTGAGAAGGTATATTCATTGAATCATGCATTGATTCTCCTAAGACACTTTGAGCTAACTACAGTTTTACCCTGTCTAACCACTAAATGTCCAGCTTGAATGGCAAACATCATCCCTAATTAACTTGAGAGCCAGGAAATTAAAAAGGTAGCTCAAAGTTTAAAGGTTTGGTTTTACTGAACTGACAGATGTTTTGTATCTTCTGCAAAAAACTGGGTGATTTCTTAAAAAATATCTGTATTTGTGAAAGGTTGTCCCTATTAGTTGAATCACTTGACTTTACTGCAACTTTGCTACTTAATACACTGTGATTTTAGCATTTTGTGTATATTTAGTTAAACTCACTCATTGCTAAGAAAAATTTTCCTGCATTTGGTCACCTTTCATCTTCATTTTCATGCTGAAAAACTTACTTCACAAATAGCTTATCTTGAGGAAGGTACATCCAAAGTGCTATATTTTGGGACTGAACGTTGTATTTTCTTTTCAAAGAATTAATTCATACAGTTTATATAAAATGCAATTATCAGCAGCTTGCAAATTCAATAGGCCTTAGAATTCGCTATTAAAGGGTATTTTGACAGAAACTTGTGATCAGACAGCAGGTGATTGCTTCCCAGATACTTTCCACAGAGCCCGCTGCTCCTAAGATTTATATTTTGGGGCTTTGACTCCATTTGTGTGGATGTTTTATTTCAGAAGTTACTTAAGCAGAAAGTATCTGCAGCCCGTTTGAAATAACTTCAACTTTACCATTTGCAGAGATAAATTAATCTTTTGTTACAATACTTTTTTCCCACCCCCAAAGCACTTCCAAATTGCTATAGACTAGTAGTACTAGTAAAATTTAACATTGTGAAAGATTTAGCTGAATCTGTTTTTCTAAAATCAGAATTATGGACACTGTTTTGAAACAGAATTTCTTGTGTTTCAGTGGCTTTGTGAATGGTAAAGACCATATAATATGAAAAGAACTCGGCTCTCAAAAATTGAATTGGGAGTGCTGATTTTTGTCCACATTGTCTGACCTTCTCTTAGAGTAGCAATACATGTTGAAACTATTTTGACAGCCTGCTGAATTTTATCTTACATCTCTCTTAAGTGCTATTTTATTTCTGTGTACTTTCAGGAATTATTTACCTGACCTCAGCTCTTGGCCAGCTGGCACATTCTGCACTCTTCCTGACTGTTTCTGCACAGGATGGGGGTGGCCTTCCCTCTGCCAGCAATGCAGCTGTCACAGTAAACATCCTTCAGACTGTTTTGGTCCCTGCCATATTTGAGAGATCCCGGTATACCTTTTCTGTTCCAGAAGATGCACCTGAAGACAGCGTGATTGGCACCGTAAAGGCCAGAGAGCCTCCAAGTAAGTTCCATTCTCAGTCAGAAATTAAGTTGTATTTTTGTTGTGACCATTAACTGGAGATAGCTGTAGATGATTTTTCTTTTCCTGTAAGCTTCCATGTTATTCGTTCAGTCTGTCAAGCATTAAATAGAATTTACTGTTGGTACTTACAGCAGCTGGTGTAATGACTGGTTTATCAGGATGCTCTTTAGAACAGCTGGAGATTCATGGTACTCTCCTTGGTGGTCCATAGAGATTGGCAGTGGCCTCCACCTCCCTGGTGGATTTCTGTAATTGTAAATGGGGAGATAGGAAGCATGTTGTGAAAGCTTAAGTAAGTGTGACGGTCTGGCTCGTGTTTAAGCATTAGCCATGCAAGGCAAATCTCAGAGCAATACTTACAATCAGAGAGTATTCAGAAGTTTCAGAGGATCTGCGAGAAGTGCTCCTGGCCACCCAGAAAAAACCAAACCAACCAACCAACCAAACAAACAAAATCCCACATTGTCTCAAATTAAGAGGAGAAGTCCAGATGAATGTTTGTGGGACCTTTTGAAAATATATTTAATCCATCTGGTTTTGTTATAACTTGTAAAGGGAAATGGGTTATTTCCTGACAGTCCTTGGTCATAAAAGGCCCTGTCCTGAGAGCCAGCCCTATTTGGTTCCTGTGCAGAGCAGTGGGATCTGTGAGTCCATGTACCAGCCTGATGATGGATCTGTAAATGTAAAGTGGTAGATGCCAAGGTTTCATACAAGCTTGATTAGTAGGGTCCTCCCATTCCCTTCTTTTGGGAAGGACTGTCCTCAGGGTGGTGATAGCACCTGCAGGGTGGCCTTGGTAGTAATCCTGAATCTTTAGGCAGCATCTAACGTATAAATGTTACTACAGTGGTCACCCATGAACAGTAAGTATATTAAAATTTTTTTTTTTCTTTCAGAGAACTGCCACCTGTTTCATTCCTTGCTATAGTGAATGCCTGTGTGTAGTGAAATTGCTCCCACAAGACTAATTTATAGGAGTGTTTTTTCTATATTTTAGATCTGGGAAAAACAAGAGGCTATTATATGATTTTCTCTATAGAGGTTTATAATACCAGTGTGATGAAAATCAAACAGTGCAGAAGTAGACAAACTGTATACATTCATATTTTACTGAAGGGCTCCAGGGATGGGAAGGAGGAAGCATAAAAAGCCCAAGAATGTCAAACATCTGTGTAGCTTACATTTATTCCATTGAATTTAACAGCATGCATTCTCCCCAGATGTTCTTGCCAACGTTTATGTTATCACTTCCATATTTTACTTTTTTTTTTTTACATTTTTTGTTGTTGTTTCCATTTCTAGATTCGTTAGAAGTGGTTTCTTACAGAATCTGCTCTGGTGATCCACATGGAAAATTCTCCATCGACCCCCAGTTTGGCATTATCCGCACCAAGAAACAGCTTGACCACGAGGCTCAGTCTGTGGTGGTGCTCACTGTTCAGTCACAGCTGGGTAACTCCCCCCTCTACAGCAGCACTCAAGTCAACATATCTGTGACAGACATCAATGACAACCCTCCGGTATTTCTTACCAAATCTGATAAGGTAACCATCTCACATACCCAGCCTCCTGGCACTGCTGTCTACATTGCTCATGCAGAAGACAAAGACAGTGGCCTAAATGGGGCAATCAAATACAGTATTGCAAGCAAGCAGTCAAATGCATTTAGCATTGATCCAAGTCTCGGGGTGGTAAACCTTACCAGGACAGTGTTTGCAGAAAAGCAGCAGGAATATACTCTACACATAGCAGCCGAGGACTGTGGAAATCCTCCTCTGACTTCCTTGCTGATGCTGACAGTGGTTATTGAAGAGCAGAAGATGGGCCCTACTTTGGTTTTTCAAAGCTTGGTGTATCAAGTAGAAATCAGTGAAGCTACCTCTCCAGGTGCCCAGATCCTTCAGGTTCAAGCCCACTCACTTGATCCACACAGCGTTAGCTCCAGTCTGACATATTCCTTAGAGCCTAGCACTGATTCTGTCGCATTTGGAATCAGCTCTGATACTGGCTGGATTTATCTTCGGAAACATTTGAACTACGAATGTGCACAGATGCTAAGTTTTAGAGCCTTGGTCAGTGCCTCTGAGGAAGAAAACCTTAGGCAAAATGCAAGCACATCTATAATAGTTAATGTCCTGGATGAAAATGATCATTCTCCCATGTTTTTGCGTGAGAGCTACTTCTTTGAAGTTGAGGAAAATCCAGTTCCCAGTGGTGTGGTTGGCACCATTACAGCTGTTGACAAAGACTCCGGAAGAAATGGACAGCTTTCCTATTTCCTCTTGTCTGATGGAAAGTATTTCAAGATGAATTCCAACACAGGTAGCGTTTTAGGATTTGTAATCTGCCTAATATTGCCTTTGGAAAGCAGCCTTCCCTAAGGGTATGGAAGTAAAGTATAAAGCTTTCAGGAACTGCTGTGAATCTTTTGGGTTGATATATGAATATTTTAACTCACAGCTTCACAATCTGGGGAATGAAATAAACCCAATACATTTTCATGAAGAATGAACCAGCCCTAAGTATTTTGTTTTTTTAATGACTTTGTTCAGGTCACTTGGTCATAAGTTTCAGTGTTTGACTGCAACAAATTAAAAGGAGAAGTTTTAAGTTATAGCTTCAATAGTTCATATGAGGAATTCCTTTGCCTGTGATCAAGTAGAGTTGAAAAGTACAGATCAGCCATAAGTAACTATAAAGGTACTTATGAAGTTAGACAAAGTGATTTAAAATACTTGTGAATGCTTCTGTAACTGACATCAAAACAGACTTCATGTTGTACCTGGTATCCCAGAAGTCAAATTGGCTGAGAGAAATTTTTCACAGCACAGGGTGTATTCTGCAGTGAATCCCAAATGCCTTGAGTAATAGGGGTTACATCTACAGAGTATAACACCACAGACCAGAGCATGGAGAGCCTGAAAGAAGGGAATCCTTCAAGGGGCACAGGCACTGTAAATAATCCAGTTTAGCAAAATGACACATAGCAAGCACAGATCTGCTGTTTAAAATTCCTATTTCCAGATGTCCGGTCCCCATGGGGAGTGAATAGGCTTTTCCAGAATTTCTCTGTATGAATCTCAAAATAAAAGCAGGTTCCTTTTGAGTACACTTACAGAGGTTTACAGGCAAACAGAATACTAGGAGTTAACCAAGAAGATCTTAAAAAAACATGTGGTTATCTGTGTGATGAGCTTTGGTCAACCGCAAATCTCCGGCTATATTGGGTATTGCTAAGCAGATAGGGAGAAGATTGGTCAGATTTATTTGCTGCGTTTACCAGAATATATGGGAGACATAAGGGTTTCTGATTAATGTGCATAATTACTAAAGGCCACTTGTCAGCAGTTAAACCCCCGTGCTCATGTATTATCTGTCCTGAAGTGTGTAAAGGCCAGATGGATTTCTTTAGAAGGTCAGCACTTTGGTTCATACTGTTTTATCTTTGCTCTGGGGCACCCAGTGTACAGTAAAAGATGTCATATGGTACTGAAGCACATGTGCAAAACTGTGATTGACAGAATGTTTCTACGGCATGGGGTTCGTAAGGCTGAGATTTTAATGTCAGCGGTCAGGTGTTAGAGGGCACGTTATCATTATTTCACGTTAAATTAAATTAGTAAGATGCGTGCTAGCACACAGTAAACGCCTAACTCCATTTCTCCCGCCGTCAGGTGAAATCATAAACTGGGCCGCGCTGGACCGCGAGGAGCGGGCGCACCACGAGCTGCGGGTGCTNCGGGCTCCGCGCAGCGCGCAGTGCCGCCCTGCGGCCGCACCGAGAACTGCAGCTCCCTCCGAGCCTGCCGAAGCGCGGTCGGGTGCAAAGGGTAACGCGTGCCGAGTTGTGTTTGTGTGCGCACTGGGGTCTCTTTCGGTCTCCGACCTCCGAGCCTCAAACACCTTTAGCGATGCTAAAGGTCTGTGCAGACCACCACAGAGGGTTGCTAGAGCTCTGTTATTTAACCATCTCCTGAAATGCTCGTTGCCCTCACTAAATGTTACTGAAACAGAGAATAGAGCGGCAGCTAAACTCTTGTGTTATGGCGAGGGATTTGTTTTAAGACTGACTTTTTCCATGTATAATTGCAAATAATTTGTAAACTGCTCGCTGACAGGTTTTGGAAGGTCAGCCGTCGGGGACACTTGTTGCTACCGTCTTTGCAAAAGACTTCGATTCCGGAAACAACGGTGTCGTATTATATTCAATAGAACCAGGTAAGAATTTAAAGTGTTATTAATACGAAAGGAAACATTAAAATAACTAAAATTTCAGAAGAGCCATGTATCATACAAGGTTTTATGTTTATTTTGTGTCTGGTAGAATAAAGGTGCCTTTATAAATAGGAATCAGGACCGTCAAGTGTCTTATGAAGTACCTAAGGAGGTGCAAGCAGCTGCCTTTCTTCCCTTTGCTCTCTGCCTCATCTTTCAAGGGATTAAGTTGCTTCTGCGGCTGGCCAGAAAGTGTTCAAACAGCACTCAGAAAAGACTAGGACCATGATCTTGTTCTGCACAGTTTAGTATTTCAGTCAGTTGTTTAACATCTTAAAGGAAAAATTATTTCCCTTTTCCCATAACCAATTGAAAAATTTCCTTCTAAATTAACAGTTTGTGACAGTCTGAGACAGGGATCAGAGGGATCAGCAGATAATCTGGGTAAACAATGAGGTTTGTGGTTTTTAGTTCAGGTTTCACCCTTTGTTTAGCACTGTGTTAACCTGACATAGCCTGGCTGCTTAAAAACACTTCTCTTTAGTTTTCCCCATAATTCCTGCATGTAGTAGTTCGCTTTTGGGGTAAGCCATAGGATCCAGTTTTGTTTGCAGTGAAATTAATAACAGAGCAGTCCTAAATTAGAACATGAGCAGGACTGGGGTATTAATACTGGTAAGAGACATAGATGTGATGTCTGGTTTTGCTGCATACCACTTGCTACACTTTCATAAAAGTGAGAACTCCATCTGTGACCAGGAAGTAAAACAGGTCTGTTCCTCCTGCTTTCCTTCACTGTTAGTTCAAAACACTAAGAGCTACCAGGAACAGAACTATTTCTTTTTTGTTTGGTTTCTGTTCCATTCTACCAGTTTAATGTAATCAATACTTTTTAAGCTTGGTAATCTATAGTCATTTGCATGTAGATCTTACTGTTTCATCAGAGCAAGAAAACATTGTTCCTTTAATTTGGATATAAAAGACTGACTTTGTTGGAGGGAATTGGACAGTATCTTAGACTTCTGCATTGTGAGTAAGAATATTTTGCACAGGAAAGATCCCCCTTGTGAAAAAGGGAATGAGTAGTGTGCAACCCTTTGTTTTGAAGGGTGATGGCCAGGCAATACAGGAAGTGTTTTTCAGGGATCTCTGCCTGTTCATGTATCTTGCGATAGCCTGTTCCTTCAAACAGCACATTGGATTTTCTTACTGGCTTCACTGTAGAGCCCCAGAGGAGAGTAAGTAAGAGTTCAAATTATAAAAATTACTAGAAACACGAAATATGACTAGTCTTGCAAAAGCTGACTCTGGAAAGAACAAAAGGATAAAAACAGCAGCAAACACTACCCCCCCTCCCATCCCCTTCAAACACAAAAAACACTAAAAAAATCCCTCCCAGCCTTGGAACTAGATATTTTCCTGATAAACAAATCCAGAAACAGCTGAGCTTCTCTGATACTAATTTTTGTTGTTGTTAGTTGGCTCATAGCCTTTAACATCTGGTCTTCTGTTTCATGGTGATGTTCTTGCCTGGTTTATATTTAAAATAGTATTTTCTAGTTCTGGGACATTGTTCAGTGCTTAAATATGAAGAAGAAATATGATCTGATTTACAGTCATCTTTGTTAAACAGAGAGACAGGTTAATTGGAGAACTCGATGCAGACCAGTGCTCTGTTCTGCAGTCATGGGACTACCACAAGATGAAGAGCTGCAAGTGTCAGTGTCAGCTGTTAAGCTTGTAAATGTTGCTGGGTAATTTTTAATGTTCTTGAGATCTTAAGGAAATTTCAAGATATCAGCAATATATTAAGCTATGCAGGAATGTTAATGACAAATGCCAACAAATTACATAAGGAAAAATCTGTAAAAGAACTATGAGGTTTACACACCAGTTGATTTTTTTAGGCTACAGGGAAGTGTTTCCTTCAAAATGCCCCTCCCTCTTCCTAGAAAATCAGAGCAAATAGTCCTTTAAAAGTGTATGTGTATGGAAGTGGGTGGTCACATGACCCTAGCTCCACTTGTGTGTTATCACTGAAAGAGTAACCTGATCCAGAGGGAGGTGGATCCCGGCTGTGTGTACTGTTTATTCCTTAGTGATGCTGGCAGGCGGAAAGCGATTTGCCTGGTCTTCTTTATGACTGTCAGTAGGATGCAGTATAGCATTTACAGCAGCAATTAGTGTGTATTTATAGTGCATCTGGAACTACTGCTTTGTGTGTTAAGACTAGCATTGAGGCAGGCTGTTACAGTTATATTTGGAGCAATTATGTGAATTCAACATTAGCACTTGACCTCACAAGTGCCAAGAGAAGCCTGGTTACACTGCTAAACACACACGAATTGGCAAGTGCTGTACGTGTGTCTGTGAAGAAGTACTTGTTCTCCATAATGAGTAGCAAGCAGTGTGCAGGGAGTGTTCCTAGACTTGCAGAGGGCTACATTTCTGCAGAAGCCCCCATCATGTTCAGGTTCTTAGGGAGCCATGGCATTGCCTTCCTCTTTTCTGTTAAGGGAAACAACTTTTCCATCATCTCAAAGGAGGAGGGCGTGGTCAGGGCTCTAAGAATTTTAACACCTAGGAAAGAGACAGTTCTTCAGGTAATTAGGTAAAAATACATAGCTAGCTATCACTGCATGCTAAGGTCACTAATCTCTGAGAAATCTCTAGTGTTCCTTTGTGTCTGCTTTCTGGGCCATTTTGCCTAAATGCCAGTCTCTGTAAGGCCTGAACGTTCAGCCAAATTCACAGTAACACGTTGCTTGGTGTTTCTCAGGCCACTGGGTTTTTTTGGTTCTAAAGTACAGTTTCTGTGATCATCTTTGAGAGCACGGATCTGAGAGGGTGTCTTGCGTTTTGGAGAACCTCATGTAAGTGAAAGTCTGGCCAACAGGTTGGACAAGGCAGAGGTGAAAAATTTGATTGTAAAAACATATGGGTTACTTTTGCAAGCACAAGAAGAGACTGGGGCCATTAGAGTCTAGTTATTGAGAGATTCAATTTTTTTTTGTTCCACGCTTCATCTGCTCTTTCCAGCTTCCTTATTCCTTATCCATTTCTCCTATACTTTCTTCCTTTTCTCCTCAGATACAAAAGGATATATTTAGGGTGTATGATGTGACCAGCAGCTGCCTAATTCAGGTGACTTATGGAGATGAGAGCTAAGGAAATGTTTCTGGAAATGCAGCGAGCATGAGCTTTTAGAGCAATGACTGACATGCTGAATAGCATATAGAGCTATATAAACTTTTTTCTCAGTGTAAAAATTTTTCTGATTTTCAATCAAATGGCTACACTTGGGATACATTTTAAAAATAGATTGATAAAAACACCAGAAAAATAGACATGGGGCATTTCTGTTTTGACTGTCTTTATAATGTGGTATCAGATAAAAAAATTAAAATGCTAAACAGTTATAAAATGGAAGTCCCAATGGGTTTTGCTTCTATACAATGTCTCTTTCCAATATTTTCAGACTTTTTTGTTACTTTTATTGCCACCAAAATATGCACAAAACTATTTCATGCAATATTTGAATTTTAGTATAACTGTAATTATAGGTTTTAGCAAAATACTGAAAAGATACGCATGCAATTCACATTATGTGTTCTGTTTCTCATATCTCCTGTGACTTTTGCTTAGCTGGGATTTTGTGTCATGAAACATTATATGGAACAGAATAGCAGATCTGTGAATGTAGACATATTGTTGGGACCTACACCAGGAAAGTAAACCAAAAGCTATTTATAAAAACAGTAATATAGCAGCAGCAATGTTTTGAAACTACCATGAAAAATGCAAAATGCAAGACTGTCTCATTCAATATAATTGTCTCTGTACATTGGTTCTTTTTGTTGGCAATTTCCTTGCTAATGTTCCAGACAGCAAGACTGAACCCAGAAGGGACTGATGGGGAATTAGAAAGCTGTAGTCACTCAAAAAATAGCAGAACATTATTGAGAAAATCTTCTATTTGTTGGTTGTGAAAACCCAGTTTTCTAACTAGTTTGCTAAGTGCTTTTTTTCTTCAAAAGTTACAGGTGCAAGTATTTTACAGTTGCAGATGATGTGATTGGATACAAAAGTGAACATCTACATGTGCAGTTAACTAATTTGAATGTGCACATTTGGAGAACATAAACAGCTTCATGCTCACTTAGGTGCCTGTAGAAATACAGTTCTTTATGGGTGTTTTGTGTGCTACATCTGCACTGAATTTATTTTTACCATAGTGGCTTACTATAATAGCAGCTGTTATGCTGCATGACTTTATTTAACCCACTAGTGCACCTTATTAAAAATTCACATAACAGAAAGCTGTTTGCATAGTATTCTAACAGGGAAGTACTTTTAACAGTTGTGATTTTCTCAGTTTCTGGTGATGTATACAAAGTAACAGGTACTTTCCCATTTTACTAAAATTTGAGAGCAATTTGTATTCCATTTCTTGAAAATGGGGGAGGTATGTGTCAGTCTCTCTTCCCAGGGGAGGTTTAGATTGGATATAAGGGAAAATTTCTTTACTTAATGGTTTGTCAAGCATTGGAGCAGGCTGCCCAGGGGGGTGGTGGAGTCACCATCCCCAGCAGTATTTAAAAGACACGTAGACGTGGTACTTAGGGACATGGTTCAGTGAACTTGGCAGTGTTGGGTTAAGTGTTCCACTTGATGATCCTAATGATCTTTTTCAACTTAAATGATTCTATAATTCTTGGTCACAAAGAGCTGTTTAGTCATCTGTGGTAGAATTATTCTTTGCAACTCTCCAATAAATGTAATATGATGTGTCTGCAAGTAATAACTTTAATTAAAAGTCACTTGTTATTGGAGTGCCACCAGTCCTTGATGAAAGATATAAGCATAATTTCCAATATTCACATGCTGCTATGCAACAGCTTACTGTAAGATTTTAGGTACTCCCAGCTGGCTGCTGGTACAGAGCACAAGCAGGGCACGTGGCATCACTGCAGTCACGGTATCGTAGGGGTCAGCAGTGCTCTTTGCTGGCCCCTGTAATCTGTGAGTCACAGGAGCCACCTGGGTAGCTGCCAGGAGATACTTGACCCTTCGTGCCGGTTTGGAGACTAAGACTTAATTCTTTCTCTGTCCCTGTCTGCCAAGGTTAGAAATAGAAGGAGCAGTCCTGGGGTATCTGTTGCCCTACTGGTGCACACACCATTGGTGTGAGTAACGTTGGTACAAAACTTGGCAGTTGCTTTAGTACTCTGTGGCGTTTGTCTCTGTACTTGTCTAAATCCAGATTAAGTGGTTTATAACAACTGTGTACTCAGTGAAAGAAGAGGTGAGCCAAACAAGCCAGAGAGATCCAAGTGAGTGCAGCAGGTTCCTTTCCTCTGGGTCCTGCTCTTTTTCTCTGTTCATTACAATATTCAGTTCTATGGGGGCGAGCTGTTACTGATTTGCAATAACATGCATCCATTTTTACCCCACAGAAGAGGATATAGGATACTTCCAGATTGATGCTGTCAGTGGAGAGTTAAGAACAACCCGGCTTCTGTCACATACTGAGAGATCAGACTACAGAGTAATGGTCACAGCCAGGGACCAGGGGATGCCTTCACTTCAAGGACATGCTACGGTTTACATCCAGGTACTTATTTACGTTGTACAGATAGAACAATTATGTTAGATGCTTGGTTTCTTTGAAAAAAAAAATTTTGGAAGAAGGTAGGGAAATAAATTGAAGGAAGGAAGAAGTTAAAAATTGTAAGCACCTTGTGTTATGGTAATTTGCTTTGGCCATTTTTCTGTTGAGGGAAGAAATGAGAGGGCAGACTCATTTTGATTTGTTAAGAATGCACAACAGCATTCTGGATCATCTTGCAAATAGATGATGTTTGTGCTTTAGTAGGAGATCATTGGGAACACTGGAAAATAGGAGGAAAATATCCAGGTAGGCAGGAAGAAAAGCAAATATCAAGAGGGACTGAAAGTGGGGAAGAGAGTAGACTTTTTTGTTTTCTCCCCTAAGTTTCTCTCTTTTATAAATTCTGTCTCTATAACCTTGTATAAGGATATCTCATTTCTTTGTGCTGGTTTATACAGGGCTACTCTGCACGGGAGTGAATTGCAGTGTGTGCTCACTGCACAGGCAGCCATCTGCTGTTCATCAAGCCACAGTGGGGCTGCTTTGTCCAGGCCTCCTGTGCACTCTTCTATCAGAGGCTGCATGTCACTGAGGCTGCCATTTTCAAGTCACCCTAAAGATGGTTAATTTTGGATAGCTTGTAATAGCATGCTTCAGTCCAGACAAGGCAAATGCTGTTCCCACAGTTAAAGAGGGTTAAAGGACTCCTCTCCCTGAGCAACGGGAGAAACAACGGGTGATGAACTGACCGTAACCCCCACTCTGTGTCTCCCTGTGCTCCTGGAACAGGAGGTAGAGCAGGGAGGGACAGAGGGGTGGGGGAAGGTGTGTTTTTAAGGCCTTAAAATTCTCATTATCCTGCTCTGATTTTGTTAGCAATAAGTTCAGTTAATGTCTCTAATTCTAGTCTGTTTTGGCTGTGATGGTGTTGGCTGAGTGATCTCTTCTGGTCCTTATCTCAACTCATGAACCTTCATTATATTTTCTCTCTCCTGTACAAAGGCGGAGGGGAGTGAGAGAGCAGCTTTGCTGGGTGCCTGGCATCCAGCCAGGCTCAACCCCCTACACATTACAATATTCATAGTAACAGTGGGAAAATATTGCAGTCTTTGTGTTTTGGTTACAGGTGATCCCACTTCCCAATAGGAGATCTGGCTTCTCTCAAGACTTCAAGCACTTTGTCGTACCTGAAAATTTTAAACCTGCACAAGTGTTGGATTCTCTGAAGGTGCCTGATAACCATCTAGCACTTAACAGGAAACTGCATTTCAGTTTTGCTAAAGATGACGATAATGTTCATTTTGATATTGACAGCTTGACAGGAGACCTTTACCTTTCCAAGGAGCTTGACTATGAAACAGATTCGCACTTTCTTTTGCAAGTTATTATAAAGGATTACAATAATCCCCCACAAAATAGCACTGTCTTCCTAAGTATTGATGTAGAAGATAAGAATGATCATTCTCCATATTTTCAAGATGACTTTGTAGTGATTGGCATAGAAGAAGATGTACCTGTTGGGACTCTGGTTTACACATTCAATGCAAAGGATGGAGATGGCAGTTTTCTGAACAGCAAAATAGAGTATTCCTTAGAAATTAGTAACATGAGTGAAAATCCATTTCTTATTCACCCTTTGTATGGTTCCTTGACCACAGCTTCTCCACTGGACAGGGAGATGACTCGTTCTGTGATCTTGACGGTGTTTGCAGAGGACCAGGCAATAAATCTGACTGAGCGGAGGCTGGATTCCCTGGCTGTGAAAATTGTTATTTTAGATATCAATGACAACAGTCCCAGTTTTATGTCTTCGCCCCTTTCCTATGTCATGGAGGACGTGGAGGTGGGCTTCCTTGTACACCACATAATTGCAAAGGATCCTGATGAGGGAAGAAATGGGCAAGTTACGTATCACATTCTTTCAGGCAACGAAAACAAAGCATTTGTACTGGATAAAATCACAGGTACTGTAGCTTCTCTTCTCAGGGGTTTCTTGTGTTGTGCTTCTCACAGTAACGTTTGGGAGTGCATACCATGCCATACTGAAATACCACATTAGTGTGGCACTCTGCCCAGGTGACTTATTGTGTCCTCAGGGGTGATTGCCTTGGGCAGAGCCCCACACAAGCAGGACAGTACTGCACACAGTGGTCAAGCTTTGTGAGACTCAGCCCAAAATTTTGGCATGACACTGTTACTGTGTTGTGTAGGAGCATCTTCCAATAGTGCATTAAGGAAGGTGGGAAGAAAATGCGTGCAGTCAAACACCTCATTCTGATTTTGGCACGATGCATACTTAAAGCATGTGCACACATGTATGTTATGATATGTATACATGAGGAAAGGCAAAGTCAAGATTGAGGAGTGTGCATTACACTGCGGGTGGAACGTGTTCAGTGGAGGCTCAAAGTGCTGATGAATTTCCTTCTTCAGCCCTCTGAAATTCTCTGGTTTCTAACTATTATACTGGGTTCACACAAATGCAAATATCACCCTAATAGTTGTAATATTTTTTGGTTCTTATTCTGATTTTGAATCCATTAGGTGATGCAGCTGACACTGATTTGTAGAGCTCCTAACTGCATAACTTATGTGCAAAAGAAGACAAATATTGAAGTTAAATAAAGTTAAAAAGTTAAGCCCAAAGTTAAATAAAAAGCAATCTCTGAACTTCACTTGAATTTTCTGTGAATCCCAATTTCCCTGGATGCCAAAGGCAGTATTTCTGGGCGAGGGAATCACAGGACTGCAAAGTCCAGAAGCCTTGCAGCAGTGGCACAGTGATGCTACATTGAAGCTGTGAGTGCTGGGACAACTAGGATCCTAACCTGGACCAGAATACTTTTTAAAGACCCTTTTTCTTTAAATTAGGACTCTTAACTACAGCCCAGCTTCTAGACCATGAGGTTCAGGAGCGCTACAGTTTGACAGTCATGGCTCTTGATGATGGCAGCCCATCTCTCTCTGCCACACAAGTTCTAACCATCATTGTTCTTGATGTGAATGATGAGACCCCAGTATTTCTGAAGCAACTTTACGAGACTGCAGTTCGTGAAAACCAAGATCCAGGGGAGTTTGTCATAAAAGTGGAGGCTGTGGACCGAGATGCAGGTAATTTGTGTCCTTTTGCTAGTTATTTACTTCTGGACCATAATAGACCAATCCAATCTTGCTGCCTTGCGTGTACAGCTCTTGTGCTTTTCCCAAGGTAATGTATGACTTCTGAGTTTCAAAATACAGGTTTTGATTCAGACTCTCAATCTTCAGTCGGGGCTTGGAGGTATTCTGACTTGCACTCTTGGGTAGCTTCGGCTCTGACAGGTATATTAAATGTAAAATGTGTGCTTGTGCGACGCAGCATATTGTAGCTTTCATGTGAAGAAAGCCAATGTGTTCCGGTTATAAATCAGCAAACAATATTCAACTCAAAGTTAATATCTGAACACTTTCTTGCTCTCAATCAGAGTGTTTTGGATAGTTTTAAAGCAGTTCACTAGTCAAGAGTCCTGGTTTTGTAACAGAACCGGCAAATATGCACTTATCTTTTCTGACCAGAGAGGGGCACTATCATCCAAGATTTTCCAGCTGGGTAAGCTGTGAAGGGATTGTGGAAGCTACTCCGCATTTAAGTAGGACTTCACATGGTAAAGAATGCTAATGCATTGCTTTTCAAAAATACGCAGAATGGATGAATAGGATGTGGGTATGGTTCATCTCCTCAGTGAATCACATGTAAGGACTAAACCTGAGAGAGTCTGCTAAGCAACAAAAAATTCCCTCCAGTTCTTCAACTACCTGCTCTTCTGAACGGTCTAAAATGCATAGCATGTGATGTTACAGGTAGTCTATGTGCTGGAGCAGTTACACAGGGTCTGTGTGATAAATAATAAAACCTGGAAAGAGAGTTAAATATTACAATACTGCTGTGTTTGGCCCAAAGGTAGTCTCAACTCTGTGAATGACTTCCTTTTTACTGTGGGTCCACTTTCTGTACTTCCTTTAGAATTGTGTAAGACTGTGCTATCCTAAAAGTAGATAATGGAGCTTGTTAGCAAAATAATCTTCTGTATTCAGTAAGATTTGTAATTTTAATGTAGAGCACATTCTGATTACAAAAGGCTGGTGTGAGCTCAGTAGAGATATTACATAGGAAAGTCATTTCCCCAAAAGCATGTAAAGTATTTAGAAATTAGGAATGGGTAGGTATCCCTGTCTGTTACAATCTTCATAACAGCTGAGCTGCACTGCAGTCTGCCTCTGTATCTCACTCTTCCAAGTATTTTCTTTCTTTTGTGGATCACAATACTTAGAAAAGGTGATACTTGAAGAAAGGTTTTTAAGATAGAGGACAAAACAGTGAGAATTTGCTTGAATTCTTCTCCCTCCTTTGCCAACCCTTGTAATTTTTCACATCTTGTGGGAAATACAGCAGAAAGGAAATTTTCAGAGCAGTTAGTGAGAGGGAGTTGGGGTGGCTTGGCAGGATGGAGAGGAAGGGCATTCCAAGTGTACTGGGTGGCACAGTGTGCGCCTGCTTGTGCAGACACTTTGGGCTGGAGCACTGTTGTGGCTGGTGGTTCCTTCCTGCCATTTTTTTAAAGTACATTTTCCACTAACCACAGTCCTTCTGTTGGGTCTTTTTCTCACATTTGCATGATTTGGCCCCATGTCATGGATGTGTAATAGTATTGTTTCAAATTAATATTGAAGTGATGTTCGTTATGTAAGAAAAATGTGATTTATATAGGAGTCATATAAGTGTAATGCCACTCACTTTTCTTATGTTTTTGGAACACAGTTATTGAATAAGATGACTCCTGTCATGGTGTTCTTTTTTTTGTTTGGTTTTACATCATATATTTATTTTTGCACACTCTTTAAATTGTGGTTCACATCCCAGTAATATTTGCATAGTCTCAGAGGAGGACTTTCTGCCATCCCACTTTTTTGTTCACTTCATATGTTCCCTGACTGACCACTGGGAGGAACCAGTCATTATCAACCTTTTATTTTCCTTTTTGCTTCGTTCTCTGTGACTGGGAGGGGGTCTTTTTGGGGGGAAATCACAAGTAACATTTCTGACTTTGGAATGGTTTTCTTTCACGTGAATATCCCTGAAACATCTTGTTCAGCTACCTCCCTCCTGCACATTGTGAGACCTGCACTTACTGCATCTCTATGTTGCCTGACTTTGGGAGCCTTTTGGGAGCCCTACATGCCCTCACCCCCCCACCCAGCTGACATCTGACAGCTCAACATCAGTAAATGCAAGTGTAAAAGATGTTAATGTTGGAAAATATGCGTGTTGGAAAAATACACATGGGAAAGCAAGGATACCAGCAGCATATTTAAAATAGGTCAGGGTTTTTTGTTGAGGTAGGTCTTTGCAGAAGAACTGAACGAGCATTTGGCAAGGTCTGCTTTTAAGCTGATGTGCACCTCTGTGGTTCAATAGTCATGTCTGGAGCCTTAGGAGAAAAATCTTGAAAGGTTAATAGGAGCCATTGACTTAGAGTTATGAGACAGGGCTTAGTGCCACTCATTAGACACTATAGTAAAGTCCTATAAAGATGAGACTTGAGTCTGGATGTGGGGCAGGGGGGACATTTTTTATTTCAGTTTGTAATTTCAGCCCCTAAAACGTGACCAGTGCTGCTGAATAATTAACCAGCAGGCTGGATTGAGTGCAAATGTGCTAGCTAGCTGCTGTGCTGTGGTGTGTGAATGTGTAGAGTCATCACGCTCCTCTCCTGGGCAGGGTGTGCAGCTTTTTCCTAATGCTACTTTACACTCCTAGCAGTTGGATATGGGAAAGGAGGCAGTAAATGCTTGTTAAACAAATGTAATTAAGCTCTCACATATCTGTGTCCTTTAAGGGTTAAAAGCTTTAACTTCAGCATTGCGTGAATAGTCAACTTGAATGGCACCCTTTTTTTTTCAGCACTGGCTGTGGATAATGTCCATTGTGGAATCTGCCAGAGAAGGCACTGGGTTGAAGCAGTTCAGTTGCAGGAGGCAAGAAGCTAATAATTAGTATCAGACCTGCAGCTTCATGTCTCTCTTTTTCCATCTGGAGCATATTGGTGATTAAGGATAGATAAATGCAGGCAGAACTGTGAATGTCTTTAAAATTTAGTTGAATGGTACGTAATATGGGCAGATCAGATAAATATATGTTAGCAACCTGAGACTTTGAAGATATTCACCTTGATTGTCCCCACTGATGTGATTTTTCTGCCTTCCTCTGTAAAGCTGAAAGGATTTCTGTAACTCATTTTTCCTCCTGCTGTGTATTGTATGAGTATGTCCCTCCCTTGACTTAGGTGCAAATGCATTTACAGTAGTAATTATCTTAATCAAATTTCAGTAGCACTGTCAACCACTTAACAAAGTTATTCAAAGGCAAATGAAGTCAAGGATGTTAAAAACTGTTGGCTCTGTTTCTTCTCTCACATGGGTGTTTCTCCATCAACTCCAGTGCAGATTGTCCTGTGCTTGACTGCAGCAGATGAGAACAGGCAGGCAGTGTTTGACATTGAAGATTTTGTAGGGCTAGAAGTGTCACGTAATTTTTCAGGTGTGCCAACTGTCCTTCCCCTATTAGAGGACTAATTTCTTGGTGGGAAAAACACAGAATGGTTGAATGAAACTTAGGAAAATATAAAAAAAAAAGAAAAAAAAAATAAAAGGGCATCATAGTCTAACCCTTCAGGTATAATGTAGGATTAAACTCATTGAAGGTAATAATATAAGTGTGATGGAGATGACATTATACTTTCCTTGGGAGGATGTTGAAACTAGAAGAAATATGAAAGAAATTATCTTACAACCATAATGGGTAAGAAAGTTGAGTCTCATGTCCTGTTCAACTAAAGCGGGCAACTTTGAAAGAAGGGTTTCTAAAAGCCTGTGTGGTTTTAGCCTATTTCCTAGAGAAAGATGGGAAAGCTAATATCCCTGTACCACATACAAATGGTAGGTCTGATCAGGAGCTGTATCGAATTGTCATTCAGAAAAACTTGGAGGGAGAAGAAAGAGACAAATAAGTAGACCTGAATGTTAGGAGACTTGCTGTGTTTTACTAAGACTTCCATTCTGTTTTAAAGGACTGAATTCCTTGCTTCACTATGAAATCTTACCAGGAGCTGGTTATGAGAAATTCAAGCTGAACTCGGACAGTGGAGAACTCGTAACAGCTGCATCACTGGACAGGGAAACCCAGGAGGTCTTCAGTATTAAAGGTAGCAGTGTGAAATATCTATGAATGCCTCGAGAGTGGGAAGTGAGAATGAGTGTGGTGTTACGATCAGCATTACTTTTTTCATGCCTTCTGAATTAGATGCGAGTGGTAAGATTTGCCAGTACAGAAGAGCATATACGTTTTGCATAGCACAAATAAATCTCCTACTCTGATATTATTAAAGAACATCCGTTGTTACACCCACAACCATTGAATGAAATTTGCTGTGTTTTTATTGATCTTAGTTTTGGTTCGGGACAGTGGAACCCCGTCGCTGTCAAGTACAGTGACAGTAATCTGCACAGTGCTGGATGAAAATGATCACTCTCCCACGTTTCTTCTTCCTCCCTCTGAGATCTTCATTCCAGAGAACCAACAGCCTTCTGTTGTTTACATTATCCGGGCTGTAGATATGGATGCTGGCAATAACGGAGCTCTAAGATACAAAATAATTGGTAAGTGACATTCCATCATTTTTGTTAGTATAAATCAGGGGGTATATAAACAGCAGCATCCAAGTTTTAGACTAGTCTTGACTTTACCAGGCCTCCCTAGCTCCCATCTTGTCCACATGCTTCTTTTATGTGGAAAAGAAAAGAGATCTTTCACCCTTTTGTCAGCACTAATAAGCACTTCCCAGGCATACTTTCATTCTGCTTTATGGACTTGAAATAGTGCAGAAGAGAAAAACAAAAAAAAAGCAAATGCTGGAAGGAGGCATTAATCATGAAGGCATAATTTTGTCCTTTTTGTTATAGTTGTAGAAGTCTGAATGTAAATATGCCCTTGAAAATAAGTGCAAGAATTAACTGAATTTTATTTACTTAACGCCATTTGTTAAATTTGATTTCATGAGAGCTTCTTTCACCCAGCAATTATTAATGTCATACTTAGCTTCCATCTTGCCAAACTCTCCCTGTGTCCACTATGCCAATGTATGCTCTGCAGCTGTTCAAAGCCTCCTGTAATATCTTTGGACAAATACAAGTTTGCTGTGCTTGCTTTGGTTTGTGGCTCTCAGCAATAGCTCAAATGTAGGCAGAGAGCTACTGTGGTAAAAACCAACACATTTTTCTTTGAAGAAACAGTTAGGATTTTTTTTGTTTTCTTGGTTTTAGTGTCGTGATCTTCTATGACATAAAATTTAATTATCTTTGGTCTTTCTACATGTTATAAAGTATGTATGCCATTCGCTGTTACTGAAAATGCTGACTTTTCAGTTGACTGCTTCATATTTATTCCCACTGCCCCCAAATCAAGACCTTGCACAACTCTTGAATTCCAAGAGATAGGTTTGTAGAAGAGAACAAGGAGCAAGCAATTATGATTGTCAGCAATGCTTTATGGACTTCTGGAATTTGTAACTAAGGTTGGGAAGAGGTCACTTCATGCAGCAGCATAGCTGCATGAGCTTTTTATAAGGTGGGCTGGTTTGGGGAAAAAAAGATATGTATGTGGCCAAATAGCTAGTCTGTAAATTGATATGACATTCTGCATTTGCTCCCATTGCCACCCACCAATTTAAATGAAATACAGGTTTTAATTTGTGTGAGAAATAAAATATGTGAAAGGCACATGAGCACACCAGCTGCATGAGCAATTGGACCTTGTTATTGCAATTAGCATAGAGCATTCACAAGGGGTTCTTTTTTTAAAAGTACTTGTTTTTGATCATTTCATTTCTTATGTGTTTTAAAGGTGGAAATGTTGGAGAATACTTCACACTAAATAACACATCAGGCAAATTGCTGGTCACTCGTAGCTTAGACAGAGAAGACATCAGCAATTTCACTCTTGTAATTGAGTGCCACGACCTAGGCAGTCCCTCGAGAAAATCCACTGCACAGCTCTACCTAACAGTCTTGGATGAAAATGACCACAGCCCATTGTTTGCAAAGACCCAGTATCAAATCTCTGTGACAGAAGACCTGGAGGAAGGCTCAGCCATCCTGGACCTCTCTGCTTCTGACAAAGACGATGGCCTGAATGGTGAAGTTATATACTCCCTCATTGATGACACCTATGGAGCATTTGCTGTCAACAGTGTCACGGGATCCATCGTTTCTACAAAGGCACTGGACCGGGAAACCAAGTCCCAGTACACATTTAGGGCTGTAGCAAGTGACTGTAGCACCCATTTTCCAAGGAGCACCACTGTCAGTGTTGTGGTGCACATTGATGATGTCAATGACAACGATCCTGTTTTTTTGCAGAGTCCTATCAGGGCTTTTGTGCCTACTGAAACTGCTGTGAATGAGACAGTAGCCACTGTGAGAGCAGAGGATGTGGATCTGGGATCAAATGGAGCTATTGTTTTTAATTTGATGATAGCAGAAACTGTATTTCAGATTGATGTGAAGACAGGTGACATCATTCTTCAGGAGCCCTTGGCTTCCAAGGACTTCAGGACCCAGCTGCTAGTGACAGCTTCAGATCAAGGCATCCCACCTCGAACAGCCACAGCTGTGGTCATTATCTTTACGGAAGAACAAGAGGAGGCCATCTCATTCGGCCACAGCCTGTATGAAGCAAGTGTGCCTGAGAACAGTGCAGCAGGTGGGCGTGAAATCCCTCTTCTTGGAGTTGCCAATCTCCCCTCATTTTGGAATGGTAATTGTAATGAATAGTATAGGGAAACCTTTCTGTTCTGTGCAGTAGCAGGGAAAAGGTAATGTGGATGTAGCCAGTACCCATTTGCCCTTTTCCAGTGCACCAGCATGAAAAAAGATGCAATGGAGGAGGCATTGTCTGATCATCAGTGGGTTCATTCATTTAGCTAAATGGCTTTAATGATGGGTGGACAGCATTTACTTGTTGTTTCACTGCGCAGTGCACACCAGCTCAGATGAGGTGAGTGTTGAGAACCAGTTGCAAATTGGCATTTCTTGTTTTCACAGTACCCTTCACAAACTGTAGCAGCTTTCAGAAATACCTTAGTGAAGTGTTGGACTTTGCAGAAGAAGGAGAAAGGGGGGGTAGGATAGGGTAGAGAAGTTCAGAGGCTGTTGGTACATTGTCACTTGGACAGGCTTCTACAGTGTCTCTCTAGGTAGAGCCTGCACTGTGGAACGCTACCTATAGACAAACCAGCTCCAGTCACAAGGCACTTACAGATTTATTTGGATTTGTTCTGGGTATTGATGAGAATTACTGCTCTACTTTTTATCATTCAAAGAATGTTAGTAGTTATCCCTCCAGCCAGTTAGATGTGGTATCTTCTCCTGCATCAGGGATTGGTTTTATCCTAATGAGGGGCAGAAAGAAGTGCCTTTCACATATTTCTGTCCACAAATCTCACTATACAATCAGCCTGATGTACTTAGAGGTCTGAGCTGCACTATATTCTCAATTCAAACAGCTCATGAGGTTCACCTTGAACAAGTAGTTTATCCTCTTTATAATTCCAATTTCCCCCAGTAAAACAAAAGGAGCATTCTTTATATCCTAAGGACTTTGTGAGACTAGTGAATTCATAGATCTTGAGTAACAGCCTGTATATTGGATTATGAATCAGTAAATAAGAAATGTGTTATTAATTTTGGAAAACCAATCAATATTCTTGGATGATTGCAAACAGAAGAGAGGATGAAGGGTGAAGATGGCTGTTGCAGTAATTACTGCTGTGCTTATTCAGCCATTCCTTCCTCTGTGCTTGTTTGGGACTATAAGCCAAATTTTCAAATTGTTACATTTAACAAAAGAAAATAAAGATCAGAGCTTTATGGCAATAGGTAAACTGCTCTGATCCTAGATTTTTTTAAGTGTAGATGTGTTCCTGGGTTGGGCTATAAAAGCCAGCCTGAAATTACAGAAATGCCCCAAGGAACCGTGGTATCAGAATGCCATTGTGTTCTCCTATTCAATCTATGGAAATATAATTAAGATTCAATTTAAGTTGTTTTGATTAAAGGAAATTTAGCAAAGCTCCAGGATAAACAGGAGGGTTTGATCACAAAATGTTAGTTTGTGTTTAATAATACTTCTATTTGCTAAGAAGATCAAATTCTTTTCAGAATATAAGAGATTTTACTAAATACTAATACTGTTTATCTCTGTTTATACTATTTTCCTTTTTTCATAAGCATACATAAATATCAAATATTTTACATTTCAGTGGGGAAGAAAAGCATGATTGTAATTAAAACTCTCATAGAAGTTAGCTTACAAGATAGATGTGATCTTGGGACCCCCACAAATGTGAATGGTTCCAGTGTATTCAGTCCAGGGAAGATTTACATTACATACTGATTATTTGTAGAACTGGTATTAATAAATGTGGCTTTTCTTCATAATTTTATTTCTGCCTCAACTGATGGAGGAGAAAAATGCTACGTTTATTTTAAAAAGAATAAAAAATGTGAATAATATAAACGACAAAAACCAAAGCCAAGGGTCCTTAGTTTTAATTTAGTCTAAACCCATCAAATGGGTAAGAGCCTCAGGAACTGGTCCTTGTGGTCACATTTTCTTTAAGTGTTTGACCTCCAAGTTTAATGACCTTCAGGAAACCCCATTTTTCTTTTTTTTTTTTTGTTTAATATTGAATATTTAATGTCTTTAAATATTATAAACTGTATTATAGCAGGCACTTAGAAGCTAGTCAATAAATAATCAAGTGACTGTGCTCTTCAGAGGGTAAGAAACCTTTATTATTCACCAAACTTCCAGCTGAATGGTTGTTTGTGTAACTGTTCCATGGAGACAAATTCATCAGTATAACTTCTTGACTCATCTATGTTTTTTTGCTATTAAATATCAAATATGTAACCCCTTATTCTTTAAGTCCCAGAATCACAGAATGGCTCAGATTGGAAGTGACCACAGTGGGTCATCTGGTCCAACCTCCCTGCTCAGGCAGGGTCATCCCAGAGCACATGGCACAGGATTGTGTCCAGATGGTTCTTGAATCATTATCTCCACGTTCAGCTTTTCCTTTCATGGCATTTAAGAGGTCTGAAGAAATAATGACAGGGATGAACACAGGTTAGATGGCAAAGGATGGGGAAAAGAGACTATTGTAATGAGTACTGAAGAGAGAAGAAAAACAATACAGTGATACAATAGCTCAGTGCGGTGCTGGTGTTAGGACATATATATAAAAAACCCCCATATATAAAACATGTATGTCCTAACACAGAATTCAGCAAATGTTTTGGAGCTGATTTGTCCAGGTAGCAAATGCTGTTCACACTGCAATGTTTTGGTTTTGAGTCTGCAGGCATACTGTTGGGATCTAGGCTGTATAAAACAGTTTGAGATGCTTCCAAATGCAATTGGACTGTCTGTGATTAAACTGAAAACACCCCTAAATTTACACATTTTACATTGCTCTTCATGTCTTTCAATATTTTTAACTAATTCAGAGGTCAGTTGCCTAGCATTTCAAACCAATCTGACTGCTTTCTGCTGGGAACCTGATCTCCCTGCTGCCTTGCTCTGTCTTGAGTGCTGATCTCAGCCTCGATGTGCTTTGCGGGCAGAAAGCTCCCTTTCCCTGATTTTCCCTCTGTTAAGAGCGACATAATGTGACCTCTTCTTGAGGCAGTGTCTGAATCACATATGATTGAAATGGCGAGTTCCAGCAGATGGACATTTTCTGTTACCCTTTATCTGTATAGGGCCTGTTTATGTCACAACAGACCTCAGAGTTTGGTCATATTTTTTTGAAAATGAACTGTAAAAATTCACTCTTTGGAGGAATAGTTTTCCATGAAAGGTATCAGAACACAAGAGATTTGTTCTCTGCCAAAAAGAAGTTGTAAACAATTCTATCTGCATGAAAAATGTGGAGCTTAAAGGATTGGGATACGAGGACCCAGTATCAGAACAACAGTTTATTAACCTAACCTCTAAAAAACAAGGATTCAAGTAGAACTGCTGCTGCTTCCTTTATTTCTAGTAGTTTTTCTTCTTAAAGACACAAGCAAATAAACAAAAAGACTGCAGACAGCATTAAAGATAAATAGGGATATTCTTCAGACCTTGCTTTTTTTTCTTACCTTTTACTCTGCTTTGAGGATGCTGTGAATGGTTGCCCTTGCAGTTTTCTGTAGCAAATCAAAGTTGCTTGACAATGAAAATTCAACCTACAGCCCCTTATTTTAGTTCCTAAAAAACCCCAGCTCAGCATTCATATATCTGTCTTTACATATTGGACAGATGGATGTTGATTCCAGAGCTTTTCTAGTAAATATCTTAAAAGTATATCGACCAGTACAGAAAATTGGATGTCAAAATTGGCAACTTTTGCTTTTGACAGACAGATTTTGAGAGCAAATAGTAAACCCTTAACAGAAAAATTCTGGTTTTTAAAAAGTAATACGTAACTGCTAAAATAAAAAAGGTATCAGATCATGGTAATAGCGATGTTTCCTCTCAGTTTTTATACTAAAATCTTTTCCTCTGACATCCAGGACACTGAGTATGAGCAGTATGCCCTTTGTGATATAATAAAATAGCTAGTTGTCTCTAACGCTGTTCGAAAGAGCTCAGGTTGCCTCATTCCATCACAGCTGCATGGAATCAGTTACAATTTAATTAAATAATTAGAATCATTAAAATCAATTGCCATGTATGCTAGACAATTTCCTAAGTCACTTGAAAAGAATAATTGTTTGGATGTTTTGATAATGCCTTTTAAGCTTGCTACATTTTTGTTAAATGTGATGATTCTGAGCAGGATAATTTATTGAGTTCCACATTTTCCCTCTTATTCTATTCCAAACAGGATTTTTATTTCATGTCACTTGCATTCTATATTAAATTATTGGTCTTTTCATGGAATCTGGATTCTATGTGAATTGACACATAGCTATGCACACAGTTTCATCTTTTCATTCTCTTTGTCAAATTAAAATTCTGAAGGATATTTCATTTAAGGTATTGTTCAAAAACCCAAATTGAATCCTGATAAATGGAGAAAAAATAAGCTGTTTCTGGTCATTCATGGGTAACATGATGCAACAACAAAAAAATAGATATGACTTCAGGTAAGAGAGAACTCCATTGATTCAGGAGAGTTTGCAATTAGGAAATGTTAAATGTCATAATTTTATTTAGGCAGGCAAAGTTGTAATCAGATGTGTAGTTTATTGAGCAAAGAGGGATAGACATGCTTTGTCTATGAATTTTTAATACAAGAAAAATCATGGAGAATTATTTTTATTGTCTACTAAACTAATGAATAAGCACCTAGCCTAGAACATATTTGTGCATCTGCTATACAGTACTATAAAATTAGAACAAAACCTTCTGGGGTGGCCATGATGAAAATGTCTTATTGCTTCCATAGGTACATCAATTCTAACAGTAGAAGCCTATGAACACAAATTTACAGGAGAAGACATAAAATACAGCATCTTCAGTGGCCAGGAAATGTTCTCCATACACCCAATTACAGGTACATTTTTATAATTTTTTTCAAATGTCTGTGTGTATTTTAGAGCATTAGCAAGTTCCTACCACAAGAACAAGGGATAGATATCTTTAAGAGTACTCCCTAGTAATAATTCTGTTAAAATGAACAGGTCATTAATAAATCCAGGCAGTGCTGTAAACTTGATGTAAAAAGAAATTGAACACCAGTATATCTGTTTAAAACACTCAGTTCTGATTTAATATTGATCACCAGGGGCTGGGAGTTAATAAACTACTTCTTTGTGATCCAAGCTGAGATTCCATCTTGTTTCTCATCATAAAGTTTCCCAAAAACTCAGTAAACAAAATCCTTCAAAACACTTCCAATGTAGAAGCATTAGACTCTTGTTGATTTTAATGCTCTCTGTTTCAGGCAAACCTCGACGCATTTTTAAGTGAAGTCTGTTTATTTTTTTGTGATTGTATTTGTGTGCAGCAGGTCTGCTTTCACCTGCTCTTCAGTCAGGAATTCCAGGTGCTGGAGAGTGGCATGTTCCCCATGTTCTCCTCTAAGGCACGTAAGAGAGCATAGCTACTCTGGTTACCTCTCAGCTCCTCAGCATCTGCAATAAGTTTGCCTTCTGAATAGCTGTAGTCTCTGTTTCTGGGATGGCATATAGACAGTGTAAGCAGTTTTCCTCAGAAACAGTGTAAATAGTTTGTCTCCTTAACAAATAGCTTTCTCCTGGAGTTTCTGAAGGTTTTAACCTCTGATTATCCTGATGTCTCCAGGCATCAAATGGCATACCACTGTAAAGCTATCATGGTTGATGCTGATGGACAATTAGAATAACTTTTTTAGATGAGGGGCACTTGAAGTGCATGCTTTTGATTTTCAAGTCCTTCTTATTTCACTGAAATCAAGCTAGAGAGATTAGTCTTAAAAAACTTCTTAGACCCAGACAAGTTTTTTGCTGAGGAAGTGAATCTTCCCCAATATCACCTTCAAAAAAAAAAAAAAAAAAAAATCAAATGGGATTTTCTTTTTTTTTTTAACAGGTTAGGCTGAAAAATGTTTACATGATACTTTGAAGAGTCTCATAATCACTCTCTTCACAAGCAGGACTGGAATTTCCATAGCAGTGAATGTGTCACAAGTCTTCTTTTGAGACATTTGATCCATTGTGGTTTCTTCTGTTTCCTTTCCTCTGAAGCCTTTCTTCTGTTTCTTAGAAAACATTAACTGGAGTTCAGCCTTTAAGGACTTTTAAGAGCAGCTCTTACATTAGCATAATTTTGATACCAGTAATTCTCTACCCATTGTTTCTACAGCAGAAGTATTTTGAGCTGTACCGATGTCCTGTCTGTAATATGTGTTCTGGACAGCCAAAGGTCTGCTCTACTTGTCTTTTCAAGCACTGATGTTAATTAACCACACTTTGGAGAAGATTTTCTACCACTGTAATTTTTTATTATACTGTAGAATCGTAGAAAGTAGAGTAGGAGGTGACTCGAAGACATGAACTAGTCTGTGCTCTGATGCAGAAGAGGAATCAGTTCTGCTGAAATCTGACAGAAATTTGTACTGTTCTTAAAAACCATCAGGGACAGTGATTCTGCAAACCCTCTCAAAAGTCTGTGAAAGTCTTGGCAGTTGGAAAGTTTTTTATTCCTATTTATCTGAATGTTAGCTTAAATGTTTTGAACTTATTACTTCTTAATCTAGTTAAGAGTAGACATAAGACAAAGGCAACCCCCACTGTTATTTATATATTTGAAGACTGTTACCCTGTTTCTTCTTCATGTGCACTTCTCTAGAATGAGCAACTCTGGTTCTTTCACATGTTCCTCCTAGGTGGTGTATCTCAAACTTGAATATTTGTTTCACTCTACACTAGAGTCTTTCAGTTTGCTCTCTGTCATCTGGAAGTGTGTTCCTTCTGCCACTGCCTGCTTTCTTTTCTCTGTAAACAGAATGTGATAATTTTTAAGTGTGGTGCTTAAAATAAAGCACCTTTGAAATCTTTATGTTCAAGACGCAGGTCCATAAACAATAGTTAATATTTGCTTATCCTAGAAAATAAAAAATAAAAAACACTAGTTTGGAGTGCCACAGTTGATGTGTTCTTATGACATCCCAAGTTTGGGGTAACAATATTTATGACATCATTACTGAAAAGTCCATGCAAAACTGAATTTTAATTCTAATGAAAATTAATGTACAAATTAAGTGTCTTATGCTTAGATGTAATGGAGAATTATGAGTATGTTCCTAGAACATTGAAACAATGACTACGGATTTCCAAGGACATTTCACTTTTCATGTGGAGATGTCCAGTTGTGCTTCTCATCTCAATAAGTCTCATTACTTATTTATTTTTGGTAGAATAACAGCTCAGGGGAGGGGGCTCACTGCATCAGAAGGAGTCGGTGTTTTACCTGCCAGTCGGATACAGAAATTGATACAGCTGTTGCCTGATGTGGATTTTGATGGAGGGGTAGATGTAGCCACTCTCAGATGAGGGACAAGAGTCTCTTCTGGCATGGCTGTCTCACTGTCATGTGCCAAGGAGGACACCTCATGCAGACACTTTGTCTCTATCCCTCTGCTAGGAAATTGGCTTTGTTTAGGAAATTGCCAGCATGGTGGTGGTTGCTGAAAATTTAGGTATCCAAGATTTATTCAGTAACTAGCATGTTGGGGTGATGGTAGGTAGAAAAAGGACACAATGGAGAGCTTACTGGAATTCTGCCATGTGTTCAATGGAGGTGACCATAGTTAGGAATTTCATAACTGCATTTGTACGTGTTTTTTCCTGAATGAGTGTGTCACAACTTGAGTTTTTTTTTTTCCTTGTAATAAACCAGGTACAATCACAGTAAAAGAGCCAAAGTACCTTGATTATGAAGTTAAGTGTAAAATCCATCTTACAGTTGTGGCTGAAAATAGCTTCAATTCAGCATTCTGTGGAGTGACAGTTTTGATTCAAGATGTGAATGACAATGTACCTAAATTTGAGCAAAGCTATTACAAAGCATCGGTATGGGAAGGCCAGAGTCCTAAAACAGACATCATACAGGTAAGTGGAAGTATATCTTCCCAAGCACAGTGCTGTGGTTAAAAAGAAGTTTGGCTGATCTGTTCATCACTGCAATCTGGTTAGGTCTGTTCTAGACCTCTTTGTCTTAAAAACTGAGAGTGGGGTTCTTGGTGTTGCTACTACTTTGCTTGGATATCTAAAATATTAAATTATTTTTTTTTCTAGACCACATTTCAGATCAGATCATTCATTCAGGTCTGTTAAGTTGAAAGAGAATTCTGTATCTTCTTGATAATTGTGCACCTAGAATTTAAATTCTCTTTTTAAAAAAAATTTCCATTTTTACCTTCAAGCAATTGAAAAATACCATTCAGATCTGTAGTTCTGGTTACAATATAGGCTGGGTCTTGTATTAATGCCTCTACTGAAAGGACTGTAGCAATAAAAAGAATACTTTCTACTCATCAGACTGGTAGAGTCAAACCCAAGTGTTCAATTTAAAATCTGATGCCTGAAGAGCAGCTTGTCTTAATTTAAATGTGCAAACACTTCTTCCCCTGAATGGATCTATTCTCCCAAAATGTTTCCAGCTGGCCGTGTTAGAGCAAAAGAAGACATCAGTTGGACTAGAAGAACACATAATTTCCGCAGTACATGTTCTTGCATTGCAAGTCAGGTCACGGTGAGGGTCATGTTAGGTACTAAAGATATTCTTTCTCTAGAGAATAAATAAATGAAAAGCTACAAATGCCTCCAAGGCAAAGTGATTAGAAACTGATGGACATTGTATTTAGAGAAACATATGTCCAGGAATGGAAAAAAATCAAAAGGCAGTCAAGCCAGATGTGTAATCAAAATTTTATGACAGAATACATTCTATTATGTTTCCTTTATTCAATCTGACTGGTTGCCTCTGCTATGTTTTGGATCCTGGACTCATTATAATGCTTGTTCAGCAACCAAAAAAATGCAAAGACAACTCTTTGAAGAGTAGGAGGAGTTTTTGAGAAACCTGTTCACTGCTGCTGAATGTTATTTATTCTGTTGGCAAATCTTTACAGATTGCCTCTGCCCTTTTTACATTTTCTGGTTGGTATTTTAAAAACGTAGTTAATGAACTATTCCATGAAATCTCTGAAAGCTTAATAGTTTAATTATTTTATCCTTTGTCTGTTTGTATAGCAGCAATACTTTAAAGGTCAGCCCTGTACCACTGAGTAAGTGCATTTTTATGTGCTCAACAGGGAGAACATTCTAACAGCAACCTAATAGTGATTACATTCAGCCCTAATGTTTTATGTAGCTGAATTTCAAATTACTCATTCATGTGCAGCCCATTGCAGTTCATGAGCAGATTTTGTGACCTTACATGACACTCAGGCTGAGGACAAAGATGATGATTTATTTAAACGTGTGCAGTCAAAAGGAAAGTAATCAGAAATACCTGACTGTAGTGAAAGGGTTTTCTTTCTGAAATCACATTCTGATGTTTTTAATTAAGCCTCAGTTTTGCTCACAAACAGGTATTTGCAACTGACCTTGACAGTGGGCTGAATGGAGAAACTGAATACTCAATTTTATCTGGTAATGAAAATGCAACATTTCTAATTGATTCAGCGCGAGGAATTCTAGCAACTAATACAGGCCTAGATTATGAAAACACTTCGTCTTACAGGTTTGTATGTAAGGTTCTTGTAAAAATGTATTCTTTTTGTTCTGTCTAACTTGAGAATATTCATGTTACATATTTCATAGTTTCCTGTTGATATCCATTACCCGCAGAACCTGGGTGCAAGCCAGACAGCTCTGAGAACAGCACCAAAGCTGCCTATTTGTCCTATAGATTCTTGCATACTTACCAAATTTAGAGAAAGAAATATAGTCTTGTTTAGTCAGTGACAACACTTATTGATAGAAGTGTGATTATTCACTATAGGAACAATGACAGTTCCTGGATTTTAGTTTATGAATAACTGTGCAGCCATTCCCCCTTAGGAAACATTCTTTATAAATCTGTAAAGACACAGTGAAAACACTCAAACCAAATCCAAGAAATAGGGACATGTTCTTGTTTTTAATTGGTAGATAGATCAAATTTTCTACTCAATAATGTGATAAAGATGCTTTTTAAAATGTTTCCATCTAGAATGTGTCTTGCACTAAGTATTAATTTTTTCCTGTTTTTCAGAAACTCTGAATAAATATGGTCAAGTGGACATGACAATTTTTCTTTATGGGTCATGCCATAGTTGGAATTAGAAAGCAAATAAATCATGCCTTGAAGAGAAAATATTACTGTACAGATTCATTAATAAACCCATTTAAGTACTGCAATCTCCACAAAAAGTATTATTTCTGTGTGTCAGTCAAAATTACTTTTTTTTTTCATCTGGTTGTGGTATCAGTTAAAATATTTGCAAGTTTTCCTGTCCTGTGGGACCTCAAAGTTTTAAACATCCATTAAGAATTCTTGTGAATGAGAATAACTTGTAGAAAACCACATCCAAAAGGATTGACAGAGTATGTGGGATTTTTTTGGTATCAGGCAGATTTGATAATAATGCCCTCAAAATACTTAGTTTTACCTTAATACACGGGACACTTAATTTGGAGGTTTTTTTCCAGTTTTTCACTGAATTAAAAGCATCAGTTCTGATTTTCAGTACTTTAAGTAGCATCATACATTTTATTTGTAACTAGTACTTTAAAAGAACACCTGGAATAAGTCCTTCAAAGGAAGGATGTTCACTGTTGGTGAAATGTTGAACATGGGAGCATAATGATTCTCATATCTCTCTTTAACTGATTTATTTCAGTATTTATGTTCGGATTCTAGACTTTCAGATTGACAGTTTGTTCAATGAATCTGTAGCTTCATATTCCTTCTCTCTAAAATAAGATATTAATCTGTACATTGTTAGGTGAAAAGTGAATAGCAAAAGAAGCTTTCAAAACCATTTTCCTATTTGATGTCAAAATGTTACCATTGGTTCTTTCCAATTTGCTAGGAGTTGTTTATATATCTAAATTGAACATTTTCATCCCCAGAAGTTCTAAGTCCCTTATAACAGGACTTATAATGAAAGTGTTGACAGAACCTTAATTTTAATGCCTTGGCTAAGATGGTTTTATGAGAGGGTTTTTTTCCTGAAACCTTAGAAAGTGATTATTTTTAGTAAAATATTTCCGTATGTATACCTTACCAATACTCATTCTAGAAAAAATACACTTTCTATATGGAATTATGCATGGTCACTGATTGAATACTAGCCTGCAATTCAAGTTATGTCCTCTGTCAGATCAGAAACCACAAGGATACCCAGAGCAGAGCTGGCGTGGTTAAGGAATGGAAATGCTGCAGGCCACAGCTTGAGTTACAGCCTTTGTATTCCCTTCTGTCATGTGAACATTCGGGAAGTAACATCTATTTGACACTTTTAAACTGTTACTTAGAGGGAGACATAAAGTGTTTAGAAGATCTTCAGGGAGGCCAGAAAAGTATGGTGCAACATGAAAACAGTTGTTAGTACACAAAACATTTAATTGAGATGCTCAGCTTTGACCTGTATATCCTTTAGCATAGCTCAATGTTTCCTTTTTATGCCTTTTTAATTTTAAGAACACCTGTTGAGTTAGATTTAATTTTGAATTCTCTTCTGGAATCTTCCCTACTGGGAAGTGGTGAAGTCTTCCAAATAATCTTTGCTTACACTTGCTTTTTATTGTTCAGAAGCCTCTTCCCACAAAGAGTAAACCTCCTTTTTGCCATGTTTATCATGTTGCTGCTTACAATTTTCTTTGCTACATTGTTTGTGGAAATCAAAAAGTTGTTTACAGAATTTGCTACCCATCCTTATGCAGGTGTGAAATGGAAGTGTACAGTCAAAACTCTTCTAATCTGACATTAAGATTCTGGTCCCACTAAAATCAGTGGGAACTTTGCCATTGTCAAATGGTGCATGTATGCAGGGTTTTCACTTTATCACTTGCATTTATGACATAGTAGTAGGGCTACTCTGTGTCTGCAGGCATTCTGGCTGAATAATATTTCGGATGTTTTTATATTCTCCCATTTCCACATCCCTTATGTCCCTTTATTAACAATGAAGAGAGTCAGGTTCCTCCAAATGATAATTTAGTACTTAGGTTTTAATTCCTGCTCTGAATTACCAACGGGAGAACTGTGTCTTATTTGAAAGAGTTGTTTAACCACTTGTATTTGGTATGAAAATGGGTGAAATGAATACAGCTGAACGCTTCCCTTTTCTTTGTATGACTTTACCATTTTTTTGCCATGTAGAATCTCCTGGACTTTTTTGCCTGCAAAACCAAAAAATAAAACTGTGGACAGTCAACCTTACAGAAAAAAAGATGGAATTTAAATGTTGCAATGAGGAACAGCAAAGGCTAATCTTTTTGGGTTTAAAACTTCCCCTGCTTATAATAGTAGTGGATAATACAGTGATTTCTGATCAGAAGTGACAATTAATGCTTCCTTTAATTGTAGGTTGGTTGTACAAGCTGCTGATAAAGGAAACCCCAGACTCTCTGCTACAAGTATCGTGAAGATACAAGTGTTAGATGTTAATGACAATGCTCCAGTTGTCCAACCACTAGGTGAAGTGGAGGTCCCAGAAAGTAAGTGTGAAAGCACAGCTAAGTTTTGTTAAGGCTAGGAATTGTCAGATAATGATAGTGCTTTTGGTGATTTGTGTAATCAAACAACTGTAGTAAAAATTATAGTGGATATTACGAAAGCTGAAATATCAAAGCAAATTGTGATCTGCTTTTATTCTCAGAGGTGTTATTTTTAATCTTTAGACATTGTGTTTAAGAATAGTTTGGAACAAAATCATAGGCAATTCAGAAAGAGGGAAAAAAATCTGCAGAAATACAAGTTTAATCTGTTCATTTTGGACTCCAGTATCGTATCCTTCATATGTCTTCAATTTCTGCTCTTCTCCAATAAAAATGTTTGGTGTTAAAACCAGCATTGCTAGAAATGAGACATTTTGAACTTCACTGTGATGAAAGAAATACTTTCTGTGAATTTGAATGAAGTGTTAAAATCCTCTATAGCTTGATCCAGTTGATGATCACGAAGAGAAGGACCCAGGACCTCCTGAGTTCTCATCCCAGCATACCTCTTGTGCATTGTGTAACATTAGCTCAACATCTGCACACCTTGAGTCCTAAACTTGTAATTTTTCAAATGCAGGCATCATGTGGATGCATTAAGATACACAGCAGAAAATTTATAAACACCAGTACTCCTGTTAAGAAAAGATATCAAGTCTGTCTTTTCTGATATGTTTTAGTCTTTCCTAGATTTCCCTCCCACCAGTAATGACAAGTACAGAATTCATAGATGCATGGCAGCTGTAAACTACTGGTTACCTAATTAGCTTTTTGTATTCCATTTAAGAGCACCTGCTTTAGGACATGGCACAGCATTTTTGAGGCTGTGTGCCCCAGGCATGCAAACGAGAAACCGTTTAGCTCCTGTTAGTTCCAGGCTTTGTAAAATGATCACTAAAAGTTCAGTCTGCAGTCTCTGGTACTGTCAATTTGGCCCATGACAAAAGCTGTTTCTATCCAGTTTTTCAATCTCATGGGATTATACCTTGAGCTCTTAGTATTTTTGTGCCATGTAGGTCTGTCTGAAGGCATTGTTTATCTCTAGTGGCCTTCTCCTCCTTTGGAAGAGCTTCAGAATTGCATTTGCTGGTTCTACCCAGATCAGGGGTCTCTTCCTCAGTTAAATATTCTTGTGGCATTGTTCAGTAAATTCACCTAAAACATCACCTAAATGCTTGTGGAAAACCATGTAAGTTCCTGTTGCTGGTGAAGAAACTGTTATGACTACACTGGATCTGGGAAAGCCTAAAGAAAACCCAAATTAAAATTGGGATACAGCACATACCTTTGAAGAAATCCACTACTTTTTCCGTAGCTTTTCTGGATGTTGTGATTATTGTAAAACACAGTTTAAATACATCAAAAGCTATATAGAAAGATCACAAATATCCAAGATCCAATATTACAAAATAGGCAAAATCTTCAGAAATTGTAACATTATCTTTTAAGTCTGACTTATTCTCAAAATTATTGTTTCAGATGCCCTGCCTGGTTTTATAGTGACTCGAGTGTCAGCAAGCGATGCAGACTCCAGGCCAGCACTTCAGTTTGGTTTTATTTATGATAATAGTCCTGGAATGAAATTTGCCATCGATCAACACACTGGTGTAATCATAGTGGTGGAACCATTAGATTTTGAAGAAACTGCTGTATATACGCTGCATATCATAGTTTCAGACTCTGTGCATCAAACAGAAGCAGAACTCACCATCCTTGTTTTGGACATCAATGATAACCCTCCAGTGTTTACTCAAGATTTTTATCAGGTGGGAACACTGCAAAGGGACAATCAGCATGTGGTATCTTTCCGTATATGATGACAAATAGTAGGAGTGCTTGTTTATATTTGTCTTGAGCACTGAGAAAGAAAGGTCTCTGTGAACTATTATTGAGCAGAAACAGAGCAGAGCTCTTCTAGGAAACCCCAGCCCCTTCCTAAGAGTTCTGCTGAAAGGACTGAGGAAACTGTTCAGTTTCAATGTTTGTGGTTTCTGTCTCCTCTGTGTGTAAATACTAGTGTGGGCAAGTAAAGATGGGCAAACCAAACTCTTCTCTGTTTTGTCCAGTAACAGTACAGGAGGCAGTGGGCACAAATGGACGTACAAGAAATTCTTTTTAAACATCGGGAAACACTTTTTTTAAAAAAAACCTCTAACAGTGACTAAGTATTGGCACAGGTTGTCCAGAGAGGTTGTGGAATCTCTGTCTCTGGAGATGTTCAAAACTCAGCAGTATGCAGACATGGGCACCCTGTTTCAGGTGACCCTACTCTGACCAAGGATTGCACAAGGTGACCTCCTTGGAGGTGCCCAACAGACCCCAGCCATTCTGCAGTCCTGTGAACTGAGCTGTTTGAGTTGGTGCTTTTTGTGTGTGGTAGATGTCCTCAGAGCCAAAAATATGAGGCACCACAGAAGACTTGGATTTAATAATACTTCATTTATAAGTCTCAGACGGTTTTAGTAAAGAAAGAAGTCTAAACATTTAGCTTAGTAAAGAATTTTCAACCTCTGAGCATGTGCAGGCACAGGAGTTTAGTCACTTAGATACCTCTGGGACAAACTGTAGATACCTGTGAAACTTTTGGGTGCCTGAGTTGACAGAATTTGTGTAAATGTCCCACTTAAAATCTTAACTCTACATTCTGGAAAAAATGCACTATTAACATTCATTTGATTTTTAGACCTTAGTTTTCTTCAACCCTCATATGTGTCTGATTTTGGAGAGTAGTTTAGGCAAGTATTTGCTTGTGCAAGTGCTAGGAATTTTTTTTGTAGATTGGAGTAGACATTATAGGGAGCATTATTAATTGATGCAAAACAGCATAGCTTTATTTGCTATTTTAATGTAAACAGCTGAGCTTCTCTTTCCACAATCCTGATGTTTTGATGTGTTGCTTGGCAAGTAAGATACACTGCTTCTTTTTGGTTGATGATATGTATAATTCCCTATTCATCATCCTGTATTTTTGCTCTTTTATTGTCCTTTCGAGTGTTTTCATATTTATGCTCCTGATATATAGTTTAATATATGTATGTGGTTATTATATACATATAATCGCTCTGTTTAAATTATTTAAACTAACACTTCAAGTTATGATAGAGGTGGCTGCTATATCATACTGTTCATTTGAAGTTGGATTTATAAGGTGGAAGGAAATTTTGGTCGCTAAAGTGCTGTATCTGGACTTGAAACAATGAAAATTCTTAAAAAGGGAATGGACTTTCTTGGTTTCCTAGAAGAAAAAAATGGAGTATTTTGAAAAGCTAAATTCTAAATCCAGTGGTGATTAAGTGCCCTAGTTCTGGAATTTTCAGGGTGCATATGTTGGCATTTTTGGTGGTCAATCTTACACTGCAGACAGAGACTGCAGACTGTATTCCATGTATGGAAATGAAGGGCTTTTTGAAAGCAAGGGGAAAAGCCTTCAGTTGCAGTCCATTAGTGTACTATTAAAAAAAGTGATTCATTTATTCTCTGAAGTTGCTGTCATAATGAACTAGATGGATTTTACTACTGTTTAAAGCTTACTATGAATTTTGGCCATATTGAAGACATAGCTTTCAATATCTCAACTCTTTCTGGTTTTGTCCCAGAAGCAAATGGGTAGGTAAAATTTTTTCCAAAGCTGGGAACTGTGTGGGTTTTTCTAATAAGATCAAATAAAGGCAGGTGTATTTTTTAATGTCTGAAATCTTTTATTAAGCTCTATTTTTGCTTTGTATGTCAGGTGAACTTGCCAGAGCTCATTACTATGGATGCCACTGTTCTGACACTCTCTGCCATGGACAGGGATTCTGAACTTAATGGAATGATATCCTACAAAATCCTCTCTTCCTCTGAGGGATTTTCCATTGATCACAAGAATGGTGAGTCTGTAAGCATGGTTTATTATTTCAGCTTTTTAAGTATAAATCGAAGAGTCCTGTTGCTTTCTCATGTGTTGCCAGTGATTACTTGAGTTCTGGAAATTTGTGGTGGCCAAAGTCCATCATGTGTTTTTGCTAAATCTGCTGTTATCAGTGGGGAACTGATTGCATCAAAGAAGGGAGTTCTCAGTTTGTCCCTGAACTGTGCATATTTTTTCTGGTCTAAATGCAGTATGTGTATTTGATACTGCATCAGTGAGGGGAGGTCGTGCCTTCACAGCATTAGCTGTGATCTCTTAGAATCATGGAATAGTTTGGACGTGATCTTTAATGGTCTTCTAGTCCAGCCCCCTGCAATGAGCAGATACATCTTCAAATAGGTCAGGTTGCTCAGTGTCCTGTCCAACCCGACCTTGAATGTTTCTGGGGATGGGGCATCCACCACCTTTCTGGGCAATGTGTTCCAGTGTTACACCACCCTCCTTGGAAAAAAAAATTGTTTCTCATATCCACTCTGAATTTACCTTCTTTTGGTTGAAAACTATTACCCCTTGTCCTATCACAAAAGGCCTTACTAAAATGTCTGTCCCCATCCTTATAAACTCCCTTTAGGGTCACAATAAGGTCTCCCTGGAGCCTTCTCTGGGCTGAATTATCTCAGCTTTTTCTCATAGGAGAGGGGCTCCAGCCCTCTGATCATTTCTTTGGCCCTCCTCTGGATTGGCTCCAAGAGGTCCATGTGTTTTCTTTGTTGAGAACTCCAGAGCTGGATGCAGCATTCCAGGTGGGCTCTAACAAGAGCAGAGGGAGCAAATCATGTCCCTCTCCCTGCTGCCCACACTGGTTTTGGTGCAGCCCAGGATACAATTGGCTTTCTGGGCTGTAAGTGCACATTGATGGGTCATGTCCCGTTTTTCATCTACTGGTTACCCCCAAGTCCTTCTACACAGAACTGCTCTCGATCCTTTCCTCCCCCAGCCTATATTGATAGCAAAGGTTGCCCTGACTCATGTGCAGGACCTTGCACTCACCTTTGTTAAACTTCATGAGGTTCCCACGGGCCCACTTCCTGAGCTTGTCCAGGTCCTCCTGGATGGCATCCCATCCCTCAGGCATGTCAACTGCAGCACTCAGCTTGCCGTCATGTGCAAACTTGCACTCTGTGCCACTGTGTCACTGATGAAGGTATTAAACAGTACTGGTCCCAGTATAGACCCCGGGGGACGCCACTTGTCACTGATCTCCATGCAGACATTGACCCACTACTTTCCAGATGCGAGAAAGTTACTTTGTTGTGTACAGCCATTACAGCTGAGTCATTTTCAAATATAACTGTTAAAGAATCAGCTTTTGGAATCACATTTACTTGCCTGTGGATTATGGGCTTTTGTTAATTCTGTTTTATTTTCAGGTACGGTGTTTGCCATGGAACCAGTTACGCAGCTGAAAAATATTTCCGTTGTTCGTCTCCTGATAGAAGCCACAGATGGTGGCAGTCCCCCTCTGAGTGCAGTTACCTCTATAGAGGTGCACGTAGAAGATGTAAATAACTGCGCCCCTCGCTTCACAAAGGTTCTGTACAATCTCAATGTGAGCGAGGATGCCTCAGTTGGAGAAAGTATCCTCCTGTTCTCAGCCATCGACTGTGATTGGACACGTGAAAACACGTATGTTGAATACTCTATTATTGCTGGCAACGCTGAGAATTTATTCTCCATAGAAACAAGCGTCATGGGGTCGGAAGCATCCTACAAACTTGTCGGCAGTCTTGTTTTGAGCAGTGCTCTTGACAGGGAAACAGCTTCTTCTCACCAGTTGGTCCTCCTTGCCTCTGATCGTGGGACACCCTCCTTGAATTCAACTGCTGCGGTGCTAATAACTGTGCTGGATGTTAATGATAATCCTCCAGTATTTAGCAGCCCAGAGTACCATGTTCATGTCAAAGAAAGCGTCCCTATAGGCAGTCACATCACTGAGGTTTCAGCAAAAGATTGTGATGCCGGCACTAATGCGGAGATCACTTATACTATCATCTCTGGAAATGACAGAGGGCATTTTTGCTTGGATGGTAGAACAGGATCTGTAAATTTGATGAAAACGCTGGATTATGAGGATACCGTAAAATTCACTTTGATTATCCAAGCCACGGATGGAGGAACTGATATAAAAAATATGGCTTTTGCTGTTGTTCTTGTTAGCATCCTAGATGACAATGATTATGCCCCACTTTTTTTGTTTCCCAGTCTGAGCTGCATTGTTAGTGAAAATCTGCCTACCTTTTCTTTTGTGTGTGCTGTTTGTGCATTGGATTTTGACAAAGGCTCCTACGGACACCTTACCTACTCCATTCAGTCTTCATGTTTGGCTCATCGTGAAGCTCCTAGAGACCATGACATGTTCTTCATTGATCCTTTAACAGGAGATATTCATACAAAGCAAATGTTTGACTATGAAAGTCAAAACAGATACTGTCTCATAATCCAAGCAAAAGACAAAGGTGACTCACTGGCTACCACTACAGTTCAGGTAGATATTGAGGGGAAAGATGAATTTGACCCAATGTTTACACAAGAACATTATTTCTTTAATCTCCCTGAGAAGAACGAAGCAGGCCAGTTGATTGGCAGAGTAACAGCATCTGACAGTGATGGTGGACTGGATGGAGTTGTTCATTACTCCCTTCTAAAACCTTCTCCATTCTTTTCTGTGAATCGAACCAGTGGTAATATTTATTTGACTCAGACTGTTCACAGAAGGAAAAATAGCATCAAAAGGAATAATGATACTCTGGAATTGTTGGTAAGAGCTCATAGTCCCAAAATTGAGTCGCGGTTCACAGTATGCACCGTTTTTGTAAATGTTTCCAATTCTCCTGAGAGTGATCCCACATTGTCAGCACACAGCCTGACGGTGAGTGTTTCCACCTCACTGATGATGTTCCTGCTGCTTGCTGTCGGTCTTATCACACTTACCCTGAGACTTAAACAGAAAAATCTGATGAATGCTTGTGTGAAAGAAGAAGCAGTATCCTCCTCAGCTACTGATGTGAATTCAGTAAGAGAAGACGAGGACTGCCAGAAAATCCAAAGTACTGAAAGCAGTATGCTTCCCATGGGTGCTATAGCAAAATGGCTGAGCCTAGCAGGAATTGGAGAGGGGAAGGATGATGATGTCTCCTGCAGGCATTCAGACTCCAGTGGCCACGGTTCTGCTGAAGGAGAGACTGCAGAGGACGAGGAAATCAAAAGGATCTATGAGAATCCTTGCAGAAAAAGCACTGGCTCAGCACTGAGTGAGCACGGCTCGCAGATGCCAGATTCAGGGATCCCAAGGGAGTCTGATCAGCTCTCCTGTCAGTCTGGAGAAACGGATGTCACGGCTACCATGCAAAGCATGGAGAACGTGCAGACCATTAAAGGAGAAAGCAGAGAAGAAGCCTGTGACACAGCCTATGCACACAAAATTTTGTCTCAAACAGTTGCAAAAATTGGAATAAAAGAGAAAGGCATAATGACAGACCTCACAAGAGAATATGTCCTGATGTCAGATAGGCAAGACTCTGGGTATGATTTGCTTGCAACTGTTGATGCCTCTGATGAGGATCTTGGAGGTAGTTATAACTGGGATTATGTGCTCAGCTGTGAACCCAGATTTCAACCTCTTGCCTCAGTGTTTAATGATATTGCAGAACTGAAAGATGAAAATTTTCACATTCACAACTTCTCTAAGGATAAGAAATCTCTTGTTTTCCCTCCTCCCTTGATAACGTCAGCAGCACAGCCTGGCATAAGGACAGTGCCACCAAGAATGCCAAATATAACATCAGGGCAAGCTTTTGATAAATACCCTTATCCTCACCTTATCCATAATCATGGATACCCTCCACCAACCATGACCCCCAGATTTTCTCCTACTCTCTCTTCACTTACTATGCAGACACCTTCTGCTTCTCCAGTAGTGTCTGGTGGGAAAATGATAGGAACATGTCTTATTGATTCAAGCTACGAACTTGCAACAGAGGAAGAAATTCAAGTCTAGGTTATTAACTGACAGTATTTTATGGTAAAAAATACGGCTTAAAATGTATTTTGTCATTTTTTAACAGCAAAATATGCCTGTTAGAGCTGTATCACCAGTATTCTTTCTGTTCGCATGAGCCTAAACTGTTAAAATATAAAATAGCCACAAATTTGGTAGCTATACCTCCTCTTCTTCCCAGAATCCACTGTGAGAGCATGAGGCTTCTCTTCCAGCTCACAACTGTGGTTTCCTATGTAAAACACACAGCCAAGTGCCTGATAACCAATTTGACCAATTTTACAATTTTTCTTATAAAATACATTAATAACAAATAAATGGAAGTAATTATTTATTGTGGAAAACATTCATTAGCATACTGGTGGGTTCTGTCTGCTTCTGTGGTGGTATTAATGGAGGGTACTGGAGTAAGTACAGCAGGTTTGGGGGTGGGTGAAGGATAAAACAAGGATTCCTTCTGAGTCCTTTGTCTAGTGTTTACCCAGCTTTCCCACATCTCAGCCTCTGGGTCACAACAATCTGTTGGACCTGGTGTGGTTTCATCATCTGCAATGGCTCCACAGTGGGCTTTCTTAGCTATCTTTATGCTGTGGAACCCACTCAGCAGTTTCTGTGCACCTTTTGTTTATCTTCTGTTTTAAAGCCAGCAGGTCACAATAATGTGAATAACGGAACATCTTTGGAAAACAGAATAACCAGTGGTAAGATTAAAAAAAACATTTTCTCTATTACTAGATCTCAAGTAGATATCTATTATCTTTTTGTCCTATTACAGAGGCTGCCCTGGTGCTCAGGCAGCTTGTAAGAACAGACAGTGTTACAGTTCTGAAGGTCTTGTATGCCTCCACCTGGTCGTTGGTTCTGTGCTGGACCAAGGGTCTCTGCAAGACCAGATAATCTGGCCTTGTTTGTTGTATGTATCATACACATGGCATTTTGTGTATGTGTGTATATCCAGACACATACACATGCTGTATATGCTTGTATATTGTATATTGATCAATAAAATACACAGAAGATACATCTAGAGTAATTCTATTTCTTCTTTGAAGTATGTTTAAAAGTCTTTTGCATCACGTGTATTAAAACTGGGCTGTAGGGAAGTGTCTAATTGGTGCCTGGGAATCTGCTACAAGCTGGATGTGTATGGAGGTGTATCTTGTACAGGTCATAACAGGTGGGGCAAAAGCACACAGTGTGGTTAGGCTGAGTGATTTTGTGAGATGTGTGCAGTGGCTGCTTTTCCTCAGTCATGCATGTCAAGATTTGCAGCCCTATGGGCTCATAACCTATCTTTGAATAAGATCTTGTTTCTGAGGCTGCACCAACCCTGTACACCCTGCACAGGACCAATACTGCTGTGCAAGAGTGCTTCTTTTAAAGCTGGCACTTGTTCTTTGTACTGCCATGGAGTCAGAAATGAGACGTAGCTTAGGAATTCATTGGGACAGACAAATTTTACTAAGAAAGAAGATGGGATGCTAAGTTTTGTAGTCAGGCAAAAAACTGTGCCAGGGAGAAGAAAGTGAAAAAGAGGAGTTGTTCCCAGTTCATATCTGAACACAGATTCAGTTTAAGGACATTATTTCAGAATGAATATTGTTCTCTGCCTTATCATTATGTTATATACAGCCTTTTTGGTTTTAACTTATATGTCTTAAGTTATAAATTTCTAATACAGTGAAAGGTGTTCTTTGCATGTTCACTTCTGTGCAGTTATCAGGAAGCACCCAGGCTTACCTTTTCTATGAAGTCAAAAACTTTGCTAATTTGGTTTTAGTTTCAGATGTCACGGACAAGTGGCAGCTATTGCTGTGGTGAGCAATGAGTACGTGCCATCCTTAGAGGGGTTACCTTTCCAACATGGGATCAGTGGAAGAATGAATGCTTTACACAGCAAGACTCTTTCATCCTTCTCATTGATAGATAGAAGCAGGTAACTAGGCCTTCGTGTATAGAGTCTAGGCTAACGGATAAGTAGTTTTTTCTTTGCTAATATGGCTCTCGCAAACGTTCTAATGCTATTAGCATTAGAAATCATTCAAAAGCATCAGTAATCATATTTAGGACAATATTTGGACCTCACCTTGCTAATGGGTGCCCATCTTCTAGAGTTCTCGAAAAACAAGAAAACTGTTTCTGTTTGTGCATTTTTTGCTCCTTCAAATTCAGCTTGTTTTCAATGCCTTTCTAAGAAGATTAGATATGATTTGCATCCTATTTATCAAGCACATGATATAACCAATGCATACTTCGTGCTCCTATTAAGTGTTATAGCAATCTTTCCCTTGTCTCTTATGTATTTATTGATTTTTTTTTTTTCTTATCAAATGGGAAACAACACTTAGCTGATTTATTGTTGTGTCACCGTAACCATTGAAACAAGTGTCTGCAATAGATCATGTACAGTTTTTAACCTTACTGGTTTTTCCCCTAAGTAAACAGTATAACTTCTATAATTTACCATGACTTTAATATTAGCTTGCCTTGAAGAGGCTGTGTTGCTTTGCAATTCTGCACACCAGTGCAATTTAGGACTTTGGAGAAGGTACAGAACTTGTTAGTGGAAAATCATATTAAGCTCAGAAAGCATAAGCTATAAAATAAAAGACAGTTGTCTCTTCTGGAATTTTGGCTGCCTGCCTTCTGGATTTGCTTGTTGGCAGCCTTGAAAACACTGGTGTAAATCACTACCAAATGGATATAAAAATTCCATCTACCGGTAGTAATTGTTATATTGACGTTCAAGCAGATTTCTGTGCAAAGGGAAAAAACCTTCGTATTTTTGGGGAACCCATCATTTACAGATTATAAAATTGTATGCATGTTTTCTAAAATGATACTAAAACCACTAGTTACCTACACAAGTCCATATTTAGTTTGTGTTTTATCTTCAGCTGAAGACAAATATTATTCCTAAAGCAGTTTCGGGTAAAAATAGTTGTGATAAAAATGAACCTTTGTTGCTAAGTCTATTGCATTGACAATTCCTAATATCTTTTACATTTGGTTGCCATCCATCCTCTGTGCTGTATGTCACTTGTTTTCTATAACTGACATGTAGCTTCCTGAAAACTATATTTAACTGTTCTCTTTGGGAGACCTATAAACTGCAAACATGCTGCCCTGACAAAAAAAACAATGTTACTAAAACATCAGCTAGCACCAGACTGACAACTGTGCCCATAGGCTTTATACTTCTCCAGCTCAAAGACCAATTGGCAATCCAGTTGGCCACCATAGGCATGCTTGAGGCCATTGGGATTAGACCTTCTCCCAGTGGTGCGGCCTATACTGCTCCTTGAAAACCAGCCCTCTGGGGATGAAGAACACAGAGGAATTGAATCCTTTGCAGGAAGGGAATTGCACTGGCTGGCTGCAAATGGAAGGGGGTGTTCCCTAAAATCCTGTAAAAACACTAATTGGAATAGGAGGCAGTTGTGACTTTGTAATTGAATATACTGTGGTGGGAGGTTTATATTTAGGATTTGGCTTGCTTGGCAAGTGAAATGGCTTTGCAGCTTCTTGCTCTTAATGTCTGTCACAACAGAACCAACTCACCATGGCAATATGTGGCTTAGCTGCCTGTAGATGATCTGGTTGCAATAACTGAAGTGTTGCAGAGTCAAATTGAGTGTAGTTTTGGGTGCCTCATAGTTGCTAGCTCTGTTAGCTGTTTGCTAGCACGTATAGAAAGCCTAATGTATATTCAGTCTGTGCATGGATTTGTATGTTCAGAACTCATTCAAAAAGCTGCAGTCTGACATCAAAATCCTCTTGGTGGCTTTGAAAATTCCTCCATAAATACATACAACATTTAAAAAACATTGGGGAAAATGTGGCTGTCTAAGCAAAAGAGAAGGGGCCTTATAGAAGGATAAAAATGAAGACCTGAAACTTGCTGGTTAAGACTTGTGCTTTACGTTGCTGCTAGGGCTATTCCTCATAAAACATCAGATACTTTTCTTCTACAATGTGTAAGAAGTAATGGAAGAGCATCTGTAAGGAATACCAAGAGGCAGCAGGGTAGGCTAGAATTGCAAAATGATTGTTTCTTGACACGTTGCTTGAGCAATGAAGAAAATACCAAAACCTTTAGCTGATGATAGTCACAAAAGTCACAATTGCTGCCTTGTTACTATATAAGTGTTTATATATATAAATGACTGACCCAAATAAGTCCTGTACTGGATGAAGCAATAGGAGCCAAACCATATGCCTGAAAATGCAGATGTCATAGTAAAGGACTGAAAGAATCTCTCATGGTTTTCAGAACTTCAAATGAAAATCTAATTACAATTAGAAAACTCAGTTTTCTTGACAATCATGTTTAAAACAAGGTATTTCTGCCCCACAAACTGCACTGAAAACAGTCAGTCATATCTGTGTAACCTTATCCTTTTGAAAACAACCTTATATTTGAAACTTTTTTTGAAAGTTAGTATTTACATAAGACTGGGCACCTTCCCTAAAACTGCATGTTAATTGCCTATGAAAAGCACTCAGAAAACTGAAGTTAAGCTGTTGATTGTGAGAGCTGTTCAGCTACCAGTGGCTGTTGAATAGAAGTGACATTTCAGAATGGCTGTGGCTAGATGGTGCCTACTCACTAGCTCAGCCTGGGGGATTACCTTGTTTTTGCCTGTATTCGCCTCCACCATTTTGTTGGAAACTTTCAAATGAAAAATTCGAAAGAGTTTCTAAAATGGTGTAACTGGTGCCATAATCAAAAGAAATGAGTAGCAAGTCAAACTTGTTTGTGTTGGCCTCCGACAGTTCTGTCTCAAACCCCATCTTGCTGGGTGCAGACTCATTTCCAGCATCTCCCTTTTAACAAGCTGTAGGGTTCATTTAATGTCAAGGGTTTTTTTAAAATTCTGGGTTCTGATCCAACATCCCAAGACTTCTTCCACTGATTTCAGTGGGACTTGAGTAAAAAATGCACCTGGAAGAAATGGGCAACATATGTGTTGCTGATGCTCCCGCAAGAGTCAGTGGCAGTGTAGAGCTGGCTCCCCAGTGTGCAGGGCTGTAAACCAGCAGGAGGGAGCATTAGGAGAGAAGAAATTGAGAGTCTAGAGAAGAGTAGAAGCATGGGGCAGGGGGCTGGGATTTGGAGTGGAGGTTCCTCTATGCTTCCAGGTGATTGATGCAAACCTTGCTTTGTGTGCTTATTTTGGAGCAACTTTCAGAAAAGTCTGGGAAGGTCTGTAAGGGAAATGTCTCTTACTGTTTCCTTATTCTTCTTTTATGTAAACTACAGCTGGCTGCCTGATTTGCTACTGCTTTTACTGAATGCACAGAATAATTACACCTTCAGACAAGGATTTATCTTCTTGTCTTCTCTACTTCTCTAACTGAGGTCAAGGGTAGAATTAGTCTTCAAAATTATCCTAGTAACTGTTAAGGTAACCAGAAAGGACTTGGGAGTTGTTGAGTAGTTGTTGGGATTTGGAGTTTATTTGGGTTTTGGGAGATTTTGTGGTGCTGGTTTTTGGTTGGGTTTTTTTTAGAGATGCACGTGTTTTTTCAGTTTTAGGCTGAAATCCACAGTCATACAGCTTTTGAACTTTGAATTCTGCCTTCTGTTACACTAATGGAGCATCTTGTGCTATTGGCTGATCACAAGGTAGAGATGGGTAAGTTTTAGCAGCCTGCTCTTTTCTCTGGAAATAGAATTGCAGTAAACTATATTTAATTTTGTTGCTGAATGTCATAAACTCTAGGCTTGATCACTGATATGTTTGAATTCCCCATTTTTCCTTCAGATTTTTTCCATATGTAGCTAATATGTTTCAGTGTTCACCATCTTCAGCCCTCATATACTTCTTTTAACTTAGTTTTAATAACTGAAAATTGGGCATTCTGATCCCTAAGCACTTAAGGTGTGGAGCCAAGCTGTGAATATGTCCTATTAAAAGAATGTGGTGTGCTCTATCATTATAATTAGAGGTAAATGAGGGTTTAGTAACACAAGCCTCCTCTTACCAGTAGTTTTTGTGTGGGGTTTCATGAGGCCTTCTGGGATTTACAGAGAGTTAAGTAGTGATGTTTATACCACAAAGACAAAAAGCAACAAGGAAATTTGATTACTGCAACTAGTGTAAAGGTGAAATGATGAAGCAAGGAGGACATCTTGATAACTGAATTTTAAAATGTGAGACTGAGTAAAAAGCGCATCCAGTTCGCCCACATGCTTGAGACATTTACTCCTTAGGAAGATCTTGTGTCAGTCCATACTGCGAGGTAGTACTTTGGGGAGTGTGGGCCTGCTAGTCCTTTGTTACAGCTCTTTGGTTTTGCATCAATGATAATTCTCACATGTATGAACAACAGATATTGTATCCCATGGCAGAATTAGTGACACCTTATGGCAATAGTAGGGACTGAAAAAAACACCATCACCCACTCAGCTTCTTAATCACCCACTGAGCTTCTTAATTTACAAAAAACCTGCCTAAAATAAATAATAAAAATATTTTGCGGTATTCTTCCTAAGAGAGAAATTATTAATCTGAGCAAAATCTTGTAAGTGACTGCTGATTACATTCTTCTGAAATGTGTGTACATTTGTTTACTGGGTGACTCTCCTAAGCAGAGATGTTGTGAGTCTCAGCAATGGAGAGATGAAGGTTTATGATAAAGAAGAGAAGATGGGATGAACTGGAGTTGAAAGGAAGAGCAAAGATACATAACAGGCATAGAGCAGATCTGTTAGTGAGGACTCCCTGTTAAAAAGAACTGAGTACTTGACAGCTCAGCTGTTTCGGAAAATAATGTTGTGCTGCCTGCCAGGGACAGATTTACATGTTAAAGACCTGACACTGAGAAATAATCTCTGAGGAACAACTTCTTTGCTCATCTGCAGTCTCATGGCAAAAGAAACTATCTGCTGGGATCTGTCAAGGATGGTGATAAAAAGCTGAGGCTTCAGGACCTTGCAGTGTCTAGATGATTGCCCTGGTTCCAGCCAGGACAAGGTTAACTTTGGCAGTAGCCAGGAGGGGTCACAGCTGGGCTATGGAGGTTATTCTACACCACCTGATACCATTGCTGGGGGCAGGGAAAGGGGACTCCCTTCTGGGGAAAAGGGGTTCCTTCCAGTCAAGGGGAGCCATCCAGTACTGTCTATTGTCAGGTGGTTTTTCTCCATGTGAATCGTTTATTTTCTTATATGCTCTAAGTATTGTTACTACTACTGTTCATTTTCTTGTCGTATTGCACTTTCCAGTAAATTTTTCTTATCTTAACCTGTGATTTTTGCCTTTAGTTCCTCCAGTTCTCCTCTCCAACACACCACAGGAGTGAGGGTGGAGAGGGGGAGCGAGCAGCAGTGTGGGAGCACTAAATTGGAGAATACCATTCCTAAACCATGACAATACCTTCAGCAGAGTTCTGCTGGTCAGCCAAGAGGAGGGAAAGAATAGGGTAAGACAGTGTGGAGAAGGTCAGGGAGGACACACATGATTTCTCAAGCCTGGTTGTGTTGCATGGAAGAGAAAAATCAGGTGAGGAGGTGAGATGAGTTCCAATTGTAATTATTCCAATCAAAAAAATGCGTGCTGTCCAGGGAGAGCAGGTTTTGGTTAGTTACAGAGCCTGCTGTAGCCTCTAAAGTATAGATACATAGATTAGATATGTATATCTGGGTTAGGCACAGGTATGTATGTGCACATAGGGTTTTCTGTAACTGTACTGTTGGGGTGTTTTCGGTAATAATATATATATGTCTGGTAAACAGATACTGCTAATCACGCCAGGACATACAGAGCTAACACATTTATTCACAAAGTTATTGACAAAAGGTGATCTATATTAATCTTTATTTTCATGAAAAGTTAGCATTCTGTAGAAAACTTTACTGGAGAAAACAAGCTTGAATCCGTAACCAAAAGTTACTTTTGTAAAAAATAAAAAAATAAAAAGCCTGTTCCAAAGAAAGGAAGAAATAGGTCTGTAACTAACAATTATGTCTACATGACATTACCTACCCAACAAAGAGAACCAAATTACTTCTGAATGGGCTGATTAGAAGCTGTACTGCCATTCTTTGCTCCAGCTAACAGACTCAAAGTTTACTAGCTCAAGTGGAACATCACACTGACATAGCTACGCTACCCAAGAAAGCTTTGATCATATTCCCTACTGTGTCGTATAAGCTAAATTCGAGGATTACTGACTTCAAAGAACAAACTTTCATAAATATAGAAGTGAAGGCATTGGGACACAGCAGTCTGAATGCTGAAGAGGTTTTTTTCAAAACCTTTCTTTGACTTGTATCAAGTCGAAGATGTGAACATTAGCTGGAACCATCTGGATAGCAAAGATTATTCAGGGCAAAAAAACCCCACGGGGTATGGACTGTCCAGTAAGAAGTGCTTATGTTTAAAAGGGGACAAAGTGTGAGGATTGCAAAAAGTCAGTGAATAGACTTAAGAACATTACTGCAAACTGCCAAAGGCTCTTTGCTCATAAAAAGAAAGACAAGAAGTAGGAACCCTGAAAATTGAGGTAGAGGCTAAAAATAATCTCTTCTAGCTAAAGTGAAGGCATTTTTAACCTTAATTAGCGGTAAAGCTACTGATAATGATGATCATGGGATTAACAACAGCACAAAGGTAATAGTAAGGGCAGGGAAGGAAAAGAGACCATGCCTAAGGTGAAGATGATGTGCTCAAATAGAGGAGAAATAATAGTCCTTGTCCTAAGACTGAGAAAGAGTATGTGGGTGTGGAGTTAGCCTGCCCAACAGCACGGTATAGTATGGCATGAAACAGTGTGGCTTTTAATGAAGGAAAGGATAGAAGTATGCCACTGGAAGTCATGATGGAGTCCCCCTAGCAAAGAAGGGGAAAATAAAAGGATTTACCCAGCCCTCCAATAGTTACCTCCACTGGAATGGAATCAGCTTTGGAGAAAAATCAGGACACACAGATGCAATAGTATTGTGCATGAGTTTCAGGGTAGGTCATGTGCCCAAACACTGCAGTCTTTGAGAAGATAGCTCAATGTGTAAATTCAGTGGAATTCATGTATTTGAGTTTCAGAAAGGCCTTTGACACAGTGCCAAGTAAGAGTTAATTCTAGAACTGCAACATGATACATTTATTGCAGAGTATATTGGCAGGGAAAAATAGAGTTGGAGCGAGGTCATTGGTAGAGACAGGCAGATTTTTTCTGGACTACTTAATATTTTCCAATAGAGCAAGTGACAGAAACAAGCCTGATTGAAACAGAGCTTGGTCAGTTTAAAAAAGGGAATTTGGATTAATTTCATATGTTAATTATCCAAACTTCATCCACCAACTGTTGGATCTTATAATACCTTTTTCTGCTTTAGGTTAAGGAGCACCTGATATGATTGCTCATTGTAACCCTACCTATTTTAATCTCTTTAACCTTTTCTACTGTCACACCATACATCATTTTCTCTAGTTCTTGAGCCATTTTTGTGGCTGTCATCAGAATCTACGTGTTCAGCACCTTGGAATACATTTCATTCAGTTGTTATTCCAGTATTCTTAAATACCAAAAATAATTGCAACTTAACATTCGTAGATCTGAAGTATTTGCAGCCAATTTTTATTTGATTGTTGTATGCAAAGTACCCCAGCTTTTGACTCAGCCATATTCATCCTGTTACGTGTTCTCTGACCTTTGTAAAACCACAATTCCTTCACTTACTAATGGACTGGACAATGCTTATTATCCGTAAAGAATGTTGAAGGTTCTTCATGTTTCTTCAGAAGAACAAACCAGAAAGAAGTATTGAACACTTCTGAATTAACAGTGCTTCACACACACTTGTATTTGAAGAAAGAATTTACCTTTATTTGCACAGAGAAAGAAAATACTGCCATTTGAAAAGGTTGCATAAAACATGAATGCAAGTACAAAAGAGAATGTGATGGTGGCGTCCAGGAGTGTGTGTATTGGCATGGGCTTCAGTACTCTTCGAGGTACCATAACTCACAGAGCTCTGTTTTATCCATTAGGCTATCTAGAACTGCTGTTTCTTGATGAGAGTTTGGGACCAATTGAGTTTCTTCAAAATTTGCCCAGGGATTCAAATATTTAAAAATATTTTGTTTGAATTCTCGTCAAGGTATTTTGAAATGTAATGGAGGTGTTCACATTTAATAAATAATGCATGAAAATTCAAAGGGAGGGACATTTTACTTAAGCTTCCAGTTTCACAAATCTACCTCTTTTTCTTCTTTTTCCTGTTTCCTTGCCTCTCTTTCTCTCCACCCCCCAATATTTCTTCCTGCCAAAAATTATTTTGGGACTTGAACTCAAACTGGAGAGCTGTAGTCAGATTGCGGAAAGCATATTTTGCTATGAAATGTTGCATTACTGAATCATCTCACTTCATTTTAGAGATGTGAAAGTACAGAAGATACGTGTTTGGGATAGATATAAAAATTATAACATTTTTGGAATGGGGTCTGAGAAAGTTTCACGGTGTGCATTTGGAAAGATTCAGTATTTCTGAGTGAAGATGCTGTGAGTGAGTTATATAGGTCATCTCCAAGAAGCACAATAAGGCCTTCAGGGCATTTTGCACCAGAGCGTGCTCTGTAGATGCCTGATATTTTACAGCAGCTTATTTGTAAAATATTTTAGTAAGTTTTAAAGTTTTATTGTTTCTATTTCTGTCTCTGCCTGTAAAGCCAAGCTCCATTAATACTACAATTCCAGCTATAAAGAATTCTCTGAGAGTAAGGGAACTTATAAATAATGCATTTAGAAACCTCTAAAAATGATCTTCAGAACTTTTGGCACTTGTTAAAGCAGAATATCTCATGATCAGTGACAGACGGATTTTTTTTTTTTTTAACCATAGACAGTTAGGTAGGAAGAGCTTCCTGGTTTTTTTTAACTAAACTAAATATTTTGTTTGCAGCCTAGGAGGGTCATTAGGCTTATCAGTAATTTTTATTCTGAACAGGCTAATTCCATGGGTAAGGTTCATAGTTTATTTTGGGGGAAAGGAGTCAACTTGGGGAAAGTGTCACCCTGCTCACAGAACTGGGGTCTGAGTCCTCTGTGCATATGAAACTACTATAGCTGAATCTAAAGTTCCTATCTGCTGATACTCTGCAAAGGGTCATCTGTAGCTCAAAGGCTGAATCAATCACTGGGTTTTATGTATTACAGCCTAAAGTTGTATCATTTTTTGTGCAAATATTGGAGAAAATGCCCCAAATTCAACAGTATTACCTCTTCCCCAGGAACTTTCCTAACAGGCTTTGTTGTTGTTTTAAATGGATTGCTGGAGGTTTAATTAATTCTTTTTTTTCCTATGGATGTTCCTCCTTGTCAGCGTGTTCAATTCAAACACAATACAAACCATGTCCTTCCTCAAATGGACTTCAAGCCAGGAGCCTGTTTCTGTCAGGGGACACAGAAGAGAGAAGTCTCACTCCTTTTCTTCTCTCTAATGTCTTTTCCTCTTCTTGACATCAGCCACAAGGTTTCCCTCTTTTCAGTACCTGTAAGTATAAGACTGTAACTTAGCCATTTGGGAATTATTCATTTGAATCCAATTCTCCCCCAGGGCTTCAGTGAGATTTCTCACCCAGGACAGATCTCTTAGATATGTGGAAGAGTGCTCACAGCATGAAAAATTTTATGCCTCCTTCTGCTTTAAATCTAATACTTTATGACTTTCACAAAACTCACTACTCAGAAACCAAATTTAAGAGTCAGAAACAGCTTTAATGAATATGCTGTGAAAGGTGTAGAGACCAAGTAAGATAAGAGGTAGTCTTTCTGCCAAAGCAGAAATTGCCAGTGGTTGAAAAGTCTATGGAAGCATGTGCTTAAATCCTGTGCAGCTTCACGTTTCAATCTAGAAGATGTAGCTCAGTGTAGCTTGAAGAATTTCAAGAATTCCTGGCTGGCCTTCACCAAAGGAAAAACAAATCTTTGACTTCTTTTGTTTCCTTCTCTTTCTTTTGTTGTAGACAATCTGAATGCTTTTCTTACTTTTTTGTCTTCCGATTCCTCAGATTTGAAGCGTTTCAAATTCTTTTCTCTGTTGCATTCCCCTAAATGTTAAACAGTTCCTGTCATTTGCACAAGGTATAGGCAAAAGAGAATACAAGTCAATACGATAGTCAAGAAATAACTCTGTTTGACAGTGGCTGCTGAAGAACAAACCTGGTGATCTTAAAGGGGAAAGCTGGAGACCTGACAGATAAAAAAATAAGTGAACTGAACACTCTCCCAAATTCTGTGGTTGTTAGATGGCTTGGCACAAGTATCAGGTTTCTTTTTTTGGTGAAGTCCCTAAATTGCAGCTCAAGAGTTTTAAGCCAGGTCCTGCAATTTCTGTCTTTGGAATGTGCTTTGTTCTCTGGTCGGTTCCGGAGGTGATCCACCCACTGCTAGGATGGACTTTAAAGTTGTAATCTGGTCTTTGTGGGATCAAAGGCAACCCATCAAAATGAAACTCTTGAGGATAAATTCCTTGTTCTGCATCTTGCTACTTGCAGTCCTGCCCACTTACTGTAAAACCATTTGCCACACGATCAAAGTCTTTTCATGGCAAGTGACAAAAATTAAAAAATCAAGTATTGGGATTGAAAGCCTATAAAAGAAAAGGTAATTTAGGGTTTCTAGCAGAAACAACATTATTGTTGCCAAAGAATTTAAAAACCAACTGTTTTCTTGGGTCCGACTTGGTTCTTGCTTGCCTGTGCTGAGATGCTTCAGAGTATTCCAGTCCTTCCTTCACTGGTAATTAGAGGTTGATTAACCCAGCAGTAAAGTATCTTTGATTTTGGAAAGAACATATAAGTTGCTTATTTTGTATTAGACACCTTTTAGACTTCAATCTTGAATACTGCTAAAATTAGTACTGAACAGAATTCTGTGTTTTCAAATAAATAGGAATTGTCATGGATTGTTTCTCTTTGGTTTTACGTAGCAGGTTTTATTCAGTTATAGCTGCAACTTTGCAAATGGATTGAAACTCAAAGCAGTGAAAACCTAAGATTTTAGAGAATTGAAGACTTTTTTTTCTTCATATCTATCACTTCCCTGGTCATACAAGGTAGTGTTTTCAATATTAAAAGTGATTCTAGTATCATGTTTCTGCATAATTTTCTATGTGATTTTACCTGGCCAACCTTGTATGTTCACTTCATTTTCTCAAAGGGCTCAGAACTTGGCATTGTGTGCTTTCATGAAGGACAAAATAGATAAATATAATAAACTGATGAGCTCTTGATGGAAAAAAAAAAAAAGAGAATGTACAAAAGGTGTAAATCATATAAATAACTTCTAGAATCCTGTGTTTCAGTATTGCATGGTGGATAATGCCGTTTCCCAGTGGTGCATAAATTCAAGGTATTAATCTGTTATGTATCATCCAAATTCTTTAAAGACTTTAAAAATAGGTAAAAGACACAACAGTAATTTTCAGATGAGTCAGAATGGTGTTATTTTCTTTATTCTTGCATTTATAAATTCTGTCAAGAAAGAGTTTCTCTTGTAATTAGTTGTCCAAGGAAACAATTCCCAGAAGAGGAATCTTATTTTAAAGAGCTAAAAATTGACATGGAGGAAATTGCTTAATAAGAATTTCTTTGAAGATTAATGCCAGAATTGAAACCTTTCAGACACTGTGGGAGCCATTTATTCATGTAAACGAAGATGTGCAGATGAGTGATATGTAGGGATATTGAGATATTTCAGAACAACTCTCAGAAAATGTCACTGGGTGAAGCTGAGGCTGATTTTTGTTTGTTCCTTTGCTGGTTGTTGTCTTATGTGATTTCTTATATTGTTTCAAGCACAATAAAGCTTTAAAAACAATCAGATGTGGCCACCATTAAAAGAAGTATTCCCTCCAAAAGCATAGTGGGAGGTCAAGTAGCCTAGCTTAGTCACGAGCTTATCAATTTTCTAAGCATTTGGCCTTGCCAAGGTTCTTGCCTAGCCTGAATTATTTACTCAGTCAGTGAACTCCTTGCTGAGGCAACAGGTACCTCTGGAGATGAGCCCTGAGCAATCAGCTGTTAACTTTGTTGACTCCCTAAGGAGCCATGCTCAGAAGATGACCTGGCCACCATCAGTGTCTCAGGGAATGCACAGAGTAGAGTGGGAATCTCCAATTGCCTCTATTCACCCAGAACTCCTGCTGTTCCCTGGCTGCAAAGGAGTAAAAGCACTCTTCCAAGAACTGAGAGTTACGAGGTAAGACCTATGTTAAGGAGTCCTAATCACCAACATTTTTATCTCAGGGGCATCCCTGACTGCCTGGGGGCCACTGGTTTTTCTAAGGGAGGACTCTCCCTTCTCCAAAGCTGAGCTGCTGCAAGGATTTTCTTCCAATGGGGAAGAGTAAGAAGCGGATTTTTTCCAACTCAGTAGAGCTCTTAGAAAAGATGGTTGGTTTATTGATTGTTCCCTTTCACCTGTGCTATCCTATTCTTGCATTCTGAGCACAGGGCCCTCACATCTGATGGAGGCTGGAAGGAAATTCAAGGGCTGGATTAGCTCAGATCTCCATACCCATAAAAGAGAATTATTTCTTCTACAGGGTGACTTCAGTGAGTGGCAGGCTCTGCAGCAACACAGAGATCTTTTTGGAATCAGTGCATGTGCTCATTGACCCCTGCAGCACATCCACCTGTAGACAACATCTCAGCTATGAGTACACAGCATGCTGTTTGTGAAAAGCCACAACTTTGCTAAATTAAAGCAAATTACTTTCAAAGCATGCAAGAGCACTAATTTTCATTGATTACTCAGTCACGGCCAAGTTTCAAATTTCATCTGTTTTTATTGTAGTTCTTCTGGAAAAAATTTGGTTAGATACACTCTCCCATAACCTAAAAATGGTTGCAGGGATTTTGCTTTGACTGTAAGAGGCTAAGAAAACCTCTCTCTTTAGGCATGGAAAACTTCAGCCTGAACAATGAGTGATTCAGAAGACTGTGGTTGTGAGAAAAATGGACTTTTAATTGGATTCATTTTGCTTATGTAACCATTTGGTCTCTACTAAGCAGCTATTCTAACAATAATTTTGTTTATCAAAGATACATAGTCTCTTCTGAACTAATGTATCTATAGCAACAAAAATGTGCCACATATATATGCCTGTGTTTGCATGCAAAGTTTAAAAATGTCCTGCAAAAACCCTGCCCAGAGATCTTCGTAGAAAGACATTGTTCTGGCTCAGGAAATCCTCCAGCCACAAGTGGCTGGAACTTTGGGAACATATTCTGAAAACACTAGATTTTCTGGGTTAGATGGACCTTTGATCCAGTTTACTCAGACTTGGGTGAACAAAACAACAGCAGCGTGAAGAGAAACTTCCTGTGAGAAGATTGAATGTTTACTGTTTTGTCCTAAATTCCATGGAAAAAACTCCAGGCTTCGCCCTCCTGCTGTGGCTGCTGTCATTGCAAATATCCTGAGAGCTTTTAGCACCCCTCTTTGGAGTTAGACAGACATGCTGAGTCTGTGCTCAGTGAGCTCCTGCTCAGGATGGCTGGAGAAAGGTCTTGCCTTCTTGTGGCTCTGTGAAGACAACGAGTTGGGAGTTGTTCCTTGGGTTTGCAGCTGGCTTTGCTGTTAAGTGATTCAAGCTGTTAATCCAGCTGGGTCAGCCACAGTGGATGAAGCTAAGCAGAAAGACTTAGCACTGAAGTTCCTGTCAGGGAAATACCAGAGGTGACAGATAGAAGAGGCAAGCAAGCGATGCTTTTATGCTGGCTGATCGTGCAATGCTTTCCACTGACACAGTCAAATAGGTTAACCCACAGGTCTCAATAATTAGTTCGTAAGAGTTTGTGAAGAGCTGCATGAGAAGGGGCTGGTTTTTAAATGTGGCAGTCCCCCACACCATGGGGAACTCGTAAATATTAAGTCAGTGTTGAAATGGAGATGACTGGAGTCACTACTGTGGACTTGTCAGCTTGGCTGATAAAAATGTTGGAAAGGCTGAAGTGTGACTCAAGAGGGAATTAAACAGCAATAAAATACCTAATACCAGTTCACAAAGATGAGACTTGAGGTAAGGGAAAAGATAATTTGCAATATAATTTGGTAAAAAATTAGTGCTCTTGCATATATTGTATAATTTACAATATAATTTGGTGAAGTAAATTCACAACCTCATCAAAACCTGTGATGAGGTTGTGAATTTGCTTGCTAATGATTGCTGTAGCGATACGAGATGTCTGGTATTTTACTTGTTTGTCATGGCTGCTTTAGTTTTGACATAATAGGAGTGTAAATTCCCTATGATCTCTAGTCAATGAAATGAACAGGATCAGATCTTGGATCTGTGCAGTTTCTTACCTTTTACCAATGGCCTGAAGAGTAAGTTGCAGTTAACCAAGAGACCAGTGAATGAAGTGCAGCCAATGCATGTGTTATGGCAAAAAGGGGTCAATCAGATACTTTTGGTTCTGCTATGGCACTCTGTCCTGGTGCAATGTTGGCCACGTTTGTCATAGTACTCTGCAGTCCGAGGAGAGAGCTGGGAATCATGGTGGCTGATGGGTTAATTCAGACTGCCTGTACAATTCTTTGTCTAAGAAAATGTGAGCTGAGCCTTCAGCCTTGTATGTATGACCAAGGAGATCTTACATGGTGTGGGGACTCTATCGGGTTTGTGCTTTGCAGAGCTGTGCAAACTCTGTCCTTTTCTAGCGCTTGTTATTCAAGGATATGTTGAATACAGGTTGGGTTTAGAGGTAAGCCATGACAGTGATAACAGCATTGATAAGTGACACTCATTTGGCTCTGCTGAACTTGTCCTGCTGAGCACCAAATAAATCCAGGTCCAGTCAACTGAGAAAGGCCTCTAAACTGCTGATTAGGGCCTTTACCTTCCAGGTGACTGCTGCTTGTAAAACACTGAAGCTTTAGGAGGAGGCAATAGCACAAGCACTTTTCACAGGGGAGAGGCTGCCTCTACTGGCATGAGAAGTAGAGCCAAGATGGCTTTAAGAGGAATAACTTCCTGTGTGATATATTTAATGAAATAAAAGAATCTCTAGACACAACTGACAGTCTAATGTAGGTAAAAATTAGACCCAACTTTAGGAAAACTGTGATTGTGCACTGAGGTTTGGAGCATAGTGCCCATGCAGTGATCATAAACTCCCTGAGGATTTTGAGCATTGCTGCTTTGCCTATGAACGCTCTCCTTATGGATCAGATGGATTAGGGAGTGTTAATGCTATCCAGCAGCAAGTCTCACTAGGAAGGCATTTCTAAATTTCAGTTAGCAGGACAAATGGTTATCCCTGGCTGCCTATATGGGAGAAGTGCTAAGACGATAAGCTTCTGGGTTTGTTAGACAATGCCCAAAACTGCAGGAAGTAGTGAAGAAGGTTCAATGAATTATGTCCTTGTAAAATCAGGACCACCAGCAAAAATGGATTTAGCTGAAAGCTTAATAAAAGCATTTGTATTTTTTAAAAGTCCTTAGTAAAGCAGGAGGCAAAACAGTTTAAGTTAATGACAAATCAAAACATTTGAACTTCTGAATTGTTTGAAGGTCCAATTATTTTTGGCCAGAAAATATCAGTCAAATCACAAAGAATTTTGATTGATTTAAACAAACATTTTTTAGAGAAAAGCATTTCTTCACAAGAAAGTCACCCTTCTCTAGTCAACAGAGCACTATAAATAAGCCATGTAAAGTCATAAATCTGTTACGCAAAACTATGTAAAGACCCCATCAGAGAATGATACTCCCTTTTGAGTATATCTGCTCCATCTGACCAAAAATGAGAACAAGAGCTTAGATATGATAATAAACTGAAGAGTTTAAGGCTAAAGTTCCCTCCCCTCCCTGCCCAACAAACATTATGAAGCTAGACAGTTTATCCAAGTCGTCTAGTTTCCAAGAGCTCAGAGCACATCTACTGATCCGCAGGATTTATGCATTTCTGTTCTGGTTTTGTTTGTTGCCATGGAGTCTAGCAGAATATTTAGATGTGTGACCATTGGACAGGATGTTTGTGATTACAGCATGTGGCTGCTTGCCTTCTCCATGTGGAGAGGAGGCTGGGCCTGCGCTCCAGCCCTTCAGCTGTCTCTTAGCTCTGGATTCTGGCTTAGGGCTTGGGCCCCAGTGTTCCACCATACTGATCAGTCAAGTCCTAGCTACATTAAGAGGTTGGATTCCAGTTTGTGTGTCACCAGCAGAGCTCAGCATTGCTGATCAGCACGCCCAACTACGCCATGTGATGTCCCACTCATAAGAGCCTGGAAGAGATCAGGCAAGCATAGAGTGGCTCCCATGAGGAAACACAGTGAAACCTCCCTCTTTCCAGCCATTCATATTCATATGAACTGCCATTCATAAAACTTCTCTCCAAATCTCCTGACAATCACAATTAAAACAGCATTTTAAAAAGCAGCAGGTTATTTCACTATAAAAACGTCATCTTTGGAAATATGTTTCCTTTTGATTATACATAGAGTGATAAAGAATATGGCAGAGTCCAATATTTGACATTTCAAGCTGAAGGTATTTAGATTAAGGAGGAAAAAGAAGTATTGCATCTCCAGTCTGCTGTTTCTTCAGATACGCCTTCAGTTTGAGCACAGAGATATCTCTTAAGGAACTGTCACTTACATCAGTGTCTGTAAAAATTAACAAAATGGAACTGTCAATTATTTAAAAATGTAGATGCAGCAGCTGGTGAGCAGTTTGCTGTCTGGCATTCCTCACGAAGAGAGGGGCCAGAAATTCACTGCCAAAACACTTCAGCTAAGTGATCTCAGATGAAAAAATGACAGCTTCTGCTAATGAACAGTCAGTGCTGTGAGCATAAACATTCATCATAGTCCCAGAGTGGAAGGACTGTGGTAGTATCTGGCTTTGCAGAAACTCTCCTTTCTTTGCACCCATGTGCATATTTAGCCCGGTCATACTCTGTGATGGTTCTGGAGCTGGAGTGTGTACCATGAGAAGAAAGAGAAAAGGGCATCTCTTGCCAAGGACACAGCTCAAATGCCTTGGTGACTGTCGTAACTTTGCTCCAGAGGCAGCTGCAGGAAGGCTTGCTGTATCCACAGCTCCTAAGGAAGGCAGTGAAGATCATAGGAAGCATCCCATGTCCTGCCCCAGACAAAGGCAAAAAGAGATGTCTGGAAGAAGAGTACCAAGAAGTACCAAAACCAGAACAGTATTGTCCACTGGGGGCTGGGCATCTGCTGTGACACAAGGTAAGCTACAAGGTGTAGGGGCAAAATTGCCTTCAAGAGCCACTGCACTCCCCTGTTTCCTGTCAACTGTCCTAATCTCCTTTTTAATTCCTTTAAACTTCTGGTTTTCATATGGTAAGGACAATGTGTTTCACCATACCATCCTGCACTGTGTGGGAAAAGGCCTTCCTTTATCCTCGTGGCACTCAAAATGAGTTGTTTTGGGTGATGTGTATGTTTGGGAATATTTCTCTGTGACCACGAATTATTAAGACTGATGTGAGCATCAACTTCATTTAAAACCTAAAGCATTAGATCAGCAGATTATGCACTGCAGACACCAACAAACACTTTAGAGTGTTCTATAGTAAAAAACTTTTAAAGAAAAAAGACAGCTGTGGCTCTGGAGCTGAAGGTTTAGTGTCTTTATTTGTGGGAAGCCCATGTTAACTGGCACAAATAACATCCTGACATTGCCAAAAGGGGCCTTTGCAATGCCTTCCAGTCACCTCCAGGTGACAAACACACACATGTCTAGAAACTGAATACAGGCCTGGAAGAGATTTGGTATCTGCAGAAGGATTTTCTACAGCATTTGAGAAAAATAACTAGAAATTGTACACATCATCTGGATGTAAGAAACCTTGCAAAAATATCCAGGCTCTGAGAAAGTACAGGCTGTGGTGGGCAATCATACCTTGGGGTTGAGATGCTTTAGAAAGTTGCTGAGGCTGATAGGCCAGCTGGGACTACACCTCCTGCCTGTCCCACTCAGATTTCCTTAGGATTCCTGATGGGTGGGGAGGGAAGCATATTCAAAATCATAAGTCTGGGCCATATTAGAAAGTGTAAAATCAAGGAAAGACATTTCATTCTTTCCTTAAAAGAGCAGGTGAAACCAATAAAGCTGATCACACATGCCAAGGATACGAACCCTGGCAAATGAAAGAGTTAATGTTGATGGCCAACAAAAATCCCTGCCCCTTCAGAAGGGGCCGAGGTGAATGAAATTTCTCTCAGTTTACATTTACTGCAAAAACTGTGTTCTCATTTTAAGTAGGTGTTGTCAATCCACTGCTATAGTCCCCCTGCTAGAGAGGAATATCACTAAACAGAAATAGTTTGCATCTATTTTAGTCAGACATGACTCAACAACGTGTCTTTTATCATTAAATATTATCCATTTCATACCTAGCCTTTGGGGTTTCATCGTGCTCTTACAATCCTTTACTTGTCACTTTTCAGGCAGGAGGCATGATTTTAGTCAGTCTGCCACAAAGTGCAGTTTTGGATAGATAACTACTAGCCTATTCTGTGCTCAATCCACCACACGCGGAAAAATGTTAGTAAATAATATAATGGCTCCTGAAGAGAACTGCACATCCATCCATCCATCCATCCATCCATCCATCCATGTCTAATCCATACAGAAAAGTCAGGACCTAACACAGAACTTGTACTGCAGGGTGAGTGTCTTTCTCAGTGTCCCTGCATGGAGTCACCACGATGTATCATCCTTCCATGTGTCTCGTTGTTGTTGTGGCAAAAATAACACATTTTTGCAGTTTCATAAATAGCTATCAGGTGAGGTAGTCATTAGCTCATCTTCTCTGTTGTAGAAATACGTGGCATACCAAGTATGTTTCCTCTCTTTTTATCTAGACCAAGAATATTCTCCAGTTTCAGAGAGCTCAGGCTTTCCCCGAATATTTGTTTTCTCCATGCAATTCAGTCCTCCAACTTGAATGTCCCATGTGTGAGATCTACAGTCATCCCCTCTGAGGAACTGAGAAAGCATCATTTTTTAGAGAGGCATGGGAGAGAGTTCCCTGGGCCTTAGCTGCAAATTGAACTGCTTGTGGCAGGTTTTTTCCCTGCAGCATTTGAGGGTATTCTCAGCAAAATGACAGCCTGTGGATGTAGGCAAAAATCCACATCAAAACAAATACAGAACACCTCCCTCCAGATACAGCAATGCACCTGAAAAGTGGGTTTTCTTTGTGGGAACTGAGCTCATACACCTGCCAATCAGGGGGCACCATAAAATGCAGAGACTGGGAGTTAATAAATAATATTTTATCATTCTTCTGGGCTTTTTCCTCTACTATAAAAATGCTTTATAATCTTTGCTATACTTCTGGCTTTATTTATTCTCTGCCATCTGTTCTTTGTCTCCTTTCACTTTTTCTGGGGCTTGCTTACTATCCTCCTGCTTGTTTATGTTTTGGGACATCCCTTTCTTGCTGCTTCTGTGCTCTTCCCAGTGGTGTCTTCTCCCCATGCTTTGCTGAGCAGTGGTGTTCTTGCCCATTCACATTTTACGTCTGTGGGGGTACTTCTGCTGCAGCCTTTCCTTCCTTACTCCATGAATGTAGTTGTTAGTCTGCAAGCTTGAGCTGATTTGGCTCATCTCAGCGGATTTGGCATCTTAGTTTTGCATTCTCTTGTAGTCTGTTGGTGTAATTTAGTGCAGGGCAGAGGGACTGAGGGAGGCTCCTTGGGCTGGCACTGGGCAGCCATCGAGCACAGAGGGAGTGCTGCTCCTTGCTCTCTCCTGCAGGACAGGGAAGGGCAGGGACACAAGAAGCAGTGGCTTGAAGTCACTCAACTGCCAAATGTGACAGCAGGAATGGAAACAGGGCTTCCACCTACTGCTTTATCACCATGAAAATACCATGAACTCTCACTCTCACTGTAGTGTCCTGAAGGCACCTTCAGAGATGGGGCTGTTACATAGGAGAGACCTGCTTGAGGAAGCCACCAAACATCAAAATCAGTGTGTTAGGTGTTAAATATAGACCTTTCCAGCTGATATGGCAGAAGGAGGCTGTAGCCAATTTTCTTCACATCAATCACGTGCAAAATTGTGTTTTCAAAACAAATGTTAAACACAAAAAGATTTATCGTAGCTGTCTGAGGTGATCCATTGCATCTTTTCTGTAGCTATCAATTAATAGCAACAAAGTTGTTTGCTGTCTCACACCTATCTAAGTAACAAAATTAATTTGCCATATTTCCCACAGCCATGCCTACTTATGAAATTTTTGGAAAAACCACTCGGAGGAAGTAACATAAGTTTTGAATTTTACTGAAAATTAATCTAGTTTTTTAGACAATGAGAACCTTTTATTCTCTAAGTTAAAAAAGAATGTATGTAGCCTGTTTCTAATTCACATTGTCTGTGAAATTGAAGTAATGGATTCATCTTGACTTTCATGCTTGTTGTCCCTAGTAAAAAATGCTCTCCATCAATTGCTCATTATTTGCTGATGTTGTTTACTGCTAAGTTTGTGTATGATTGCAAATTAAACAAGCACATTGAAGCTCCATCATCTAACACATGGCCACTATTCATATCTGGCAAGGCCTGCTTTTCTCATTGAAAAAGCATCACTGAAGAAGCACCTCACATATAGTATTTTTCTTGATACTAAAAAACTGCTGTGTTTCAGATCTTCTGTTGGGCAGAAAGTACAGGAGATAAGCAGGGGGTTTAGTATAAAACCAAGCTATTCTATGCCTAAAATAGTAACTAAACTTGTTCTATGCAAGCAATTGAATATTAATATTAGCATAGTAAGAAAATAATGATCTCACAAATGACTATATGTACAAATATTCCATCAGAATTTGATTGATTGATTAATAATTATTAATTAATTATAGTGAAATTATTTCTGGTTTATGGAAACAGTTTTTAAAGGCAACTGTTATTTTAGGGGTCATATTTCTGAGATACCTATGGAAAATACTTTAGAAAGGATTCATTTTCAGAAGGTTAGTTCTTGGTGCTTTCTGACATTGTCAGAGCCTCTCATGTGAACACTTGAGATGTGATGCACTCAGTGTCATTATTTTTTGAATTTTACCCACTTTCATTCAAAAAATACTGAAAAAACATTTTATAAATCAATGGATTTATCAGGGAAAAAACAAATCTTATGTTCACCACTGCTTTTCCTTGCTGAAGGATGACTACTTTCTAAGCACCAAGCCATGCAAGTACACAAACACCAGTAGGATCTCTTCAAGGCTGTATTTTCAGAAGCTTCTGAGTCAGACAGGAGCTGCTCCTGGTAGCACACTTGGCTGGTGGTGGGCATGTACTCTGCCAGCCATGGCTGTTTCATGTGGCTGGAAACAGCCCCTGAAGGGGAACTACAGCTGCTTTACACGGACAATTGCTGTGTGCTGTAGGAGAGCTCATTGGCTGTTTTTCTTTTCCTCACCTCCAGCTGCTACAACCCATCTATCATGGTAATTGATTCCTCTTCCTCAGCCAAAGACCTTCATCTGGTCTCTCCTGTTCAGAGCCTGATCTTACAGGAGACTGGGAAGCCACTGCATACAGACATCTGTAAGAGATGATGCAGTAAAAATGAAGGATGAGGCACTGCCACACTTGAACAGAGCCCTCCACCTGTCACACCATTCTCTCATTTCTTCGTATTTCCTTTCCACTGCTGCAGCTCTTGGAAGGGTAAAGCCTCGCAGAGTTGGAGCCCAGCTGGTACCAAGGCAGCTGTCAAATTGCTCCTGGCTAAGGGCACGAGAAGCTGCAGCCTCAAGTTTGAAAATTACTCAACAACATTGCAATGCCAATGTTGCTGTTCACCATAAACGCTGGATGTTCCTATTCCCAGTGGCCCAGCAACGGGCTTCACAATGGGGCAGTCGTCAGCTGCATCAGGGGGTGGATGGCGCTGAGTCATTCATGCCCTGCAGTTGTGAGCGTGTGGAATCACGGCAGGCAGGCGTCCTCGCCGGGTAGATGAAAGCTGTGTAATCTGCAAACCGGGTTTGACAAGCTGCTGGGGGAGGAAGGGCTGACAGCAAGGCAGCAGGAGTAGCAAGTTTTATCTTCCACGTGGCAGCAATCCGTGATAAAATAGCAGAGGGATTTATGTCCCAGGATCTGACTTGTCACTGCCCAAGAAGAAACACTTCATGGGACAAACAGCAGTGTCAACAGAGCATGTGTGTGGAACTTACATTTCTGCATAACCCAAGAATGCCAGCATGAGGTAACAGCTGACATCTGACCATGACTTCTTTAGGCATCCATAGGTTTATCTTTATCTTATACCCTATGCAATTTAACCCTTGGGTCTCCATCTGTAAATTTATCTTTTGTAAGACAATATAACCTAGCCAAGGACACTGGAGAATGAAGTGACCCAGCTGAGTTACATGAAAATTGAAACTGCCAAGTAGCTTGGGAGGTCAGGATGCAAGTTATATGTAGTTCCTCAGAATTTTGCAATATCACATTTGGCATGGGGATCAGGCTTCCTAAATTCTGTTTTTAAGGAAGAAAATTATGCATTTTTCACCCCATAAGGAGAAGTCATGTTTGATAGTGGAGCCAGCTTTGCAGGAGCATGTAGGTGCCCAAAGCTAGAGGCAGGCTCCTTGTGAAACTGATAAATGGATGGAGCAGCTGTCCTGGATTTCCACTGCCAGCTCTTTCCAGGGGATCCAGCTGCAGCAAGCAGACATCAACCTGCAGGTGGTTTGCCAGGCTTTGGGCACAGTCCAGCACACTAAAACTGAATCACTGGTGAAGGCAAGAAGAAGACTTTTCAATCCATCCTAAAGAGGACCTGACCTCCATAAATTTTAAATAGAAATTACAGTTAGTTCTAGTCATCATCTTATTTCCTAGTATGGTATGTTGGTGAAAAGATAGGCATAGTATACTACCATGTCAGTAATGGATATGAAATCTAACTTCAGAGAAAGCTCAAGAGGTATTTCTTGTCATTCTGATGCATTCAGTCCTACAAAAAATTGGTTGTTTACTGCTTCCTACAAAATGCGACTGCTTGCTATGTTTTTTTCAGACACAGAGCAAAAAGTGGTTTAAATCTTCAGCTCCGTTCCCTAGCTCTGGGTAAGTCTGTGGTTTGGGGTGGAGAGCAGAAAGGCTCCAGGCAGAGGAATGAGACAAAATGTTCTTGTGGTCATTCACGTGGCTTGTCGTCAGCTCCAGGGGAGGCAGGCACAGCTCTTGTGATGGCTCTGACAGCACTGAAACCAGCTGGGATTGCAGAAGGAGATGCACAGAAGGAACAGTCCTGTGATGAAGAACCTGTTTCTCACGTGGAGAAAGTCCATCACAAAGTGTAAAGCCGACCCTGCAGTGATGGAAGGTTGTGGAGGGTTCTGAGTGCACGTGAACATCAGGGCACTGGTGCTGTAGCGTAACATTTTCTGCAGGCACACAGCACAGATGCATAAAGGTACCTGTTTCTACAGGGACAAGTAGGAGACCTCCTTTTTGCTTGGAGCAGTGCACAAGCAGTGAAAAGGGGAAGCACTTCCCGTCACAGGCAGTGGGGAGAGCTGCCCCCCACTCCATGGATACCTGCCTGCTCTGAGGCATGTGTCCTGCAGCCAAGGGATGCTTTGTCACTGGAATATGCATTCCACACATGATGCTTTTCCTGACGCAGAAAGCAAATTATCCACACTTAAGCTCCACGGGGGAACTTTCCCAAGAGGAAGGAACACCAGAGGGAAAAAATGAAAATTACATCCTTCCCCTTCCAAAGAAAACAGCCCTCCTCCCAGACCCCTAATTAAAATGTGAAGGTTTAATAGACAAACCGGCAGAAGGCCTAATCATTGTGACTCAGCTCACGGAAAGACATCCAGCATTCAGCTGAACAGCAGCAGATTGTTGGCTTCTTTTGAGGAGAGACTACTGTTCATCATTCCCTGGAAAGTGCCTGATGGTTTGATTGCAGGGGATGTAAGCAATGGCCTGTCATCTCTCATTTGCAAGGGAGTCAAATTCTGGTGAGAGAAAGAGGTGAGGACAGTCAGGAGACCAAGCCTGGAGGCACGGGCTCACAGAGCTGTGGTGAAGGTATGGGCTCATGGACCACCCAGATGCTCTTCCCTTTCATACTGGAACATCAGCTAAACCCAAACCTTTTCCAACAGGCTCTTCCTGGGTCTGACCTTGAGTATCTCCAACCTTCACAGACAAGTTTGGACGATATTTGACTAGCTATGTCATGAGAAGTTTTTTCTTGGGGCTTAGCCTGAGCATCCTCAGGTGCAGGTCTGTCCCATTGATTCAGTACCACATGGGCACCAAGAGCCTTGATTCTCCTTTCAGTCTTGCATTTCTCCCACCTGGAACTGTGCCCTCTACTCGCCTTTACTGAGGTCCAGTTTTGTGTCACTCAGCTTAAGCATTATATATTTTTCAAGTAAACTGTATTTTCAAGCTGGGCACCTGATAGCAGGCATTATGTTTATATATATATATATTTCTGTGTTTTTAGAAAGGTATGTGAACTTAGCACCAATATTGATTTATATGATCTGTACGGTATAATATGAAGTTCATGACATGTTACAGAAAAGAAATTAAGATACCAGGCATATAATTTTTCTTTTGAATTCATAAAAAAGTCCATGAATGCTTCTGGTCAGAAAAAAAACCCAGAAAAACAAACCAAAAAGAGCACCTTTTTTCAACATTTATCAAGCAAATTAAAAAACAAATGGACTTTTAATAGCTTTTCACTTGGAAGTTAGTGTGTTCTAAGAGTTTTTAATAATGTAGAATGTTTTAGTCCATGGAAGTAACACTGAGAAGGGAAATATTTTGCAAACAAATGCAATTTGAAATTGGGATCAGGGGCTGAAACCATTTCTCTTTTGTCTCTCTCAGGTTGGCTGGTGAATTGAGGAGATTAATTGCATGGCTTCCACTGTCCCTCAACACAGGAGTTCAGGAATCCTGGTACCGTGGAGTTGTGACCACAGGAGCCTGCGAATCGTGAAAGAACACTTAAGCACAGGACTCCAACTACAAATAAAAATACGATTTTGTGGAAATTTAATGTGAAGATAATTCACAGGCATGTTTATTGGTAGGAAACCATTGCATAAAACGTACGGGTAAGGCAAAACATTGGTTAAAATACCACCCAGGTAAAACAGTTTCCCAGGCAATATATGGAGAGGGCTGCCATTTAACTGCTCTGAGGCAGCCAGCAAAAATTCTAGAGTTGCCTGCCAAACAGCTAGATGTTGCTGATGGAAAAAATTAGCCTCAGTACATTGGCATCTGGAGTCTGTGACTGCCATCCAAAAAGAAAAGGGACTGGTGCTGTGGAATTGGGTAATTGCACTCCAGAAGCCTACCACAAGTCTGCTGTGGCTTCGTCATTTAAAAA
>VXAD01010781.1:12626-151272 GCA_013399195.1 Dicrurus megarhynchus | reverse complement strand
CCCCTCCTCTGTGTTTGTGAATTGTGGTTTTGTTTGGGGGGGGGGGGGGGGGGGAGGGGCTGTCAGTTGCCAGCAGTCACCCCCTGTTGTGATTTTGAGGGTGGGAGTGTAGCTGAAGTAACCACAGTGGAGCAACAAGTAGAGATAAATTACCAGTTCTTAATCTGAAAACATTCTTATTCATAGGAGAAATTTACAGGACTCGTGGCATGTTAATGCAAACCTTTTAGTTACCTGAATTGTCTCAGTTTGCTTTACTGCTCATGTCCTGGAGATGACACTGAAGTCACTCTGCTTATATTTCTGCATGGCACTTTCTTTTGAAGACTTTAGTTGCAGGTGTTTAGAAGTCCTTCTCGCCAAATGAGAAATGACACTTAATTCTCACACTTGAAATTTTGTGGAAAATCCACTTAGTAGTTTTCCCATTCAATTAAAAATCACTGTATTTCTTGTACAAGATTGAAAGATGGTGTAGGTTTAGAACCTCAGGCCTAGAGAGCATCTGGTTCTCAGACAGGGATATGCTTGGTGCCAAGTTACCTGTTTATCAATGATAGGAAACTGCACAACATGTGGACATAAGGTACTATTCTACCTATTATTCCAAATATACAGGGATGTGGTAAAATCTGATGTCTCCTATCCTCTGTCCATGCAGAGAGATTGTGAGGAAACATGGCATTTGTCATAGACATCAATGGGACTGATCACATGCTTAAAATTAGGGAAGCACTTAGGTGTTTTGCTGGATGATGTCCTAAAAGACCACGTGTGCTGCCTTGGGTACTCCTGAGGGGCATCTATGAAGGATGCAATGCAGTTGCATTGTAATTCAGACTTTGCTGGGTGTCTTTTCTTCCCACGGTGTTATTTTTGTGTGTGTCTGTGATGGTTGATTAACCTCACTTTCTATGAACAGAGCAACAAATAGGAGGTGGTTCATATGCCATGGTGGAACACCCACAGAATAAGACAGTACCTATCTTGTTCTCCCTGTCACAGCCCTTCTATACTACAGGAAAATGTGAGGAAAAAGGGGAGGAGAAATTAATTAGAGGTGAGTTAATTATTGGGTGAAAATATCTGGTGTCAAGAGAGGAGTTCAGAGGAATTTTGTTGGAATACACATGCTTTTTGTTTGGGACGGTAGACATACTGAAGTCAGTGCTAATTTGTAGAGGCAGTTCTTGTATGCATTATTAATAGAAGATAAGAAACATTAGTGAATAAATATTTGAAATTTTTTTAGCCATTTCTGGAAAGTTGTTTTTCTTAAAAATTAAATGAAGCAGAAACAGAATGCATTCACTGAGAAACAGGCAAGACAAACGTTAGTACAGGAAAAGAACACATTGACTCAAGCACAGTCCTAGGCAGCAAAGCACTTAAGCAGGTACTTAAGGTAGGGCACACATACCTATCTATTTTTCTGAATCATTGCCATGATTACAGGGCATTTCATTTGCTCTTTGTTGTGTCCTCAGTTCCAGAAATCTTTTTGCTTTCACAAAGAAATCATTGTCATTAATCATAAGGCATTAACATTCCCACCACTGGGATTATGAATTACATTTCTGTAATAAATGTGAATGCCATTTCCCTCATCTCCTGTTCTTTCAAGAGCCCTAAAAGTTTTATTTCAACTTGCAGACTTGCACTGAGGGCTTTGGCTAGGAGTTCGTGCTTCTGGCTCACTTGAGCTAATTTGGCAAGTAATTTTAAAACAACTTCTATTGTACATAGAGTTGCAGGGTTTGAAATATTGCTCAGTCAGCTCTTACTTCATGAACAGTTTGTTTGATTAGGTGCCCAGGTGAAATACAATCGGGGAACCTGGTGAGCTGTAAGCCTTCCACAGGGAGGAGGAAATGAAGTGGATTTGCTTGCTCCTTGGCAGAGCGCTCCAGCTGTTTGGCTGTTGTGTAAAGGCGTATCGCCTCCCTCTGTCCACCTTTCAACAGCATTGCCGCTGTATTTTGTGAACAGTCCTGTTCTGAAAACTCCTATGAGGCGTGTCCTTGGGCATCCACTGGAGTGACCATCTAAATGGGTCTTGTCTGTGGGCCTCGACTTGGCTTAAGCTTGACAAGCTGCCAAGGCTTGGGCAGCAGCCAGTGTGGGCAGGAGGACAATGCTCAACCCTTATCAAGGGGCCACCCAGGTCCTGGTGCTCCCAGAAGGGTCAGCTGCCTGCTGAGCATGGGCTGTCAGGATTCATATTTTGGATTTAAACTTCTAAACTTGATCTGAGCGTGATTTTATGGCTCTCAGGACTTTTTGTGGACTTTCACTTCTTAGACATTCCTAAAAGCTGCTTTGGCCATGGTGGAATTTACAGCACCTGTATGGTGATAAAGCTGAGCTGGTCAAAAGGGCCCTGGCGTGATCTGGCTGTTCAGGGCCTCAACTGTTTCTCACTGGCCATGGGGGGCCCCTATTGGAGACACAAGCCCCTAGGCTTCACGTAAGTTTTGGGATGTGCAAAAGTGAGGATGCAGGCAGTGCTCCCATTGCTGTGGGGAGCCTGGCTCACCAGGTCTACAGGGAGGAGGAGGAATCCCAAAACCACTGACAGAAATCCCAGCAATAAAGAATTTACCTTCATCAAGGAATTAATAGAAAGTATAAGCATGAGCTGTGGAGAGGAAGAAAAGCAAAGGAAACCAAAAAACCCCAGAGCATTTGTTTCCAAATTCTTCCTGAAGCAAGACATACTGTATCCCAAGGACAGAACAAGAAAATAGATTGAGTTTATATAAAGCTGGATGTGGAAACCTCCCTGGTAACAAAATGAGCTAATAAAAACCAAATATCAATGAGAATCCAAATATTCTTCTCTAAAATCACTGAGCAGTAAATTACACATCACAGACCTCTTCAGTCTTCTGGCAAAAGCTGCAGAAATGGAAACTCTTAAACGCAAATAAAAAATGTATTTGTTTAATTCTGCAGTTAGAGCAAGTCTCTGGACAAGCTGCATTTTCTAAATAAGGCTTTTTTTGTCACCTGAGTTGAAGAATGCCTTATTCAACACAATCTACAAGGCATTTAATCAGTCCTGATGCCAATTTAAAATGGCAAATTCCTTTCTACCTTGCCCAAAAGTAAAGAGCTGGGTGCATTTTCTAGGACAATTTGAAATAATTTTTCAGATATTCTTTACCATATTCTGCAATCTTAAAATTAATCCAAAAGAACTCTGTGGGTCTGATGATCATCCTTTGTCAGGGGCTTTTATTTGTTCTCGGCCAGGGGTTGGATCATGTCATGATGTCATGAGAGACTGCTCAGTGACATGGAGACCAAGCTCCTGCTGTCATCTCCTAAAGCCTGAGCAGGAGAAAGAGGAGGATCCTGCTGTCCCAGGTGGAGGAGAGGAACGCACATAGCTTTTGGAAAGGACCTCGAGCCCATCTTTTGCCTGTGAGCCAAAGCCATGCCAGTTTATGTCTAATCAGTCATGCTGGCATTTCACCTTAAAACGTCACTCTGAAGAATGTTCTCCTTTAGAGGTAAGGAACATTTCAAACTAGCCAATACCTAATTTCCCCTTTTTCCTGTATCACAAGGCAGCAGCAAACCCATGAGAATGCAGCTGTTGGAGCAGTTTCTGCTCAGTGTGGGAGGCTGCAGAGTCAGGCCTTTAACAAGCAATGCTCTTCCTGTGCAGACATTGTTGGGATCCAGGTTTTTTATGCCACCTTTATCTCTGTCATGATGTGATGCCCAGGGTACTCCCCCTCACAGGTGCTCTGGTTTTCTCAGTGCTTCATGTGTAGGTGATGGCAAAGTCTCCACTGTCTAAACTAGGCATGGACAAAGTACCAGTGCCTTTCTGAGCAGCTACTCATAAGATACCAGAAGGACCTTTACATAACTCATTATTATTTTTATTGATTGGGAAGAAAGCGGTATGGTATCTTATATTTTATGAACTAATACAAAGTCACTCTTGACATAAGAAATAGCAAAATGGGGTTGCAAAGCCCTCAAAAGCTATTTTAGTTGTTCTTTGCACCAAACTGGTTTAAGGTGACTGGCATGAAAAGTTATATTGATGATTATTTGGCTCTTCCCCACTTTCCCCTTTGGTGAGCTGTGGTGAAACCATGTGAAAAGCCCATTTTTGGTAGCATTTAATTGTGGATGTCTTCACAAGACATTTTAAAGCTTCAGTGATAAATTAGAAACCCTTTCTTTTAAACATGCCATTACAATTTCCCATTATATTGTTGCAGTGGACTGAACATAGCAGCAAACCAAATCCTAAATCCATAAAGGCAGTAAATTAAATGTGGCTCCAGTGGTTTTGGAGCTTGACCAACAAGTTATCTTTATTAATGCATTCAGGGAAAAGGTCTCATTTTATTACATTATTTTCTTAATGATAAAGGCAGTAATGGAATCTCAGCAGAACACACCAAAGGAATCTTAGTTTGCTGGCAGTTGGGTCAAATTTTTTGTCTGTGTGTGCTTGGTACAGGGTTAAGACTTGGCAGTGTCCAACTCACTGACTTCTGTCTTGAAAAACACAGTCTTTTGCTGCTTCTCTGTAGTTGCTAGTTGACATTTTCTTGGCTTTAAATGAAATTTTGACACATAAATCCCACATGTCAAATGATATTGTAAAACAAGCATCCAAGTGTCAGCACATAGCCCAATAGTCTAGGGAGTAGAGAATAGAATAAGGAACACCTTTATGCAGTCTTTCATCTGCATCCAGCCATCTGCAAGTAATTTGAAACCAGTTTCAAATGAAGCTAGGTTGTTTGGTCTGTTAAGGCACACAAAGCCAAAGCAGAAGTTTGGAGTCTTCATGGCTTTTATTGACTTGCTAATAAGTAGATAAAGCCTTTATTTTCCAAAACCATACTTTTCTCAGATAGCCCATTCCAAAGAAAGCCTAATTGAAATTACAGAAGTCTCTTGCAGACTGCCACAAATTCCATTTTTAAATAGCCTGCTGATACTGAAAGACTTCATGATGAGCCTTTCACTTGCAAAGCAGGACTGGTGGGTTCCCCACTGATGAACTGTTTTGTTGGACTTGGGGAGACATTAATGGTACCAGGTTCCTACAAAACCACACCAACAAAGGAGTGTGGATTTACATGATGATGGGCTGGCCCCAAGATTCACCACTAAAATACTACAGCAAGCCTCATTCAGCTGCCAGCTGCAGTGTGTACTTTGCCATACCTATTTCTTTTCTGTGTAGTACCATTGGAAAAACAGAATTCAGGTAAGCCTTGATCTAATGGGATTGTTTGTTTGTTTTTTTTCAAGGGTCTTCAGCTGTGGCAAACTAGCATTTAGTAGAAATAAATTGCAGATTCCAATAGTATATTAGATATGAAGACAGTTACGAATTTCAGATGACACAAAAAGACAGACCTTGAAAACAATGACCTGTGTTCCCAAGACACAGTGGGTTTAGCTGGTTTTCAGCATTTCAGCTCTGCCTGGTGTTTCTGTGCTTGGAAATGTGTCAGAACTGAATAGCTGGGGTGTGCAGGTAGCTAGGCCCTCCACATGTAATTTAAATGTTTGTTTGTATTTCAACAAGTGCCCGAGATGCTTTCAATTTGTGCTGATTGTTTTTAAGGGGAAAAAAAAGCCACTCAAAGCCTACATATATGGTGGAGCAAAACAAAAGAACCTGGTTTTGACAAGCAAGCTCTGATGCAACAAGGCTGGAGTGGAAAGAAACTCTTCTGTGAGCTACTCAAAATACTAAGGCTTTTAGAGATCTCAATCCTATTTGGTCTGATTCTTGACTGTTTGTGGTGCTGTCTTGGAATGACTTGTGGTTCAGTGTGTGTACGAGCAAGTGGGGAACCAGATGCAGCAGTCAGAAGTGGTTTCATCATGTCCCTGCAGTCCTTGGCCTTGCACTGATGGCAGCAGCTGTGCCTCCCTTTGGTATCCTCCAGTTGCCTGGTGGGGGTGACACCAGCGCTATCCCTGCCTGGGAGCTCTGAGGGGAGTGCAATCCCGGGGTGTCATACAGCTTGTCAACTCATCCCAGAAACACAGGGCAATGGAAATAGGCACCATCCACTCATCACTGCAGCCTTTCTGCCTACTCTCAGCACCTCATACAAAGCCCACAGGTGCTTCGGGGGAAGTGGACACAGCCTCAGTGCATAGTGCTCCTTTTGCACTGAAACATGCAGCTGTCACTCCTCAGCACCTGCAAGACCTGTTGAAGGAAGCTGACAAGCACAGTGGGGCCAGAGGATAGGAGTGCTGGGTGCATTGACAAAAGCCAGCTCTCTGCCCTCTGTTTCAGAGAATTTCACTTCTCCAAGAGTATCCATGAGATGAAACTGCAGCAAACATGGGAGGAACCCCTAAAAAGATCCTCTTCTTCTGATCTCAGGCTCTTTTTCATCTTTTTCATCAACCAATTTGCTGCAATGTCAGAGAGAGTCCTTCTGGGAGCCATTAGAGCAAGAAGTGCACCTTTGGAAGATGCTCACTGGTAAGTGTGGGCGCACCAAGGCAATATGGAGATAGAAATCTCTCTCCCCCCATGCCCAGGAACTATTTGAGACAACAGGTAGGAACGGTTACAACAGTATATTCCCTGACACTGCTTGATTTACTGCTGGAGATGTAACCTGTAGGAGCCTGGTCTGTTATCCCTGCAGAAATTTGGCCATTTTCATTGGATTATATTCTTGTCATCATTTTTTATCAGGTGCCTGGCTTTCTCAGCATCTGCCCCGCTATCTGGTTCGAGCAACATCAAAACCTATTTAGCTGAGTCAGAATTAATAGTGGCTTTGCTTTCCCAATGCCTCCTCCAGCCTATGCCTTGCTTTGCTAACATGTGCTCCAGTATACTATCCCTCTTTATTCAACTGTGCAGCACAGAAATATAGCATAACAGACATTCATGTGAGAACTCACGTAGAAGTTTTTAATGAGTTACTTTCCTTAGAATCTAATAGCTTAGTACAAAATAATTGGCCAGAAGTGTGCTTATTGTAACTTCCTTAAAAATCCATGCAGCTCCTGTTAGGGAATATTTTTATTCACTCGTATTTATTTCAAGCTCCTGCAGCGTTCTATTTTCATGAATTATGAATTTAAGACTCACAATTTTAGCATACTTGAAGCTGAGCTCACTGACGGACACTGCTATTACAAAATCATGCAGAAAATTTACAGGACCAAGTATATGATGGGGAATTTGAGACATGTAGAGCTCAACCCATTTTTGAGGATGACATAATATCACCAAAAAATGAATGTGATCCATTTTATGGGCTGCTCTCATTCAACAGCTAGCAAATTTGAAAGTGTGCTTTCAGAGATAAACTCCACGCTTTTCCACTGAGCATAGATGGATTTATTCCAACACACTCAGTTTCTCCAGTTCACAAAGCTGCAGCAGAAACTGGGTTTATTTCATACCCATGGGCAGCCAGCAAAGCATACTGACGCACTTAAATAGTTTATTGATCTTGGCCATTAACAACGGCATCACAAATCCAGTGATGCAAGTGGTGTGTTGTGGAGTTTAAAATTTCTATGGTTCTATGTTTTTTGAGCAATATGCCTAAGAGACAGGAGAAAGAGCTAGAGAAAGGTATGTTTCTGCAAGAACTGTAATTGTGTTAGGCCAACTCAATCGACAGTTTTATGGAGTTTAACTAGCTTCACTCATTTTGTAATTAAAAGTTTCATCAGCACAGCAGATAGAATGTGGCATTTGTGGCCTCCTTAGACTTTCGTTTGTTTTCATTACAGTGTTGATGCTGTCCAGAGAAATAGGAAACTAGCACTATCTCAAGGCATAGGCTTATGTAACAAATTTTACACTCAGTGCTTTTTCATACTCAGGGGTCAGCTGTGTAGCCTGTATGTTGGCAGGATACAGATGATATAGGGTGATTGTTTTACACAAGTTTGACTTCTTTCACAGTATTGAAATGTGTAGCTAGCAGCCTGGTATGCTTTCAAGAAATTATTAATCACCAGAGACTTTCCTTATTCAGAAAACCATGACCCTGAGTTGCGCACCGTCACAACAAAGAAGCTTTCTCATGCTGCAATCTTGACAACTGAGTTCAAACTCATTTTGCTTGTATACATCTGCACATAATAGAGAAATTTGGTGAAGCTTTTGTACTTTGGAGAAAGTTCCTACCATTTCTTTTTCTTAAATATGTCACTAGCATTGTGTACTGTGTACATATGTGTGTAATTGTACCAGGTGTATGAGCACATCAGCCACATGCAACATTAATCTACCTCACCAGCTGGGTTAATCCAGCTCTACAGCATTCAGGACAGTTTCAAACAGTCAATATTTTTAAAAGCTTGTGGTTACAGCAATGTTTCTTCCCCAATTTTTTTCAATCACCACCACATGTGCTTTAAAATGCAGATTAAAATTAATCCTCAGCCGGGGACACATTTGAGGCACACATGTGGTTCTGCATGCAGGGTGAAATCCAAAGATGAAGTATGCATTTCTCTTCCAGACTTATACCCAAACAGGTGAGTGTGTGAGATGGTGTCAGTTACATACCAGGATCTAGAAGGCAAGGTAGGAAGACTTGATTTAAAGAGGCTTGAGTATTTGGCTCTTTGTGTTGCTGGACTACAGGATTTTTCCTACCTTGCTGCTCTGTGTCTTTTTTTCTGTTATTCCTTTGCATGAGAACAAAATACAAAATGTTGGATTTGTGTGTCTTGTGAGGGAATGCTTTTGCTGATCTGCCACATCTACATAAAACATACATGCTAGTCTCAGGATCTGCCTGAAATAATAAAGGAACTTTCTTTAATATCCCTGAAGGCCCTGTGCTGAAAAGATATTTTTACTGTTAACACCATGACTAAATAAACAAAATATGAAAAGATAATAGCTGAATTGAAAACATTTGCATATTAGCATGATTTCTATTAAGTGCACTGATGCTAGTGACAGAGGCTTGGAAACATTTGAAACTTAGTCTTTAATTCAGTCTGCTATCTTTCCTTAAAATTTTCCTTGTTTTCTCCCTTCTCCAACATCTAGTTGCTCACCATGGGAATTCTCAGTTTTATGCAGACAAGGGTCCTTATTGTCCATTCTAACATGGCAAATTTTCTGTCTGCCTGTTGGAGTCTAAAATGGCACCTGAGTTTTTTGAGCCACACTTTGCTTATAAGGTTGAGAATATGTAGAGGAATAATGCATAATATTACAACTGGGCCCTAAAATGTTAGGACACTGAGCATGCTTAGACATCGGCCTAGTCTTCATAAATATTATTCATGAGACTGTAGTAGGGAGGACCAAACTTCAGCTCCAAAGTGTGAGAAAAAATGTTTAAGATGCTACAGTAGAATTTGACCCTAATTTCTGTCTAAATTTAAACATGTAACTCTGAAAATCCACTTTGATCTGCTTCCTAACTTAGTCTATAGTCTCCCTTCTATTCTCCAGACACCCGAGCTGTGCCTCTGAGAGGACAAATGTGTTTTCTTCTGAGAAGTCTGCATCAGGGATGCATGAGTTTGCTCTCAGGAGACTAAGGTTCACACAGCTGGAAGAGGATTTCAAGATCCACCCCTGTGAACTGGGACAAGGTCACTTACACTTCCCTCATTCTTGAGAAAAGCCTGACTTGGTCCTGGCCACAGAGACCCCACAAGCAGCTTGCTGTAGTACTGTAGTATTTGTCCTATTGGAAGGTCTTCAAAATGTCCAATCTGAACTTTTTCCTGGCAGCTGACTCTCTACACTTTGTCCTGTTCCCAGAGACACAGAGAACAATGTGTTGTTTCTCCTTGCTGCATGACAGGATAGTTACTTTCCCCTTTCTTGGTTTTTGTATCTTAAAGGTGCTCTGAGTGACCTCCCAGGTCACTTTTTGAGATCATTCTTGCCGCTCTCTCCTTTGCAGCTTCTCTAGAGTGTGTGTATTTTATCCAGTGACTATTAAATAGAAAATATGGCCATGTAAAAAGTTTCTTTTGGCACCTGTGGATGCTCCAGGTTGTGGAGATCTTCACATGAGCCAGCATTTCTCCACAGCTGCCTGGGCCCTTCTGTCCTCTATGGAATGCCTGTGGCAAGAAATCCGTGCATGAACTGTGCTTGCAGCAGCTAATGTGGGGAAAGGGAAAATCTGTGAATGTCCTCTGACAGTTACAAAACCAGACACTGAAGGGATGTTTTATAGGGAAAAGTTATGGTGAGGTACCGGGGGGGAAAAAAAAAAGGCAAAAACCCCATATTTAATTCTCCTGGCAGTCAATCACCCTTGCAAAAATCGATTCCACTCTGCTCAGGGAAGGCCTCAGGCAAGGTCAGAGGTACCCAGAAAGACAAAAATGATGTGTTTGAGAGTTGACCGCACTGTAATTTGCAGCTGTTTTTGCGGAGGTGTTCGCCTCTCCAGCAGTGGCAGTGAGATTCCCCCACGCTCAGCTGGAAGGAAGTGGGACCATGAGGCCCCCGGCCATGCTCCTGGGGCTGTCCCAGCAGGTGTGGCCAGCAAGGCTGGACCCCGCTGACACAGCCCCCTGGGCTCCTGCCACTCTTCTGTGAGGAGAAAACCTGCCCTTTCCTGCATCCCCCATGGGCTGCCACCGTGTCCTATGCTCCACAAGGATCCCTGGCCACCATGTCCTCTGGGTGCAATAAGCTGTGCTGTCCAGGAATATGTGGGAGCCACCAAAAGCAAAAGCAGTCAGCAGAGGTGATGCCAGCAGATGGTGCTCCAGCCCATGCTGCCTCACTCTTCAGCTTGTGAAGGTTATTACTGGAAGTTATCATCTTGTTTGGAGGAGCAGCTTGCTCCCTCTGTCCCCTAGCTTGGAGTGTGGAGTTATTTAGGCCACATGATTTAGAGGATGGAGTCAATTGGTGCGCACAGGCTGAATTTTGGATACAAGCTATCAAATGCTATCAATGGTTAATGACCTGTCTGTAGAATAGAAACAGACCTATAAGGACTGTGATAAATGTGATGGACAAAACAACAATTTGAAGAAATCACAATGTTCTTGTGGAAATGCTGAGGGCAGACAAGAAACAAAATTAATTCTTAAAAAATAAACATACTCTGATTTATTTTCCTAGCTCAAAGGAAGCCTCAGGAAGTCCCATGCATTTCTTCTTCTGCCTTTAAGCTGTAACAGCTGATAGAAGCTGAGATTAAAAATGTTCCCCACAACAAGGGAGTTGTACAATAATGAAACATACACAGTAAGTTAACAAAGTCATCTTACCTCCCTTGATTTCTGTCTAACATAGCTTGATGTTTGCCTTGTGATAGGGGTGCAGTAGCTGTTAGGCAAATCCACCTATGTATTGATCCAATAGCTTCCAGTGGCTGTTTTAAAGTTCTCCATTTTTAGTGGTGTAAGTACAGAAAATAAAAAGAAACTGCAAGTTGAACTCCATTTCTCATCAAAAAACTGAGTAATGCTGGTTTGTTTTTTATTTTAATCATGATAAGGTATATCAGTAATTGCCTAGTTGGTTGGGTTTTTTGAAAAAGCTTTGAAAACCAAAGTCGCATTCATTATGTCTATATAGTGATCCAGTCTAGTCAACAAGTCTTTTCAGCAAGAAAAGGTAACAATTTTTGCATCTTTCTTTCTGACATTGCTTGAATTTTACACTGCTCTATACCATTTACTTTAACTGGACTGGCTTAATGGTGTCTTAATCCGTTCACTTAAAACCAAAGAGAAAGCTGAGGGAAAACTGGTTTTACTCAGCCTGTTTCAGCCCTTGGCTTTTGAGATGCGGTGTCAGCTCCATGCTTTGCATCCCCTCTGTACCACACACATGGAGGATTTAAGTAAGATTTGATACTGGTCCCACAGTAGCCCAAAGCGGAAACAGAGCTGCACACCTCATGATGCTCAGTGACCCTATGCCCCATGTGTAGGGGTGGGTCTGGATCAAGATCTTGGTATTTATAGAGATCTTGGTATTTTTAGAGGTCTGTTTGAGCCTTAACAATTCTATGATTCTGTAAGATGTCAGATATTGTTCCCCAGACCACTGTAGGTTCGGAGGCAGGTTTATACTTTGACCTGCAATAAGGTTATATACAGCAGTAAGTCCAGAGGCTTTCAGGGATGAAGAGAGTTGAGTTTTACATGGGAAATGGGCGGTGGGGTGGTATAGTGGCTTTGTGGGTTCCATCTTTCAGCAAGAGAGCATTAGTTTGCCATCCTCAGCCTTTCTCTTTCCCACTGTTAAATCCATCCCCTGCACAGTCAGGGCTCAGACTGAAATGAAAAAAGATTCCTATGTCATGTCTGCCTCTCTCTGTCTGTCTCACTGCTCTTGCTTATTTGTAGAGATCAGTGCAGGTGATACCTAGAAATTGCTTACATTCCCTAATCTCTAGAGTGTGTTTTAAGTGGTGCTGCCCTGCTGCTATAGCTGTGCAATGCTTACTTTACATTTCCCTCCTAGCCTCTCACACACATCATTTACAAATGCTATTTTGATACATATCAAGTAGACTCATAAGGCAGGCAACATAACCTTGTGGGGATATCCCTCTATGTGGAGGAGCAGTAATTCAGTGTTACACAAAGAAGGATCAGTATATACAGCTTGAACTTGTATGACTTCTGCCAATAACCTTTGATCCTCCACATAGTTATGTGTAAAGAGCAGCTCTTCAGCCAAGGAAGCAACAGGACATCACAGTCCATGTGCACGTGTTCTGGGCTGCATGAAGCATCTCACCCCATGGCAAAGATCATAGAATCACAGAACGGTTTGGGTTGGAAGGGGCCTTAAAGATCATCTAGTTCCAACTCCCCTGCTGTGGGCATGGACACCTTCCACTAGACCACATTGCTCAAAGCCCTGTCCAACCTGTCCATGAACTGTGCACCCACAACTTCTCTGGACAACCTGTTCCAGTTCCTCACCACCCTTACAGTAAAGAACTTCTTCCTAATGTCTAAGCTAAATCCACCCTCTTCCAGTTAAAGCCATTACCCCTTCTAAAAGTGATGTTCAGAACAAAAGCACCAGAAGTTTTTATTCTGAAATAGCCAAAAGAAAATTATCTGAATGTACATCATTCCCTTCCTCCTATCTTTTCTATTTTGGACACAAATGTCCCAGGAAATCACATCACTTTTGCTATTGGTTCTATCACTTAACAAAATTTTGCTGTACTCAACCAATTTGTCAGGTAGACACATGAGTTTTGTGTTCAGTATCAATGCATTTTCTGATACTGCTCCTGCAGGTTTCATTGTTATTTATTACTTGCTTTAGCACTGGTGGGTTTAGGGGTCCTTGTCTGGCTATGTAATAAAAACAGTATTTGTCTCTGAAAACTCATAATTTTCAACATCTCTGAGGGATTTTGATGCACAAAATATTTTGATTCTGCTGCTCTATTTGAATTAACTAGTTAGTTAATTCTTTGAGCAATGTACATAAAAACTTGGATACTGTAAAAGAGACAGCAGGCATGACTGCTGATGAACCACGCCATAATATTGACCAGATTTAGATCTCCTCCTTTTCATTCTATCTCCCATCTAGAGCAGTTACATGAAAGACCAAATGAATGAGCTATAAGAAATTCACAGCACGCAAGATTACTATAAGTAATAAATCTCCTGCAGTAAAGGAATTTGTATAGAAATAATAAAAGTATCGGATGCTAAGAAGAAGTAAAACCAGCTGTGTAATATAAAAGAAAATCTTTATCCTCATCTCACTGGTGAAAACTAATTCAAACAAAATACATTACACAAATCATAGACTTTGAAATTATTTACATAAAAACAGATGGAGAGAGTTCCTACTGCGATAATGAGGTTTTAGTAAAGTATGTCTTCCACAGAGTAGCCATCTTTCTGCAAACAACAGGGTCTATTCTGCTGTCACCAGGGGTGTGAATTCCCAACAGCTTCCCTGTCTTCCCTGGGGGCCCAGGTACAAGGTGGAGCAGAGCCTGCTTTGGTTGCTGGAGCCTCTCATGAGTTTCATAACCTGCAGAAATGTTAAGGTCCACAGGTAAGCAGTTTTTGCATGCTCCCCACCTTTTGGGGGCCAGTGCAGCACATGCTGGCAGCTCTCACAGAGTATGGAATGGCCCTAAATGCCATGTGTTCTGCCAAGCATTACCCCACTTTGCTATTAATTAGCCCATTTTATGTGTTTGCCCATTCATTAATTTATTTACTCTCATGCTGATAAGGTGTCAGCCCAGAGGTTCTTTTGTGGGCAGATAGGTGGGACCACATCCTTCTTCAATGCTGTTTTCTGTCCCAGAGCATATCACAGCTTTTTTGGCTGGGCTTTTATCAGTGGGTATAGGATGTAGCCCTGCTTCCCTCCCTGCCTGCTGATCCTGAACACTCAGATCTGCTCCCACAAGCCTGGGGTACACATCCCATGGTGGCTTCAAAGCTCTTCTTCTTCTCCTGCCTATTCTTCCTATTGAAAATTAAAACTTAAATCACTGTGATTTCTACAATGGTTCATGGTGCTTCTCCCACCAAACGGAGTCCCCCACAGCAGCTAATTCCACAGCTCCATGCTGCTGCTTCAGCTGCCATCAAGATCTGCTGCATGTTATAAACATATTATTCCTCTTAAAATAACAGCCTTAATTTTTTCCAAAGAATGGAAATATATGCTGTCTCTTTAAAAATGTATCATGAAAATGAATGTCCATAAAATATGAGTCAAGTTTCCGTATACCTTAATCAAATTCTAGAGGGTCTCTGGGGGACGGCACTTACACTGCAGCTGTGCAATGTGAAGTTTGTTCCAGTACTGATTGAAAATGTTTTTGTGCTTCATTCATTTTCGCCAGTGAAAACCCCAAGGCACTTTCTGCAGGCTGAAGGTGCCGTTATTCAGGGTGACAGTGATGGGTCACAGAGATGGTGTGGAGAACTAACTAGCAGATTGGAAACTAGCAGATCCCCGAACCAACTGTCAGTCTTGAAAACTTTGGAATATAATGTGGCTGTCTTTCTCATTCCCTGTTTTCATTCCACAGGGGAACAGACAGGACCAGGTTTGCACAAGCTATAGAGGTTTTCTGTAAAAACAATAATGTGATGGGGTGTCACAGATTTTAATATGGTTTCTTTTAATGAACAGTAGGATTTCTGGACTTGCTGGGTGTACATTTTTCCCTTTCTCTATTGCTTTCCTCAGCAGTAACCATTGCCTGTTCTATCAGGTTGGTGTAGGACAGCCAGGGCAGTTCCCCCAGTTTTCCCAGACTGCTTGCTCTCCTCCTAGTCTGAGCATCTCCACCCAACCTCAAACTTTCCATCAGGACACACAATACCTTTGCAGTACTGTGTCTTCCCTGGTGTTCCCTGGGAGCTCATCTCTTTGCTAACCAGGAAACTTCCCTCTGGCAGCATGGGACCCTCCAAGGTTCAGGATAGCCATAACAGGGCACTTTCAAATGTAAGGTTCCTCAGTCTGGAAGCTCCAGCCATCATTGGGTTTTAATTACTGGTTTGAGAAAGGTGTCGTCATCTGAGGTATGGTGAACAGTTGTATGAGCCCTTCAGCTCCAGATAAACTTAATAAGCCTAAAACCAAATCAAAGCTCTGCCAAAAGTCCTGCAATCTAAAAGAAACAAAAGCCACCTTAATCCTTGAAGAACTCTAACCCTGAGGCTCTGAGCTTCGTGCTGTGGTACTCAGGTGTCATGGGTTAGCATAGTTTGAGTTTTTGAGGAAAGACTCCTTCAGCCTCGGAAGTGATTTTTTGCACAGAGGTGCTTACAGTTTCCTCTAGACCTGACCTAACCAATCAACTGGCTAGTTGGAATATTGACAACTTCTTTAAGCCACTTAAGAAGCTTGGTACGCCTCTGTGATCCACATTTAAGAACGAACAGAGCCCGGGAAGCTCTCTCGGACTTCCGGCTTTCGGACAGGTAACTGAGGGAGGCCCGGGGCACGGCCCAGCGGGGCCGGGCCCTGCTCAGCCCGGCCGGGCCGGCCAGGAGCCCACCCTGGAGCGGCCCTGTTCCATCTGCGGCCCGGCCCGGCCCCCCCAGCCCTGCTCCGGCCCCAGCCCTGCTTCGGGCGGGCCAGGCCCCCTCAGCTGCTCCGGACGGGCCATGCCCCCCCTCACCCACTGCTGCTGCCCAGCAAGGAGAGATAAGCGAATTCCAGCTGCAAGGCCGGGTGAGATTAACTCTTTTAGTGCTGTAAGATTTCTCCAGAACAGATGAAGCTTCCAGACATTCAATCCTCTCCTGAGTCAGAGGAAAAGGACAGATGATGGCACGTGAAATAAACAGCACAGAGACACCAAAGTCAGCAAAGAAGGAGGAGCTGAAACCCTGAGAGAGGAGAAAGAGGAGATGCTTCTCCTGGAAGCTGAAATTCTCTTGTAAGGCTGTGGTGATGGACTATAATATATATCAGTGTTCCCGTTGTAATTTCATGAAGCATGGTGGGGGGAGGCAGAGCGTTCAAAACCGCAACCCATGGGTAGAAGTACCTGTGCTGCATTAAGCAACTACTGACGTAGCTGTGATTTATTGAGAAGTTTTAACAGAGAGAGTTGAAAGTGAAGTAGACTCTCTCACTCCCAGAGGAAGGCCTCTGTGCCTTTTCAGTTGAAGGTGATGAGGACCCTCTTGCTGCCAGAGAAGAAGGGGGCCTCGATGCCTAGAAATAAAGATGCACCTACAGACAGGTGAAAAGAACTTTTGTTTTGAAGGAGATGAGGACCCTCTCACTACCGGAGAAAGGGAGGACCTCTGTTCCTAGAGATGAATATGCACCCACAGATAGGTGAAAAGAACTTTTGTTTCTGAACAGCTCATCCTTAAAATGGTACCCCATTAGCTAAAGAAATTAACCCTCGAAAGCAGTTGTGGGGAAAGCTGCAAGTTGAGGGAAGGGACTTTCACAGGCAAGGAGAAACCATCCCGGGCGGCTGCCTTGCTGTGACACTGAGCCACAAGAGAACTGTTTAACTGTTTTCGTGTGGAGATGTCTCCATAGCATGAGCAAGAGAGACTCCTCTCCCTAGGTGGACTGAGAAAGTTCTTATAGAGATGGTAAACTGACTCTGGAAAACCTTGAGGGTTGTTTTTCACGTTGTCGGTGGGAGGAGGGGAGAAGGTGGGGGGGAGGAGAAGTGTTCTGAGGGTTTAGTCTAACTTTTTTTTCCTGCCTTTTAGTTCTGTTAATAAACTTCTTTATGCTTTTAAGGTTTAAGTTTTGTGCCTGCTTTGTTTTTCTCCTGGTTCTTATCTCACAAAAGAGAAATAAGTAAATAATGGGCATTTTGAACCAAACCACTACATCAGGTGAGGGAGGCAGAGGGAACTCGTGCGTGTTGGGGCTGCTGAGGGCTGCTGCTGCCTGTCAGCCACGGGCCGAGTTCCCAAGTGCAGGGGCTAGCATCAGCCCCAGAGCGACTCCCATGATCACAGTGCCACGAGTCCCCTTGTACACGGCCCTAGTCCCTTCTGGTTGCTCTCAGGTGTGACTGATCTGGCATTTCGAAGCCTTTTCTCCCCAACCACAGCAATACATCACTCCCCAAATGACACTGATGTTGGCTTTTTGAAGAGACAGAAATCAGAGATCTGTCAGTGGAAGGTTATTTCTTCATTCACAGCACATTTTCCAGTGTTCACTTCAATACAGTTTCAAATGATTCAATCAGTTAGGCTTCCCTCCACCATTTCCCTGGGGTCGATAAGCCACAGACCAGCAGACCCAACCATTATGACTTCTTTCCTAATATTCTCCCTAAAATTTCCTCTATTGTTTTGCTGTCTCAGGAAAACATTTTGGTTGTACGTCACTGTCAAACAGAAGAGAAAGTCAGCATTTTTGGCATCCGGAACAGGCATGTCCCAAATACTTGAGCTGATGTTCATTTTGCTGTTAGGAAGATTTGTAAGGCAGCTTCACCATTCCTCTCCAGGCATGACTTTGTTTTTATGAGCTACCAAACTCATCCATTTATTTTAGTGGAAACAACTAAGTTCCATTCATTCTTGAGGACATAAGAAATGATCCAGCTCTAGACATGACCTGAGCAAAGACACTTAATAAATGAGGGGAAAATATGGTTAGAATCACCACGTTTCTCCTCAGCCTCAGTCACAAAATGAGGAATTTTATGAAAAATTAACTGTGCTATGATGTCCAGTTCTTAATATTACATTTCAAGGTTGGTGATGATACCCCTCTTTCTTGATTAAACTTCTGCTGCTTTAAGTTTGACCCAGAAAACTTCTCCCTCCAAGCCCATGTTTGCTTTCTGCTTTCCTTGCTGGAGCATCCCTCCTAGACTTGTGCATTCAGATATGTGAAACTTAGTCTATAATCTCAGTATTAATTGACAAATACAGCTCATGTCCAGACTGAATATGGATTGAAAAGAAATAGCACAGGAAAATATTTCATGCTTTTCCTACCTTTTTTTTTTTTTTTTTTTAAGTAAAGAGCAGCAGTTGTCTATTTAATGGCTTATTTTTATGCTCACTAAGGATAGTGAATCTCACCCTTTCAAAACATCCTTTAGGTTGAAATGAGGAAGGAAATGGGAAAATTGATCTCTGATTTTTGCCAGTTCAGAGCCCACTTAAGAGATTTTTTTTGGTTTAGGGTTTTTTTTTTGAGATTTTGTATATCGAGGTGATTTTTTATAGACTACGAATGAAGCTTACAAAGATGCTGAAAGCACGTGCATTCTTCCCATAAAAGTAATTATATCCAGACACAGAAGAAAAATGGCTGCACAGACCTTTACCACCTCAAACTATTGAGCACTGAACATAAATCCAATTTTTTTCCAGTGTTGAAATGTCTGCTCTGAAAATATTCCAGGTGTCCTTTCACAAGGTACTCTCTGGAAGAACATGAAGAAGAACAGGACCAAAGGTTTGTACCTGTGTCTGACATTTTTATTCCTCCTGAAGTTCTTCCTTTGGAACATAGTGAGCAGCAAGAAATGCCAGGACAGTTTTTAAAACTCTAAGTTAAGGATGTAAAGGACTGCTGAAGTAAGAGGGGAAGGGGCTGGGCTGTTTGCAGGCACTGCTGAAGGGTTTAACATGGTTTGCCTAGTATGTGGAGTGCTCATCAGTGCTTAACAGCCCCCATACTCTTTAATTTCCTATGCACCTACAGCACAAAGTCTTACACCAATTGACAAATGGCCATGGAAGCTTCCATGCAAATACTGCAGTACTCACTCGAGAATATTTTCCACTTGCTCAGAAAACATCGTTAATGCCATTTACTGCTAGGAGTGAGACCCGGAGAGGAGCTGGACCTTCCCACTTGGCAAAGGCAGACAAACCTGTTCTGATGCAGAGGGCAGGGCCAGCTGGCTTTCCACATCAGCACCTGGTGTGACACAGCTTTTTTTTAAAAAAACTAAGGACTATTATTTGGAGTCTGGAGACAATATTTTACTCTCTTTTTTGTTGCAAATTTTGCCCTTTTTTTGTTTTGTTTTTGGCATATCACTGTAGCTTTCAATGTCAAACAAATTTGTAATTACAGTGCTTATTAGGTCCAGGATGTTGGAAGGGAAGTAAGGTTGTTTGTTTCTGCGTTAGCAGTGCTGATCTCCCAGGAATTGTGAGTGGAGTTGGGGCAAGGTTTGTGTGTGCTCTCTCACCAAAGCTGTGGGAAACAGGTGGGACTTGTGGAAGATGGGAAGGTTGGGTGTCCCTCTGCTGGGTGGCTGTGCCTGGGACCCACAGCTAAGGGGGCAGCCGTAGCACTCCCTCAGATATTACCCGGGGTCTGAAAGCAAGTGAGCCATCACTGCTGTGTGTCTGAGCAGGGTGGTGATTGCTTGTAGACTTCTGATTGCTATCGTGGATGGGAAAAAACCCACCAAAATTGTGGTATGTTCTGCTGTCTGGTTCGGGGTTTTTTCTGCTATTAGATTTACATATGTGCCTGCAGACCTAATGGGCCAAGCTGATCTCTCCCAGTAAGGCTGGAGTAAATGAAAGGACATCACGAAGTTCCGTGGAGGTAAGCCTGTGTCAAACCAATGTAAATATGTTTAAAATCACATTTCAAGTAGCTTTTTTAAACAGGAGAATTGTTTCAAAGGCAACCTGATTCTGTAAATTCTGTGCAGGTAAAACTCTGGGATCAAGTTCTCTTTACTTATAACATCATTGCTGGCAATTTTGTATGTCTGAGGCACAAAGAATAGGATCTGGCTTTACATTACATGGCCAAAGTAATAGATATGAAAATAATAATGGGTTATTTTTGATCCCACACAGCAGTAAGTTCATGTAACTGATAAAGATGGTTGACAACTTTTAACTTGAGCGTGTGTTGTCAACAGACATCTGATCTTTAGAATCAAAAAAAAAAAAAAAAAAGCTTTGCTGGTACTCAGTTGGGTTTAATTTCACATTGCAGAGTTCCAAAAGGAAGAGGGGAATGGCTGTAGGACTTAGCACTTCTACTCACTTGGAGCAAGGTTTGAGGAAAGCAAAGAGTCAGGGACATAAGCTGGGGACTTGGCTACAGCTGGCTGCTGGAGTTTGCACAGTGTGTGTGAGCACATCATCTGTGAACTATTAAGCTCTCATTACTTATGCCATCTAATATACTTGTTCAGGAATGTACATACTTCAAAATAAATTAGATGGGGTTATGGTACCTTGTATCTGTCTTAAGTCATCTGTCTCTGCAGAAGGAAATTCCCCACTCCTGAGTCCAGACCTTCCTGCTTGCCCAGAAGTGGTGACAATGCTATTTTGAAGCCACTATCAGCTGCATTCAGAGGGAGATGACAAGCAGTGAGCACCTCACATGCAAATCAGTGTGTGTCTCATGAAGGGGTATATGAGAATCTTGCAAAGACTGAGGTGAACCCTGTGTAGGGTTGTCAAGACCTAAACTGATGTGGCCTATTTGCTTAGAAGTTGCCACTGACATTTAGATGTTTATTTATTATTCTGGTTGTGTAAAAAATAAAGAAGTAAAAAGAGAAAAATAAGAAAGGATAATGAAAAGGGAAAAAAAAAGGGGAAAAGGGAGAGGGGGAAAAAGAAAGAAGAAAACAAACAAACAAAAAAAATAAAAGTAAGAAGAAAAGAAAGAAAAAAGAAAAAAAGAAAGGCAGAGAAGATCTTATTTTCAAGAGCAGCAAGGTCAGACCCCAGCTGGGGTGCCTCGGGGCAGGCCCAAAGGAGGCTGTGCCCTCCCTGGGGGAAGCCAGTAGAGACCTGCACTCCCTGGCCCTGGGGCAGCTTAGGTGCTGCTGACCTACCCCTCTCCCAGTTAAAACTGACAAGGGATTTCTCAGAATTCTATTGGGCTGAAAATATTTTGCTCAGACTAAACATACTAAATCAATTACAGCAAATTAGTCCATGTTCCCTGGTGACTTGAGCCCTGTTAAAAGGCAGCTATGGTAGTTATTAGCACATTGCCTTTAGCTACTGCTTTGTGAATGCAACGTTTCTTGCAAGTAAAAATACCCAATCAGAGGAGGGTCACTCTCCAGCAAACAGGGATGCCACAGAACAAGTGTGTCTCCCAGGGCCCCAGGTGGGCTTTTCTGGAGAGGCACTGTAAGCAGGGCAGCTTACAGCTGTGGGCTTTCCCGCAGGCACTGTGCAAGCCCGGGTGGCTGAAGGAGGTTGTGACACAGAGGCACCACGGACAGCTTCATTAATACAAGCGGGAATAAGACTGACTGGGCCCTGCCCACGTGGTTTTCGTAAGTCAGAGCTCTTCCCCTTGGAGGCTTCCTCCCTGTGGGAGAGGGAGTGGTGAAGGATGGGTCTGGGGGAAATCACTGCTCTGGGGTAATGTTTGTCGTGGTTTACTCTTGCCTGTCCTTTGAGGGCTGCAAACATCTCCTGGGGACCGGAGGTGCACTGCTGAGCATGCGGAAACTTCAAGTTTCCACAGGCTGCGTAAGACAAGCCGTGAGGGAAATGTCACAAGTTTTGAGACTGACTGTCATCTGCTTTTCAGGAAGATCATTTCTTGTAAAGCCGGGCTCACCCTGGACTGCTGGAAAATGCAGGGCACTTCGGCTGCTGGAGTCACTTTTGTCCCCCAGGAGCCTTTCACCTTGAGCTCCTTGCCCTGTAACAGAGAGGTCAGTTCCAAGTGACTGCTGGCATTTAACCACTCAGGTGAGATGGCAGCGTGTCTCATGTGACATATCAAGATTATTGCTGTGCAATGAGCTGGGTTTGTTTTTTGTTAATTTTTAAGATGATGGTACAAGTAATTGTGTTGTTTTCTCTTGTAATTTCAACTAAAGAAAAGGTCTTTCTAATGTGACCCTATATAGAGGTTTCCCAAAAAGAGAACTACAAAAGTAGGTTAGTGGCACCTTTTGTTTCATCTATTAACCCAAAAAAAAAAAAAAAGTCATGTGTTTTCACTTGCAAATATTTTATTGAAAATGCATTATGTGAAAATGGTTGGATCGATTATCTTAAGAGGGCTTTTCCAACCTAAATGATTCTACAATTCTGTGATTCTACAGTCAGGCAATTTAGCTGAACTTTTGCCTTCTCATGGCTTGTGAAACCTCAGAAGCCTGTAATTTTGATTTGAATATGTATAAATAGTGTTGTTGTTGGTGATATAAATGTAGAGCATTACTGAACTGAGACTGACACATTGAAATATTTCTCCTGGAAAGCTGTATAATGTAGTAATTACAAGTGGAAATGGAGCTCTGGTCATAGAAGGGCTCTGAAAATCTGGAAAAACTCTATTTTGGCTCTCTGTGGGGCTCCTGGGGTAAGCAGGACCCAGAAAGTTTGAGTCCCAGCAGCCAGCATTCTGCTTCTTTTTGTGATTAATTAGAAAAACCACCCAGCCCTGGCATGGCTCACAGATAGACCTCCAGGTAGAAGAACCTCAAATCTATCTTGAGTTTCATCCTGATCTGTCATCCCTTCACCACTACATCCTCATGTGCTCCCCAGGACCCTCATGAGTTCAGGATTCCTCCTCAAAGCTCCTCTTCCCATTTCTGCTGCTGAACCACCAAAGTACAAGATTAATCCCCAGACAGTGCCCTGCAGCATCAAGGAGAGCTGTGTGGGATATGAATGGCTCCAGTGCTGCATTTCGGATGACAACTGTGCCGTCCTATTTCTAGGCTAGTGGCTAATTCAATTTGTGTGGATGTTTGTCCTCAGAACAGCTCATTTCTCCTCAAAATAAGGTCCCTATTGTCTCCATCTGAAGGAGCACTGCTTGGATGTCCAGGCTGGGGAGCTGACATAGGAACGTCCTTCAACAGATAACATTGGGCTGATCCCAGATTCCCAGAGGAGGGAAATGGTGAAACAGGGCTGAGACAAGGTCAGATTCCAGTTTCCCCTGGTGTTTGTGTAAAGAACAGATCAGGTTTTTTTCTGTCAGCTAGGATACAGCTATGAGCACAGCACTGGAATAATTCATAAAATGACAGTGTTTTCCAAAGCCTTCACTCAAATTGATTCTTTGGGTTGTTGAGGTTTTTTCCCCATTTTGTTCCTCACATCATTTTATTTCCTATAAAACAAAGTCATGGTGTGACAGAAGCATAATAAACCTTATCCCTTAAATCCTAAAAATGCAGTGCTATTCCAGCCAATGCAGTATGAGCCATAGCATGTGCAAGTGAGATTTCTTTTCATTTCACACATTTCATACTTTAAGAGGTTTCCTTTGTGAACAGTTTAGGAGCTTTAAGTTGGAAGACTGTGGTAAAACCACACTGCGCAATATTTGCTACAAATATATGCATATGCATTCACTTAATATGTCTTCAACTATATGATGGTGACAGAAGGACAGACATTTCTGTTCCCGTGCAAGAAGGGTGGCAGACCCAGATGCAGTGGGCTGACATACAGCACCATGAGTCTGCTGGGAGGAGGGCTAAGGAGGGCACCTGGATGCCCTTTCCCCACTCCAGACAGGGTCACCTGTAAGTAATATCTTCACGGTTCATCTAACTTTTCTCTAAATCCCCTGGTGCTGAGGGCTGAAAAAATTTCTTGAGCAATTTATTGCATGACTCACTTCCCTTTCTGGTAAAATGCTTTTCTTCAGTCATCGCTGCTGAAGTGACAGCCTGTCGTTTTGTGCCTGATCTGCAATGGACACAGAGGAGAGTTTGTTCCATTCATTTTGGCAAGAAGCTTTTACAGGTGGCCATGTCTCCCCTCCTTCTTCTCTGCTTGGGATTTCATAAGCTTCTGGCCTTACTGGTCCTGTGGTACAGTCTCCTTGTTATTATCCAGACTGTCTGTAAATAAGCCATTAAGTGATCCATGGGATTCAACCCATGCTGGACCAAAGGGAGCAGTGGCATCTAAAATGATGTTCATGAACGGTGTGTGCCTGCTCCCATGTGCAAAACAGATGACACACTCTCAGGATCACAGAATATTCTGAGTTGGAGGGGACCCACAAAAATCATCGAGTCCAATTCTCAGGTGAATGGCCCATAGAGGGATCAAACCCACAACCTTGGCATTATTAACACCATCTGAGCTAATCTCAGTGACTAGGATGGATCAAGGGGTCCTACCATACTAGTTGAAAGTTTTTTCCCTGCCAGGTTTCACATTTCTTCGTTGGTATTTAGAGCTGCAGCCCCCAAACACCCAAACCAGGAGAGCTGTGCTGTAAAACAAACCCATGCTCGCCAAGGCTAAGACTCTGTCTTTGCTCTGGAAGGGGTGGAGATGCCCACTGCAGACGTGAAGCTGATGTACCCCATGTCCTATCACTAGAGGCTAAGCCGGAGTCCTCAGCGTGCTGATATCTAAAAAACTTTTGTAGGGTTCTGGCTGGGTTACAAATGCCCTGCACAACCATCAGGCAGAGCTCTGTGTGCCCAGGGCTGCCCAGATCCCACTGCCCCACAGAGCCACTTCTAACACCCACACCTGGCATTGTGCCCTGAGTCACCTCTGCTGACCAGAGCCTGCTCTTTCAAAAACGGAGCATGAGGCAGCGGTAAATGGCAAAGTGCCAGGAGCATCAGTGCAGATGGGACCATTTCTCCTTTAACTCTGGCTCTTGATGGAGCAGGGGGAGGGCAGTGCCTCAGCTGCCCCCCTGTGTCTGCCTCAGCCTAGTTTTGGGGTCTGAGGTGGGACTGCAAACTTTTAGGGAAAAAAAAGATTCTTCATTTCCAGAAAGGTGTTTCTTTGGCACGAATGACAGCATGATCTTCCCTTGGACTGGGCACCCAAACTCTGCCTCTGTCACACTGCAAATATTAAAAGGAGTCTTCTTGTGCCTTATCCTTCTTCTATTACCTGGTTTCTCACTTACTCATTTCACCAAAAATATTTTAAAATAAGTCTTACTCTTTCTCCATATTTTGTACCTAGTGGACATGGTTTAGTGGTGGACTTGGCAGTGATAGGCATACAGTTGGATTTGATGATCTTAAAGGTGTTTTCCAACCTAAATTTTTCTGTGATTCTATGGTTCTATGCTCTTAGCTTAGATCAATTTTCTAATTGGCCTAAAGTTCTGGGAACCAGGCAAGAATCAATGATGAGAGGATGGAACCAAAATTATCTCCAATACTCCCTCAGAAAGGTGGTGCTTCTTTAAGGCACTAAGGGATGAAACTGGAAAATATGGTGGAACCACAGTGGGTTAGTTCATCCCTGGAAAAATCCATTTCTATGGCAAGAGGCAGGGCAAGGGCACTGCCAGCTCACTGCTCTGCAGGGCTCACAGGACGAGGAGAGGTGGTGGAGGGACAGGCTGCACGGGGGGTGTGTCTCTGTGCCTGCCTCCCCAGCAGAGACCTGCTGCTCTGGCCCCAGCTAAAAACCCAGCAGCAGTGGTTTGCTGCAGACAGCTGCCTGCCTGCCAGGGGTGCTGGGGCCATGAGTCACAACAGCAAAGTCAGTGTCTGGAGGGAGGGATAATGAAAAAAGATCGCAACTCTTAAATAGTTGAGGGTTGAAAAAGCCACTGCTGACAGATGCTGAAACTCAGTCTTTTAAATACCATGATGATCTTGAATCCCTAGAATTTTAAACTAATTAAAATAAAACTGGATGGGATTAATATAAACAGCCTCAAACCAGGCAAAGGAAAAACAAAACCCCATGCAAGCTGATCTGATGAAGAATATGGAATGTAAGTGCCATTCAATTTTCTGGAATACCACATTATTTTTTATTCTGATGTTAATAGGAAAATATTTTACAGACTCTCTCAATAGGTTATGTTGGACTTGATTCCAGTGTCTCCTTTTGCAATAATGCTAGTGGCAAAAGAAATGCACATCAATGTTGTTTTAGCTGCAGTAGAAATGCCAGGAAACTCAAACCTACCCTGTGCACTATCACCTTGTCAGCTGGTAAATTACTAAATTGGAATTTTATGAAATTACTCAATCAATATTTGTGCAGATGGCTTCCAGGAAAAAGCACTTGTATGTCTGTTTAACTCCAGTGTGTAACAGATGGCTAAAGACAAGGCATTTCTTTTCATCCAGACTCACACTGACACTTTAAGATAGCTTTAGTTGCTTATTAGTTCTTGTAAGCCAGCCACTAAATCTTGCTTTATGTATTACAGTTAAAATAAAATTCAGTCATATACAAGGCCTTTAAGAAATGTTGCAGTATATTACTTTTAAAGAAATTAAGTGCAAGGTAGGTGTTCCTTAAAGTATATACTTAGTTTTAGCTTGTAGCATTTAGATGTTAGAAGTCAGCTACTTGTCTATACTTTTACTGCTATTCTTTAACCATTGTGGATCAAAGGAAGCTCAGCTCCTTCTGCTAATCATCAGATGTGACTTACTCTTCTCTCCTTCTTGTGACTCAAAACACCAGTCTAGGTGATCTACCAGGATCTAGGTAGCCTAATAGGTCTCTGGATGGACCAGAAAAAAAGGATGCAACGTCTAATTCTGTAAATTGCAACTTTAACCTCTGTCCCAGGTCACAGTGAGAGATGCCTCACAGGTTAGGTTGCCAGGGAGCCTTGTCTCCCCAGGCTCCCCAGCAGTGCTGGCAGCCCCGTGTCTGCCCCAGCAGTGATGGTGCAGGAGCAAACCTCACCTCTCTATCTACAGCTCTGCTGCAACCCCAGCTTCAGTATCCTATGCTATCCAAAGCTGTCCAGATTTAGACCTCTTCTTCCTCATATGGCAATGCTGAAAAAGTCTGAGACTCCTTCAGAAGCCTCTGCACCTCCTGATTGCTCTGTATGGCTCAGACGTTTGTAGTCCCATTGCCCAGACAGAAGTGAGGTAGGTGCAGGGATTCAAAAAGCATGTTCTCTGTTTGACAGTTTCCACCAGCCTCAGACTCTGTCACCTCTAATGTGCAGAGATGTATGTCTCTGTGAGTGTTTCTCTTCCATCCATCCTTTCCAGCCTCCCAGCCATGATTACTTACACAGAAGTTTTAGCTTTTTGAGTGGCAAAACCTAATTGCCTGCTGCTTCACACTTGTTTCTGAATCATTGTGACCACAAGGGGAAAACAAGGACAACACATTTCAGTAAATGTAAATACAATTTCCCAGCATAGCCCCGGGCACTGCATATCTGACTTCTGTGACTTTTAGAGGAGTCCTTTATCTGAATGCATCTTTTCTGGGCTTTGTACGTTAACTGCACACTTCACTGAGTTTTACTGTGCAAGAATAACATTACCAGATGTATATTCTGCTTTCTGATATCATCCTGAAAACAATTATGCAGTGGCTTAAACATTCAATTAGAAGCCTTAGCTTTGTGAAAATAAGAGTATTCTGACAAGAAACTTACGGTACGGAGTGGTACAACTCACCATCCACTGGAGAACTACAACTGAACCCCTGAACAGCCGGCATTTTTCACTGCCATTGCACTCACCACAGCTGAGATGACAACGAGCGATGAAAGCCTTGTCTGCAAGATCCATCCTGCCACTCCTATGTTTTGCTTTCCCTGCCAGGGAGAGGAGTACCAAAGTGCTTCTGAAATATTATTGAAAATTCACGGTAAGGGCAAAGAGCGGTTTCACTGCACATCTCAGAATGGTTTTGCCATCCATAGCTGTGAGCTACAGGTTAGCTTTAGGATGCTCAGTCCTTCAGGGAGCTCCAAGACTAGTCTCGCTCTCGGGTCAGGTTCTGTCCACCAGACCAGAGATGCCTGAGCAAAACCAGAAAAAAAAGCCCAGTCCAAAGCTTTGTTTTGTTTGCTTTGATGAAGGAATTGAGAAAGAGAAGCTCTCTTGAGCAGCATGTAGTTTCACAAGTATTTCTCATCAGCCACAGTGGAAAATGATAACAGTGGAATTCTCAAAGTAAGATCAATTTTGGTGATATTTCACACCAGGAACATCCTTGCAGAATCCTCTGACTATTTCAACATCATCCTGTTAAAAAAACTGAATACCCTCATGGAGGCTCATAAAGCCAGTTTCTCCATCAGAGTTCATACAGGATGCTTCTGTCCCTTAAGGAAAAGGCTGACAACAAATGACAGAAAGGAAGATCCTAAAGTGACACCCACTTCCAAATCTGCTCAGCTCTGGGTGGCTCTTTCATTCTTCATTTCCCTTAATTTCCCCTCTCCCTTCTGCTTCTCTGTCCAGATAAGAACCACAGGACATGATGAAGACTGAAGCACTAAGGTTTTATACCTGCTACTCGGAAATGGAGAGGGATTTCTACATGAGTGTTCGAAGTCATCTTACAGAATTTTCTACTCAGATACTTTATCAGTATGTGTAACACTTACCAGCTAAGCTCCCTATGGGCCAAGTAATTCTAAGGTTGCTTAAGCTATGATGACCTACACATTTGCAAGGATGTGTTTTCTTAAAAATTAGCTGATTCTTTCCCTACAAAAACTGCTGCCTCTGGAATTGTTATTGCTCTCTGCTGAGCAGAGTTCTCCTCATCTCTCTCTAGCCCAAACAGAAGGAAAGACTCATGAAGCAAATGAGCCTGGCTTTAGTGGATTTGATGAAGAGGAACTTTCCATTATAGATACAGCAATAACAGCACAATACATACTGTATGCACATCACCATTTTCTCTGGCCTAAGGAAGGTGTTCTCCCCATTTATTTAATTGCATTTTTTATAGTCATTTTATGTCACTAACCTCTCTTCTTTTTAATAACCTGTCTTAGAAGAAGTCACTTTAAACCAAACCAAAAACCAGTACCCCAAACCTTTAACATAATGGGGGCTTGCTTGCAAGCTATACAAACTGGAGATTTATTTTCAAATACACACTGAAAAAATAACTTTTTTTTTTCTAGTACTCCTTACATAGGTCCACAAATATATTTCTATATAACCTATATTTTAAAAAGCCTTATCTTTCTGCTCCAGGATCTTTTAAAACCAGCTGAAATGAATACCTTTGAAGAGGTGACTTGTCCCAGCCAGAGTGGCCACAACCCTGGCCCATCATTTAGGGCACAAGGGGACTTTGTGAGCCAGTCTTCCTGGGGACTGGCCCTGCCCCAGAGGGACTGCCTGATACAAAGCTTCCCAGATTTCTGTGTCCTGTGTACAGCATAATTTACAGCTGGACACTTTTCCATGTCACTTATTTTCCCTCCGAGGCTCCTTTGGCAGCATATGCAGGGAGCACAAGGATCCATTGCTTGGCTGCCTCGCTGCTCCCCCCGTTTTAGGGCTTGTAGGCGAGTGGGAATTCAGTTTCTGGATTTCAGCTGGCTCCATCAGTGGGACACAGACAGGAAGAAGCAAGTTCTTGTGCTGCCTCCCTGCTGGCAACCTGCCCTGGCCTGGGGCAGGGAGAAGCTGCTCTAATTAGGACAGGTTTAATGAGTGTTGTAGCCAGTTTATGGCCATTCCTTCTTGTCCTTTTCCTTTTTTTTTTAATCAACACTTTGGAAAGGCAGCTGTGAGGTTATCGTCCCATAGAATATTATTAAAGTCTAGTGGAAATATTCATTTAGCACCAGCAAAATATGGATATTTCATACAACTGCTGCTTTTTCATCATATTAGAGCATGTTGTTAAATGTGTTTAAAACACCAATTGTGGACCCCACTTTGCCAGTTGTATAACATAGATTCTTGTCTGTCCAAGCAAAGCAGCCCAATGCATCGGTCTATTGAGGAGACATTTGTGTGGGCTGCTGGGCTGAAATCTGCATTCAGACATCAGTTTCCACCAAGTTCAGGGAATTTTTCAGTCATCCTGAAATTTCTGTGGCAGTTCATGCTACCAGAGAAGCATTAAGGGGCCATTCAGGGCCAACGGACAAGAAAAGCAATAGGATGGAAGTGACCACTTCCAGCTGGTCATGCTCTTGTCCCAGGGCAGCTGGAGGAATAAATGCTCTCTGTCCAAGCAGCACTGCTCCAGGCAGTGTGCTCTTGTGCTGAGGTGGCTGAGGATGCTGTCCCTAGAGCCTGCCGTGCACGCAGGCTAGACCTGGCTCTTTCACCTCTGACAGCAGATCCCCACATTTTAGACACAGGCTACTTGAATCCTTTCCCAGCTAAACCATTCCAGTTAAACCACAAATCTTCGTGTATTTGCACCAACAGCACTGCACCTTTGCACTGCTGGGCGACTGCCGCAGCTCCCCATCCCTGTCCTCCCGGGGACTCCTTCCAGCGCCCGGCTCCTGCGGAGGCAGCAGGCAGGAGCTCGCAGTGCTCAGCGCGGGGCAGCCGGGGACACCAGCGCACTCTGGGTGTCGCAACCCATCACGTCATCGGGACTGCGGCTCTCAAAACTCCTCACGCCAGCAAGGACGAGAGTATGTTTTATTGCCTTGATGAGCAAATGCAGCCCTTTGCGTTCGGAAAATAGCAGGTGGCTCCACCAGAACAAGACCTTGGGTCTTAGCATCAAGCCCTGTACAGCTGGGACCCCATAAACTCTCCCCTGAGCAAGGATTAATAGTGATTTGTGCCTGTGTGTATACTGTTAACGTCTCTGAGTAGATTTTACTGAAGGTCAAATAAGTATGTGCCAAAGTACTCACAACAATTCACCGAGGGTCACTTTTGTAAGGTTTAGAATGAGATTAGGGTCATCTTTTTAAGGTTTAGAATGAGATAATTAAGAAAACCAATGGTTTTTTTTCATTAATTTGCAAAAAACTCTTAAAGCTAAGAAATGCTCAGGTATTTTGAATGTGTGAAAAATGCACACTGATAAATGAAAGACTCATCTGGGCAACAGTAAAATATTTGCATGCCCTGAAACCCCAGCCTCAGTCCCTTTATCTGGGCAAAAGCATTTTTCCAAGGCTAAGCAGACAGCAGAATATGCTGCTGCACCACTCTCTCCTAGATGAGCTGTTATTCATCCTGCTAGAAAGGTTATGCTGTGCACTTCTCAGAAGGGCACCCAAAGTACCCACACTGATGTCTCAGTCTATTAAATTCAAAATGACACAATAACCCAAGTAAATCACTACAGCTTCACCATCCTTTTCCAGGAAATCTGGGGATGGGGAGCAGAGGCAATGTTCCAGATTACTTTGTCATTGAAAAGCAGTATCATGATGATGAGCTACTGCCTGTCAGAGTCCCAGAGCCCCGCTACTGTACCTTGTAAATCAGTTCCCCATGTAAGCTTGCCTGTTCCTCTTTAAGCACCATGTAGTGCTGCATATTGCCTATAGCCTTTTGATCATGAGACTTTCTATCCCATAGGAAATTCCAATGCAATATTTGCTGTTATCTGCAACTGGACTGAGTTTTAGAAATGTCCACTTCTCACAGAGGGGAAAAATTTAGGAGAAATACGAGTTTAAAAAGTCATAATAACCTATGACACTGCCACAGACTGGTCCACAAAAGCAAGTGCCTCTGATAAGGCTTTAGGTGTAGCTTTAGATACAGAAATAAACAAAAGCTTGTGTGCATGAGACCAGGAGGTGTGTCCTTGCATCTCCCCAGTCACAGACAGTTTCACCAGAGAGGCATTTCACCTTTGGCATGCACAGCCACATTGTATGGCCAGGACAACAGGATCCACAGTAACCAGGTGGATTTGACAGCTGACAGCATTTACAGTGAATTTTGGGGCAAGTGCCGAAGGGTGTGTGATGTCTGAGGTTCATCTGGTATGCTCCTGCATTTTTCCATTTTTTAGCCACAAAGTAAGTGATGACTTTAATATTTGTCTTCATAAAGTGAGTAGGAGTTATACTGGCTATACTGTGACTTGGCAGTCTTAATGGCACTATGCTCATGATTAATAAGGAATAACTATCTTGCAATTCAGCCGTAGAATGAAATGGGACATTTCGGTAGCACTAACCAAGGAAAATGTTGGCAGTGGGTGCTGTCTTTGGGCTATTTTTGCCTAACTTGACTAATGTGAATAGATTCTTTGAATGGTTCAAGCATATAAATATTCAAAGCAATGGCTATATGTTTTATTAAAACCAGCACATTGCTTGGTAGGGAAGCAAGAAGAAAATAATGGCTCAAGGGTCTGGGAATAGGAGATGGAACCATTTACATCTAAGTCTCTCTTTCACATCCAGCCAAGGTCAGAGTAAACAAGAATAGTATCATTACCAGCTGGTGGCCTGCAGAATGAGAAATAAATTGATAGTGTGAGTCCAGTTTCCATTGACAGGGGCAAAAACAGAACCCAAAAAGAGCCCCAAAAGCAGAACCAGAAGTGGGGCTAATTGACACCGCTGCTGGCTCTACCTGGAAGTTAAGGACAGAGCTTTGGTGGAAACCTGGCCACCTTCTCAGCGAGGAGGGTGGTCCCACCAGAGGGAGGTGTAGCCCGTGGGGCAAGACATGTGCCATCTTTCTTGTCATGATAGCGTGGCACTACACCTTCCTCCTCTGGGGCAGCGTGCCCGGTGTCCTGTGTGAGCCCCACGGAGATGCTAAACCCAGAGACCTCCTCCCAGCAGGGCAAGGAGGGACCCCCTCAGCCCTCTGCCTTCCCTGGGAACCATACGCTCCCAGAAAAATGCTTATGACCCATGGATTTCCATTGGCGTTGACGTTAGCAATGGCCTCCACCTTCCTGTAATTATACGTCCACTTGAAATAATAAAGTTTTAACGTATAATACGTGAGCTTGGACTGAGGTGGCAGCTGATGTTTATTATTATTTTTATTGTTTGTTTCTTCTGGATTTTCTGGTCTAATTAATTTATCCAGCCATAATATTTTAAAAACACAATCAAATGCCATTCAAATTTAGAGCCAAAAAACACAGACTCATAATATATGAATACTTTAAAAATTATGACTCTTTTTTGTTAAATGCCACAAAGAGAATGTCAGTTTAGCATAATTATATTAAAGAGCATTCCCCTGAGAGGCAGAGAGAGAGGTGGGGGTTCAAAAAAAGAATAAAGACCTGCCAAAAATAAAAAGGCAGCATGGACCAGTGGTTACTTGATTACAATGGACATGTTGCAATCTGCATGTGTATATACAAGCACATACATGCTTGTACATAATTGTATGTATAAACCAGCATGCTTTAACACTTAGCTCCAGATTTATACTTTATAAAATGGTCCTTTCATATGTATTAAGTGAGCATGAAATCCAGAACTACAAAAGGAAGTGTGCTGGTTTGTTTTTACTTTCCTCATATAACAGGCCAAATATTGCCTTTCTTGATGTTAATATCTGGAAATTTGTTACACAAGTAAGGTAGGGGGAAAAAATTAATAAATGGGACTCATTAGAGGTATTGCCAGAAAAAACTTACTAGATTTGGCTAGGCCACTGAGTTAATCAACATTTATTCTTATTGAAAGCAAATGTTCAAGTACAGAAGAGTTGAACTGGCTAACTGGGGAGTTTCAAAAAGCAGAAAACGAGTCTGTATGATTCTCCATGTAGCAAATATTAAATGGAAGATAGCTCTGTCTGCGTATGCAGGGAAAAGTAGAAACAAGAACAAAAGGCGGAATAAAGCTCAGATGTCTGAAGAAGGATGTGTTGGCTCTCCTTTTCAGTTTCTGTTTGCTAGGGCGGTTGCTGGAGGCTGGCTACGTTGTGAGGATGAAGCTGCTGCGAGACACTTTTCTCTCTCCCCGACATTTGGATTTACAGCAGGTTTCCCTCCAAGAGCTGGAGATGTATGCTGAGCGCTGGCTGCCAAGGCAAACGCTCCACGCAGGAAGGCAGAGAGCTGCCCAACGTGCCTGGCAACTCGGCGGTGGCCGGCCCAGCCCTCTGTGCCTCCACACCCCGTCGCCTGTCCTGGCAAGAGCACTCATGTCACCTTCCTGGAAGAAGTGGTCAAAGCCAGCCATGATGGAGGTATGTGGGGGAAAAGGGAAGTCCAACCAAGGCAGCAGGGGCAATTTTTCCCCATCAGCCTCAGAGGTCAACACACATGTACCCCCTCTGAGAGCTGGTGCCTGGTAGAGAATCCTGGTGGCTCCAGCTCCCTGAAACACTACCTGCAGCATGCATGCATGCACCTTTATGCACCTAAATTAGGCCACATGGATCTGGGGAGAGGAGGCAAGCAGTCCTGTGCAGCAGCTGGGTGCAAATGCTGCTGGGTGTCTGTGCCTGGGGAGGGGAGCCCCTCCTGGTTTCTGCACCAGAGCCAGAATGAAAGGCCAGTCTGCACCATCTTATCTTTGCACATCAGCATGGGAAAGAACAGCAGCATGTAAGATAAGACAGGCACTTCCACCTCATTTCATTTCCTTCTCTGATATTCAGCAGAGAAACTCTTCATGCCTAGTGACAACTGGCAATGGGTTGAAGCAGATAAAATCACTAAGTACAAGCTGTGTTGCACATCTACAAGCAGCCTCATATAAAGCAGCTGTGCAAAGCTAAATATTTTCCTACCCCTCTGTGCCTACAACCTGCACCTTCAGTCAACTCTGCCACCTTGCTATAGACAGAGACTTAGTTTTACATACAGGAGTCTTAAAAATAGCCTTCACCTCCTGAACCCCTTTCTACAAATGCTCCTCCATTAGCCACAAGCTGCAGCTAATTTTCACACAACATCTGCTGTAATCAAAACCATCTGTGTGGCTATAAGTTAAGGACAGAGAATTTATGGGCCATGTTCTTCTCATCTGACACTGGGAAGCTTTTGTGTGCATTGTCCATACGTCTGCATTAGCTATCTGTCTTCAGGTCCAGACATCCACACCATTTCTTTTTCAAAAACACTTTTTTTTAAAGTCAGCAAGGAATCGTCATTACCACAACACTTTGGAAGGAGTAAGTGATTCCAAACTGACTCTAGCAGAGATGCAGGCTACTGTGCACAATTAGTTTTTAGGCACTGAAGAGGCCTGTCATGGTATTTTGATCATCCAGTGTGTTTTATAAAGGTTTCTCAGCTTGGACCAGCTTTCTCTTACTATAGGTAATTAGGAAAGAAAAATAAATGAAAGCAGGGCTCCTCTGGCTGCAGAGGGGTGCTGTGCTCAACATAACCCCCTCAGCTGTACAGCACCAGAGGGAGTTGCTAACAGCACTGACAGTTCAGGGAAGTGATTTATGAAGCTTTTCTTCTGTGAAAAGTTGGCATCTAGACAAACTATACTTCTGCTGCTGCCTGTGTATACCTCTGGCAAATATAAAACCAGAGAATATTCTATAAACAGACCGCTATGCCCAGTGACTCCTCTTTAAAAGCACGATTAGAAACCAAAACAACTTGATCCATGTTCATATAATATAAGTATGGAGGATTATGATACAGCAACAGTAAAGCAGGATGCACATCATACCACCTGGTACCAGAGAAGATAAGTAACCATTTGTTTACTTAGATATAAACCTGAACTTCCCTGCTGAACATGTATTGCTGAGCTAATCCGTTCTGTTGTGCCAAACACATTTTTTCTTAAGGTACATCACTAATGAACACTTTCTCTGCTGGCCTGGATGTGGCCATGGAAAATCTCTGCCATATAATTTCCTGTGTCCCATTCTTGTCACTTTTACAACAACAGCAGTGTGCACAAACTTTGCAGCTTAGTGCAAAGTGGTGACAAGCATGCACTCATGTGTCTCTTACACGGTTTGTGTTGTCCTCATCAGCTGCTCACAGGTACCATGGGTGAACGGTGTCATTAGTTAATGGGCATTAGTGGGTACTGGTGCTTCCTTAGACATCACTCCAAGGAGCAGCCCTTGCCCTCGGGCAGCAGACCATTATGCTGCATTTGAGACACTTTAAAGAATCAGTTAACTATTTTTAAGCAATCATTTACTGGGAAGCTTATGAGTTTTAAAAACTGATCCTGCATTTATGTATTTCACAGGAAGGATGCAGTCCAGCCTTGTGGTCAGAGATAGAGATAATGTAGCACTAAGGGGTTCTGCATTATAAGAAAACCATTTCCCTGCAAGAACAACTGCAGAGGCGGATGAGCAACCATGCCACATACACCATTCAGCTATTTCAAGGCTGCTCATAATTTGGATGAAAAACATCCCTTCTAATTCATTAATCTCTAGCTCCAGCTAACAAAGCACTGGACAAAATCAGATGAGAATAAGGCAATACCTGTTCTGCAGGAATGATACTAACTATTCCTCCAAAAATGTACTGACAGGCATCTGTAAAAGAGCAGTGGTTAGTGACTTCAAAAAAAAAAATCTTGAGGATGTGTTAATAATATCAAATCACTTCAACCTTTACAGCAAATGAAGTAACACCACTTTTAAGATGTGGAAAGAAGGTTACCTTCTCAGGGGACCTGATTTAGAAGGGCAAAGTAACCTTTTTCCTACTGCATCACAACATTTGTCATGAAGAGAGGCATATCTGGCTGGAGAGCTACAGGAAAAGAAAAATTAGTAGATGGGGACATTTTGGATAATATCCATAGTGGGATACTGTGGCTTCAGGGTGCTGTTTTGTCAGCTTTGCACCCGTCCTGCCTGAGAAGCTCTGCAGAACAGCCTGATTAACACAAGTGAGTTTAATCAGGACTCAAGGGGTCACCTCCCTGGCAGAAGTCTGTGAGGTTTTTATAACCCACCTATGCCATCACATCAGCTAAATAAACTCTCCCTGCGCTTTCTGGAGTGGTGACAACATTCATTTGATCTCTTTGGCACCACAGATTAAATACAAAGCTGCACACTAAAGGAGAGAACTTTTTTCAATTACATTTTAGGTGAGGTGGAGCAAGAGGAAGAGAGAGAGAGAGAAAGAACAAAGTCAAATAACCAAGGTGTTACATTAGAAAGAAAGGCCTTTTCCTTGGCACAAGGTAATTGGAAGTAGAGCCAGGAAATTATGATTGTAGTACCTACTCTGTCATCCTATTCCCTGTGTGGTCTTAGGCAAGTCCTTTAACCTGCCTGTCTAATTCCTTCAGCTTTTAAAATGGGGACAACAAACCACAGAGGAGTTTGATGAGTACTAGCAGATGTTTTCACAGTACACTGAAAAAATGTGAGAAGCCATGGATGTGGTATTGCTAGTCCCTAGCAGTAGATCTAAATAAAAGGAATCTGAAATTTTAAAATTGCATTTAAGATGCAAACAACACTCCTCTTATTGCAGTGGGCAATTTTATTTATTTGATTTGAGTTATAAAAGTATCCTTACCAAGATTTTTTGCTCTAAAGCTGGCTGGGAGATAGCTTGTTGCAACCTTTTATCATCAAAAATGTCTGCTGTTTTAACTGGATCCCTGAGATTTGTGGTATGTTTCTGCTTCTTAACTGCTGGAGTATGATATTAAGGATTAAGTTGCTGGAGAAAATATGAGAAAATTTTAAATGTTCTCAAATTTGTGGACTCAGAATGGAATTCAATCCACCCTTTCAAGGTAGACAAAACTGGAGGCTGTGTTCTGTGTCTGCATTTCATTTTTCTCTTAATTATACCAGCTTTAAAAACAAAAGCCACTTCCCAGAGTCCCCACATAAGGAAAATGCAGAAAGGTTGTGCACAGGGAAAAATGAAAGATACAAGAAATTAAAATGGGGAGATAGCAGGAAGACGAGATGAGAATCTCCCCAGCTTTGCTACTTGAGTGTTCAATGGCTTTCACTGCAATGAGGAGAACCACAGAGCAGTAAGTTTAAATAGTTTGATAACTTGACGTCTAAAAGTATTTTCCTTTGCTCTTAGCCAGTGTCCTAACATGGGTCTGATTTGCAAAGATGTTGACCATTTGCCAGACTTCACAGAAATCCACAGAAGCTGAGACACTGAGCAGGGTCAGAAAGCAAAGCCCTAGGCTAGGTGCCACGACACGATGTGGAAATCCAACCCCCAGCGTCCCTGTTTGAAATTTCTGTCTTATATTTGCTTTAAAATGGCTGCTGTGCTAACTCTAGCTTTGGTACAAATCTGCAGATTTAGGAATTTCTTATTGGCTTGAGATACACTGTGAAGTCCATTTCCAGCAGCTGAGGAAGGGATTAGGATTTCTTGCAGTGCGGAAGTCAGGGTGTGACAGTACAAATTCCAGCGAATGGAGTGGGTCCCACGCAAATTTCTAACACTTGCCATCCCCTGGAAGAAGTGTTGCTTTAGACAAGCAGCACAAAACGACAGCATAAAACTGAGACTTCACTGCCATTCTCAAACAAAAAGCATATTCATTAGGAAAACCATCTCCTCTGAAGCACCTACACTGGTGTGTTTCCTACAGACAGGCTTCAAACCATGTCATGTGTTCCTCATTTACATATCACGTGTTCCTCATTTACATATCACATTAACTAGTGAAGACAACAGGAATCTAATGTTACTTCCTAACCAGCTCAGGCTCTCTCTGCATCTCATTAGTTACCTCTTCCCTCGGAGGACTTGTGCTGTGTTGCATGGTTGCAGTTAAGAAGTCCCCAGATAATACAGAGTCAGAATTCTGCTTTTTTAAACCAGAGCCCTTTCTTTTTCTTTTCTTTTGTTTTGTTTTAATTTTCTTTGGTTTTAATTTTTTTAGGTTTTTTGTGGGATTTTTTGTTTCTGTTTTTTTTTTTTTGTTTTTTTTTTTTTTTTTTTTTTTTTTTTTTTTTTTTAAGAAACATGTGAAAATCCAGCTAAGTGAGGAAGAAAAGAGCCTCAGTCCAGGAGAGGCATGCATGTGGTGGGAGTGAGTGTCAGTGAGTGGGTGTTGGTGCGGCTTGGTGTCCGTGCATACGGGCAGAGGTGGAAAGAGATGCCCCAAGAGCACAGAACTGTGCAGAACCTGTGGGCAGGTGCATCTCGCTGCTTCCCCTGCCAACGCTCCCAGAGCTGTACAACCTCGTGTGTCCAAGTGTCAAAACCACGGCCACTAAACGAATTTCACTATCATTTATTAAAACTGGAGCAGCTCAACTGGCCACAGAAACCCGTAATAAACTTCTAAGAAGGAAAAGCTTCAAGGGAGCTTTTTGATTTCTTTTCCTTAGAGGTCTCTGGGAAGAATTTAATTTCTTTGCCCTGTAGAAGAGAGTTATTTAAGCTTTTATGTGGCACTAGGTTGGTTTCATTTAAACCACTTAGCAGGCCTGCTTAAGGCATCTGCTTGTTTAACCAATCCTCTGCTTGTGCTCCCAAATCTCCAGAGTTCATATGCTGTTGGGCCAACACACTGAATGGCTTCCCTGCTCCAGAAACTGCGTTCACAATGCCTGAAAGATGAGTTACTTCTGTAGCTTGCCAAGTAAACTTGATTCAAGATCATTATATTCTAGTAGTGGGTTTAGGGTATGTGTCAACAGCTTTTGTTTAGTGCAGTTTAGTCGGCCCATCATATATGGGATTATGTTAACTTTGGGAGAGCTGAAGCAAATCTCCATTTTGAAAGCATTAAGGTAGGTGACAAGTCCTATTAAAGCTGATGGGTTTTTTTACACAGGTAACTTTTTCAGGATCTTTCAGGATCTTCCTTTTTCAGGATGTCACTATGGAGGGGGAGTTGGTGACTTCACTTGGAGCTCCACATCACAGAAGGGGCAGTGGTGTGGCCAACTGCATTGGCAAGGAGTGTCACACTGGTGAAGAAGAAAATACCCTGGCAAGTGTTTTTGGGGAAGTTTGCACAAAGTGCCTAAATTAAAATTAAGATCACTGCTATTAACCTCTTGCTTTATCAAGCAACTTAGTTTTAAAAAAGAGGAATCTATAATACTTGGATATCAAGGCTTTGGTTGTTTCAGCAATAATCTATTTTCTGCTTTGGGATTTTAAATTAAAACCTTTTGCACTGTAGTCTTTCCACTTAGCAAGTGGATTTTTGCCACTTAAAACAATGAGGGGCAAGTGTTTCCCTTGTGTTACAGAAGGATTTGAAAAAAACCACAAAAGCAATGGAAATATGCCAACTTTTGTTAACACATTTGTGCATATCAATGGTTTACAGGTGCAGGCACATGAGAGCAGGGCTGGGAAGAAAGTGACGGCATGATTGATTGCATTTTCCTGTTCGTGATTATCCGTCTATGTGACGTACATGTAACAGTACATATGGTTAGCACAGACCTCCTGACTCAATGCATTTCACACGTATCCACCTCAAAATCACAACTACGACTCCTTGCGTTTGTTTATTTTGCTGGAGTACTATAGAGGGAAAGGTGGCCCAAGGAAAATAAAATGAGTAACACCAGAGAATTCCATTTTAACTCAAAACTCATCAAAAACCAGACAGTTTTCTGAGGCATAGAGAAGACGAGGGAGTTCCGTGGCTACCTGACCCTTTTCCCATGAATGCTGCCATCTCCATCATCAATCCTTTAACTTCTCTACCTATTTTTGCAACCTTCTCACACTAAATTTCCCAAAGTTGTTTCAACTGGGATAGAATGAATGAAAACTGAATTAGGTCCAACATTTTGTCTTCTATACTGGCAATATATTTGGAGAAAGGACTGCCTAAACCTTTCGTCTTGCTCAGAAAGGAGCACATTGACCCTGCTACACAACCTGCCCATGAATAACCACAGTCTTTCAATGCTACTTCCTCCTGCTACTGTCACCTCCCTTCAGCATTTTTCTCAGGTTTATATATCTTTTCTGGGGACTCTACAAAGTATTGAAGTCACTTTGAAAGATGCTCTTTTGATAATATTTCTGCCCCAATGCAAGTAAAAAAAAAAAAAAAAACCAAACCAAACTGAAAAAAAGGCAAAACAGAAAAGAAAAGGGGAAAGATTGATATAGGAATTTCGCCACTTAGTTTTTGGCTTCAGAGTTCTTGTAATTTTCTGAAGAGGAACCATACAAAATCTCTCCTCTTTCAGGGCTTTTAGGTTTCTTGTGGCCTTATTTTGATACAGGAGCACCCAGACACATGGATGGTTGGGCTATACGTTCTGACTCTTGATACTACAATTGCATCAGCTCATGGACATGTCTTTTAAAGAGACACCCTTGGTCTCCCAGTGGATGTCATTCTGACTCAGGGTAACAGCAATCCAGTGATGTGAGATTATACCTGATACCAGAATCTGGTCACTGTCTTCAAAATTTACTTGTCTCTGTCTCCAGTTTTGCAGTTCTTTTATCAGAGAAGAGAGGACAGAAGATACTGTACCCAGTGGTCCAAAAATACCTTTTTTTGCTGAAATACACATGAAAAAGCACTTTTTTCATATTTCCTTTTATGTTTTATTTAATTTTAATTTAAATTAAATTAATTTAGAATGAATGTAATAATTTTTTTTATTTATTACTTTTTTAAAAATCTCACTCACAGCCTATCAAGAATTATGTTAGACCCAAAACATAGCTCTTGTTTCATATGCAGTATGGAGAATAATAACTATTTTAAGAATAAAAATGATACTTGAGCAAAATTCTGTTACACAATACTCCCCTGTTGGGGAAAGAAAATAAGCCATAACCACGGTCTATCCACTTACTTTTTCCATTTCTATTCTCTTTCTGTCTAAGGAACGTTGTCAACAGTTTGAAGAGAGAACTAAGTGCCAGAGGAAGGAGCAAGAGGAATTTGATGGCTATCTTTCCAGCCATTTGTTTTCTTGTCCATTTATCCCCAGTCATTTGCTTTAGCGCTGCCTGGGAGTGCGGTGCCTGCCACCCTGTAAAAATATTACTATTTTTGGTGCATGATTCTAGGTGCAATTCCCATTTCCCAGGATGCTCAGTATGATCATTGGGATCTGTCCTACCTCTTCATCAATATGCTCAGACCAGAACATCACCAAACATGTTTTGCTGTGGTTTTTACTTCATACATTTCTTAACTGCAGATGTCTCCCATTTAAATGCACTGGCAGCATTAGCTCTCCCAAATTTTGCAGGCTCTTCTCTTATTTTCTCTGTAGTTTTTTGAAATGCCAAATGAAAGCACTTGTTTTTCTTCACAATGCATTTCTGTGCTTGGCGCACCTTATACCAAGATACATAGCTGCAAAGAGTGTCTCCCTCCTCTGTGTGATCTGCAGAAAGGTCAGAGACCATTATGATCCCCCTAAACCTGCATCTACTTCCTTGGTGAGGGCACAGCAGCCTCCCAGCTGCATGGCACAGGGGTTCCTGCACTCCTTCCCCTACACCAGCCCAGGGAGCAGCACCAAGCCTGGGTGAGCTCTCTCTCCCTATGGATTTGTGGCAGGAGGATGCGCTGTCCTTGCATGCTGAAAGGGTCCAGGTGTGGGTCTGCCCATAGAGCAGCACTCAGGAAGGCCAGGAAACTCATCTGTCAGTCACCAGTTCACCTGGAAGAAGTCCTACCTGCTTGCAGGCAGTTCACAAAGAAAGAAGGAAAAGAAAGAAAATTGCTGAATTAAGTCTTCTGCTCGGATGTTTTTCCCAGTCCCTTCCTTTGCTTCTTGTTGCTGTGGCCAAAACGTCACCGTCCAAGCAGAAATGGCCCTGAATGAAGCATGGGAAGAGCAAGAAGCGTCCCTCAAAGGGGGGAGGTGAGCACCCCACGGCCCTGCAGTGCAGACAGGGGCTGCTTCGAGGCCTCTGCCTTTCAAGACAGTCTGACAGGATAAAGGTCCTCATATCCCCATCAAAACTCATCTTACACTAACCAAGGAAAACACACGTAATTAAATTAAGGCACTTTGTTTTCATATCATCAGTGCAATTTATAAAGATACCAGTGTGACAGTTTCTAGGCACAGATACAGCCTTCATATTTTTCCTGGATGCAGAACATTGTTTTCTCAGCCAGAAAGCTCTGCTAGGGAGACTCTTCAGCACAAAGCAATGCTCCAGGCCATCTTCCTTAGTAAGGAGAAGGGGTGTTATCTGCCCTTAAATTGCATTTCTACTTAATTAAATTCAGCAAGATGCCTTCTTTAACCAAAACCAGTCACATGGAAATATTTGGAGCAGGGAATGATGATATCTGATACAAAAGTTCACACCAGCTGTCATACCTTTTAAAGATGATAAAACATTCAGGCAAGCCATAATCTGGACTCTTACATTTTGACAATGTATTTCCTGCATCCAGAATCTCCAGTTGTGACAGGGGGACATTTTCAGCTCACTTTTGGTGTAGACAACTTTATGAGTGCAGTTACACTCTGATATGAAGTAATGCTTAAGTTGAGAGTAGGAAGTATCTCTGCTGCCAATTGCAGAAGACTGTGACCCTCACAAGGCATTGCTGTGGTAGCAGTTGGCTGACAAGGGTCTCCATAACTGCATCCTTGATAGCAGAAGGGGTTCTTCCCTTCTCACACTTCTCCCAGTAACACTGAGCACTGTCTTGTTCTGATCTCTGTGCTCCCCAGTGTCTTTTTTTACCCTTTACCAGAGAAGATGTGAAATGAAGAACAAAAATCAAGCAATAACAGCACCCTGACCAGTTTTAAATCATATCTGCAGCTGTAGGAGTGGGATGTCCACCATGGGGGGTAGCAAGTGGAGGAAGAAGGTAGATGGAGTCTTGTGTGGTGCAAGCATAGAACATGTCTGAGGGAGGAGGCCCAGGCAGAAAAAAACATGCAAATCAATGATGGCCAAATCAGTTATCCTAAAGTTTCCTCTCCAGAGCTATGGCCCCCTAAAAGGAAGGAGAGTTTGATGGTATCTCAGGGTAACAGCTCAGGATGTACACCCAGTGTTTCCCTGAGCTTCCTACACTCTGTGGAACATCAGCTGCACCAAGTTCAGTTCAGAGCAGCCAAGTTTGGGGGTAAAAAAATGGTGAAGAACTAGGAAAGGGTATTCCAGCTTCCCGGTGACCTGGAAGAAGGTGGTTGCTGCTGGCTGAGTTGTCGGACCTGTACCACAAGGGGACTGCCAAGCACCTTCTCCAGCATCACACGTGGGAAGGCTGCTTTAGACATGCAAAACCAGCATCTTCAGGGCCTGTGAAGTACCCCTGAAGAAGGAGGAGTGACACCACACTGAGGCACCACACTGGAAGGAATTTCTCCTTCAGGACAACCTCATACTGCAGGTCAAGTTAGCACCAGGCAGATGCCTCTGGAGTCTATCCTTCTCTGGGAGAAGGCAAACCTTCCTCCCAGGAATATGGGGAGTGAGCTGCCCCCTTGCCTTCAAGAAGAGAAACATCCATTTTGCTGGAAGGCAGACACTTGGGCATCATATGGTGCCTGCAGGCCACTGTCAGCTGGCATGCTGAGTCTGAGCCTGGGCTGGCAGCAGAAATGGCCCTGAATGAAATCAAAATTATTGCTGATGTAATTTGTAAATTACTCTCTTCGATGTTTAACAAAACTGAACATGTTTTAAATTAAATTAATACTTGTTCAGGGATTCATAAGATGTAATCACTGTCAGTTACAGATTGTAGCAATAAGCCACGGAGGGTACAGAACAAATGGGATCTAGCTATAGTTTTTATAGTGCATACTGCCATGCCCTTGCTCCCAATGAAATAGTGACTAACTTTAACAGTATAATGTTCTTTTATAAGCACAAAAGGAAGTGTTGCAATCATCCTGGTCTAGATATTTACTGAAAGCAGAGTTATTTCATGTACTTGAATCATCAGCAGCTAGGAAATCGTGCTTGATTTCTTTTGCTATAGAGAATGAACTGACCCAGTTGTGATTTGGGCCAGTCAGGGTTAATGTTATCAGTTGCACTGGGACTGAGCCTCTGCCAGATGTCCTATCTATATGACCTTAAGAAAAGAAAGGGTGGCGAGGGTTATTTTGAGACAACCAGCTCTCCCATAAAGTTAAACTGGATGATCCCAATAACTGTATTTCACTTAATTCACAGCCTCCTACACTCCCTCGTCAGAGGATACTGTGATACCCTTTTGTTGTGGGAGTGCATTGCACAAAATCTAATCATTTCTGCTGAGTTGAGAAAATAATAAAAATAATTCAGCTACACATTTTATGTGTCATGTTTTCTTGATCTTATGGAGTGATGTAGGCATATTGTTCATGCAACCATAGCCACTAAAAAAGCAAGATCAGGCTGAAAAAACTACAGGCTAGAGATGGAAGAGAGGACTATTCACAGTACTCACCTTTGACTACTTTGTCTTTTTGCCACTGACCCACTGAAAGCCAGTGGGTTACTTCAGGCAAAAAAACCTCCTAAAAGCCAAGTCCCAGGGATGTCAGATCAAATTTATGTTGAACAAAAAGCAGAGCATTCAACTTTCAGAGTTCAGCATCACACACATGCAATCACCCATCTGTTTCCTGAACTAGCTCTTAGCTAGGAAAACAAGAGCAGCGAAGGGAACTTTATCAAAGACCACAGGAGGACTATGGGGCGTTACGTATCAAATAGTAAATATTTGTGTCAGTATTACAACATATATTTTGGCTTACAGAGGCAAAAGAGAGTATTTGAGTAGTGACCAAGGCCCATAGTCTTAATGGGAAATAAAATTTCACTTGAAAACTGGCTTGGCACTTCGGCCATAGGCCAGAGAAGGCCAAGAAACAATTCTAGAGGGTAAAATTTTCAATCCCCCTCTGAAAACAAAGCAACCTCTGCTGCTTCAGATGAGTGTCTAGAACACCCACCTAAGTCAGGAGACACACAGCAGTTTTAGCAGCTGTGACCCTGAGCCTCCCTGGGAAAGCATGCTGTCTGCTTCAGCCATGAGTCCACAGGCATTAACTTGGGGATAAAGTTCACGTTTTCCAGGTTGACTGGCTGGACTCCTATTCAGCTGACTCAGAACTGAGGAAAAGGAGATCAGATACTTGAACATCTGCTTGAACCTCTGCAGACCTCTTCATGGGCTTTCACTGAAATAGTTTTGGAAAGCATAACCACTTTATGGCATTCTGTAAGAAAATAATACAAATGAGACATTTGTTTTATTATAAAAACAGATTGCATTAGGAAAGGAAAGGTAGAAAAGCTGTTCATGCCTCTTGTGCTTTACATATAGGCACACAGGGTGGGACTTTGGCTTGAGACTATTTTCTCCTCCCTACATATTCTCTCTAGTGCCTGTGTTGATCCAGGGTTAATGAAGAGTTATTGTCCATATGAGGGGATTGGAACCTCTTGCATTAAGACCCATATCTGACAGCCTTATAAAAATGTCATAGTGCATGCTCACCTAATATCTTGATATTGAAAAGCTCCCATTTGTGAAATTTAAAATTCATTCGAAAATCAATACACCCTCACTTACCCTTAGGTTTTGAGAAAGTGTTGTGTGAGGGATCCAGAGTTTTGGCATTTCTTATTCAGTTTACTGGGATCATGATGAAACATATCACTCACAAACCCCATCCATCATATCATCATCAAAGTATTCATTTGTTCTTCTCTTACTGAGATCAAATTTTTAATAAGGAATTTATACCCATGTAAAGATAAACTCTTAAGCTCTGCATTTGATTTTTCTCCGTGTTTCCAAGGAACTGAAAACGTTTCATCTTTTTCTGCTTCTTGCAGATAATTTGATACAGTGTATAGTAGAATATTTCTTTTGTATTTACATTTTGGCACAAGTGTATCGTATTGTTACATTGTTCACAGCCTTACTATTGTCACTGCCAACTTCTTTTGGGAAAAATCAAAGAAAAGCTGAGACAAGATATATCAAGCCACAATCATTTGGCTGCCTAATATTTTAGTGCTCCCTTCTTTCTTACTGGTTTCTAGTTGTCAATCTTGTCATTAGTACTTCAAAATAAACTATTTTCTTGCTTGTTTAGTAAATAATTTTACAAACCAACAGAGCTGTTTGAGGATGTGAATCATACTCTTCTTCATGTCACACAAGTTAAAGCAAGTCCACACAGCCATGCTGTGGTTGACTAATTTTTGGAAGATTTCCTCTTTATGATGGTATATTCTAAACAGAAAAACAAGGTGACTTTCACTGAGCTTAAAAGCAAAGGACACTCACAATGTAACCAGTTTGGGATGTTAGGACTTAAATTGTTGAAGCCTCCTGACACAGAGACACAGACTCTCATAACAAATGAATGCAGTCGCCCTCACACATATATTTTCTCCAAGTGGTTTTAGTTATAATTATGTCTCTGTGTATTTACACGAAAACAACCATATCAGAGGGATAGAAATTTCTTTTTCACCCATCTGTCTCAGCCAGTCTTGCAGCAGCCTTTCTCTTCTGAGGGCTTTCATGCATTCAATAAAGTCTTCAGTGAACAGTTTGTGCCAACCTGACTTAATTCTCAAGCATCAGCCAAAAAAATAGTCATTCATAAACCTTAAAGGGAACCTGCTATGGTTTGGTTTATATTGTTTTTCCGTAACATCCAGCACAGCATAGATGGTTTCCTAAGAAACAGTCAATTTCTGCCTGTGCTCCCTATAATGAAAAAACAAAGCCTACTCGAATTTATTCTCAAGATACAAGGTCTGGTATTGTAGAAGAACAGAAAAATCCCTTCAGTCAGTGGTATCTCTTCAGAAATTTAGGGTGAAGCAACCAAGATGTGGTGAGTCAACCAAGGAACTTGTGGTTGATTTTGCTCCCTATCCCCATCTCCCTAACTTTTCTGCACCACGCTCCTGTGGAAAAAGAAGGTTAGCTCAGATATTTTTCTGTTAGGAAGGATTTCTGTCTCTGACTCCCCAGAGGCTCACAAAAGGTCCATATGGGGTAATTTTGAGGCAGTGACTGAGAGAAGAATCAAAAGGTCTTTGCCATCAGACAAGTGTTGCCATGGATCCAGTGTATCGTGATTCCCTGAGAGGCAGGGGGCAACATCAGGCATCTCCAGTGCTTCTTGATGGCAGTTCAACAGAGGATGTAAGCTGGCTTCAGGTGTTAAATAAGTAAGACTAAACTGGACATGATTCTGAACGTGGGCAAAGTACCCTTTTGAATCAAGCCACTCAGTCTACATTAATGGTCGCCATAGAACTCATTAGGCATTACTTTATTTCTTTAAGGTATTCAATACCATACTTTTTCAGTTATTCTCCCCTGGAGACTGGATGATACTCTTTCTTTAGGGCACTTGAAAAAAAAATTTTCTTGCTTATTTTTCATTATATTCCCTTATTTAACTACAGGTTTAGCTCTAGTTAGACTCAACGGGTGTCTGCTGTTTTTCAAATCTTTATCTCACACTATTGACCACCATGATTTCTTCTATTCTCTTAGGAGTCATTTCTCCCACATGTGGGGCAGTACTGCAGCAGTTCTCCACACAGCTTTTGTGTGAGTCAACAGAGTCCACTGCTGCTAATGATCCCCAGGACTGATGAAGATTTCAGTATCCCTCAGATGGAAAAATGGTCCTGGAGGGGACGGTCAGCTTGTGCTGTGCCTGAACACAGCCCCTCATGACAGACAATGTGATACCCACTTCCACAGAGAATCCCTGGGGATTTTAATCTCTCTGATGGTTTACACCACTTTTCACCAAAATGCATTGCATGGGCCTGATCTGTCCACATTCAGCAGAGCACTTCAGCACATGCTTAGCCTGAAGCATGTGCTCAGGGCCATTAAAGTTAATGGTGCTTAGGCAGATTTCAAAGTTAAATGTGTGTTAAGGGCCTCTCTGCAGCAATGCCTTTCAGTGGTTTGCCCAAAAAGAAACTCCATAAAATACAGCTAGGTTGAACTGCATGGTATTTTCACTGTGGCAAATTTGTTTGTCATGAAAACGTAAATGGGGAAGTGTAAACCTCTGCACTAAATACTTCTAGAAGAATGATTTATACACAGCACTAAGAAAATATTGTTGCAATAGAATAGATTAGTATGAGTTCTCTGGGGAGACACTATGCTTTCCTTGGGTTTTGCAGAGTGCCTGGCATAGTAGAGATGCCAGAGTTAACAAGTAGTTATTAATAATAATAAAATACTTCTACTGAGAGAGTAGACACCAGTTCTTTGTATCAACCAAACGTCAAATAGACAAATACCAGATAGACAAATATAAATGTACTCAAATTTACTCTTTGTGAGTTAATAATTTTTTTAAGATGGGACTGGCTCTACTTTGTATATTTTTTTACCCTTTACTCTGTCTCTTTGCAGTTTAACATGTCTTTTATCAGCCCAGAAGAGCTGTCTGCCTCAGTCACATCAACCAGCATAAGTACAATAGCATCAGCCACTCCTCTTTTGCCATAAGAGTACTGTAAACCAAGCCCAAGTGTCAGCAGAGCACAAGCTATTGAGAATTAGTGGCTCTCTGGCTCACATCTGACTACTTTTCACAAAGTAATTCTGACACATTAATTTGTAGGAGGTTGGACCATCTTGTTGTATGTTCACTGCTTTACTGCTCAACCATGAGACATGCCAAAAGCTCCACTCTTTCAGAAAGGTGTGACATCTGAGAGGGAGAAAGTGCACATGCTCTCAGACTAATGCTGCCAAACTCAGGTGAAAAAGGCAAATTTTACTGAGTTGCCCACTGCAGCAGAATTGTTGCACTGGGTCTTGCTGGCATGTGCCAACAAGGCTGGAGGTATCAAAACCTAACACACAGAAAATGCACCATTACAGTGTTTTGGGGTGTAAACATGATGTGGGAGCAAGGTGACCTGCCATGAGATGCAAGCACTCCTTTTCCAACTCATTGGTTTTCTGCTGCCAGCTGTTCCCAACACGGCCATCACCCGCACCAGCCCAGCCCCTGGGAAATGTCCATGTGAGGCAGCGAGGCAGCAGCACAGAACGTGGCAAGGACACCTCAAGCTTGTTCTTCACTTCCTTTCCTGACGTGTCACCTCGGGCAAGCTGTGCCATGGCCTCACACCTCTGCTAAAAACCTTGTAAAAGGATTGAAACTATTGCAAGCCAGAGAAAAAATCCAGAGTTTAAAAAAAGATACGTCCCGGCCCCACAGTCCCAGCAGAGCTCTCTTTGTTTCCTTTCTGATTTTAGCACATCCAAAGCATGTTTTCAAGCTCCTTTTACCACAGCCACAAGAGCTAGAAACTTGTTTCAAAAAACAAAAAGAAAAGAAAGAAAAAAACTCATAAAGCTAGGATTCCAACCTAATCAAAGCACTCTGGAGGCTGGAACAATAAAAATAACACGGGAAGTTTTGAGAGCTGCCAGCGCAGCCAACGTCGCTATTGTGCCCCCACCACCTCGAGCTGCCTGAAGAGACAAGCACAGGCACTCAGCCTTCTCAAGAGCCCAGAGACACTCACATGTTTTGAGGAAAACAGGATTATTTTGACAGGAGCTGCCAGAAAGTGAAAGGTTCATACATGCGAGGAAGACGGACTCTTCTATTTACAATAAACCAGCCCGGCGGCTCCCAGCCCAGCTCCTAAGGGCTGTCCAGGGCAAAGGTACAAAGAGGTTTTTTGGAAGCCTCAGTGTTCTCCGTCTGCCTCCAGGCAACTGTCCTATATTTTCTCAACAGGATCCTCCCAGCTGAAACTAAAGTCCCTGGCCAGAAATCAGGCACCTAATGACACCTCGTGGACCTGCCAGAAATGGGGCACACCCACCCACACCTTCTCCCCCACAGCTCCCAGTCCATCGCTTTTCTCCTCAAAACAGTGTGGCACTGCCCTGCCCGTGCTGCTGGTACTGCGGGAGGGAGAGATTGAAGGATCACAAGCCCTGCCTCCACAGCAGGGGTGTAAGCTGTGAGAAAGAGGCAGGGCTCCCTCCAAACGTGGATTTGGCCCATCACACTTTGCCTTCCACCATCTACGCCATCTTTAAAAGCCATTTCACAAATAAATACATTAGTATGTGGAAAGTTATCCTTAATAGAGTGTGTAAAGGGGTTTGGCACAGAAAAGGTGTGTGATAAAGTGCATTCCAAACCACAGTCCCGATTAAGTATTTAAGAACGTCTTCCAGTGGGGAAAAGGGATGAAGAAAAATGTAAGAAACAAAATTAAAAGAACTGAAGCAGTTAGTGAAGGCATAGATGAATCATGAAACTCTCCATGGAGCTGCCAAAGTTTCAAAAACACTTTAGGTACAATATGTGAAATCAACCAAATAAGACGTGCTTGAAATTGTGGATGTATGCAGATGTTGGTGGACTCCAGAATTAACTCTAAGCCTATTAAAACTTTAAACACTCAGTGTGCTTGACTGTCAACAAAGGTTTTATATAGTGTTGCAGTTTGCAGATCACCAGGGATTCAACTTTCCCAAATGAACACCTTAAGGCTGAGGGCTCAAAGGCTGCAGTCCACTATGCTTTAATGAGATGCAAACCACAAAAGCATGGAACATGCCTAGAAATAAATCACATCAGGGGAAGGTTCAGCAGAGCTGCTGAGACCATGATACGTCACAAATTTAAGAATGAGATCCTTCTATGAACATTTAAGATGTTTTGCATATGGCATCTGCTGATATGTTCATCCACTGCATCATGAAGTACTTCAGCAGGGCACAAACTGGGCACCACCACCCCACCTCACACTCCTGTTCTGGGTGTGCAAAAGTTTAAACTTCCAGGAAAAACAATGGAGTCTCCCCTGATGGTGTGCTCAGAGACCTGATCTTGTGCCACAGCACTTCTGCCCTAAAGAAAGACCCAGTTTCGCCTGAGGTATCTCCATTTATTGATGATCTCTGAAAGGGATGAAATCGTTAGAGGACTAACTTACAAAATACAATGTTTTTACCATGTAAAAATGATGCTTAGAGCATCAAAGAAATGGACTATCATCTATTAAACTAAGCAAACTATTATTAAACTAAGCAAAATTCCAGCCCTAAAATCAAGGAACATTTCAGAAAAGAAGGTAGTGCACAACAGACCACATCTGTGGTTTTTAGTGGGCACAAGGCAGAGAGGTTCAGTCCTGATTTACACCAGTTGAGACACAGTTTTTGGATGTCAGTGACTCTACCAAGGCTGGCTCTGTCCTAATGACAAAAAGAAGCAGAATTAATGCAGATAAAGCGTTGCCTTTTTTTAACAAATCCACCCATGCCCTTGGGAAAGGGTGAAGCAGGAATCCCCCTCCCTCATTGATATTAGATTTCAAATATTTTTTGTTTTCTATCTGAACTTATTAAAACCCTTCATACACTTATAAATTCCTTTGTGGTACATGATATGTTTAAAGCCAAAATAATAAAAGAATGAGAATGTTTCTGCCCAGAGATACTTAAATATTGAATGCAAATTTCCTGATAAAAATCCTGAAGAATCACAACATAGTCTAGTGTACTATAAATTATGCTAAATCAAATAAATCAGACTATATCATCCCTGGTGGCTCCTACACAGTCTTTAAATATATTACCCACTCCTCATCAGTCCATTCCACTCAATAACCAGCTCTGTCTTCAGTCCCCAGGCCCACTTTAATTTGAACAATATATTAGCCTTTGCAGTATAAAGGAAAAAGAAACCTCAGGAAGAAGGAAGGCCGGCTTACAAATGAATCTCCCATGGCAGCTCACTCAGACGTGTAGGATGGATGGCTATTCTGAGCAGCCCGTGTCCCAAACACAGCCAGGGCAATAAATCCTTCCCTGGCCAGCAGCTGGGATCGTGAGCGGTCCCTGCCTCCGCCTCCCCAGTCCTCAGCCCCCCTCGTCCCTTCCAAATACAAAGGCTTGCAGCCTTTCCAGCCCCATTCAGAGGGCATAACTCATGGCAGACCTGGCAAGAAGAAAACCAGAAGCTCAGCCTCCAGGGAGAGGGGTCTCCCTTGGTGGGTCTGCCAGCACTGGGTGGCCATAGCCAACCTTGCATGGGACTTGGTACAGCCAGAGCCTCCATCCACCAGCCTCAGAAATGATGGGATATGAATAAGGTGGACCTGAGCACCACATCATCAGAAGAGTGGGAGAGGGCAACCAAAGGTAGCTGCTCCTCCCTGGAGCCCTCAAAGCAGGGAGACCAAACCACCTGGTTCCTTACCAGGGAACAGGCTGGTGTCCAGTGTGCCTGAGACAGAGGGTCACAAGCTGAAGCCTGATGGTGCTGAGCCAAGGCTTTGCTCAACCTTCCCCCAGGAGCAAAGAGCCCCGTGTCTAACATCGTAAAACATCTGGTAAGGCTATCAGGAGGGAGACTGCTGAGGATACAGTTTAACAGAGCTGCTGGGATTTTTTTTTATTGCAGTTATTTTCACAAATCATAACAATAAAAAAAAGGAAAAGTTGGAGTCCACTCAATTGAGTTAATGCTTTCGGAATTTTATTAATCAATGTCTCAGCATTCATAAAAAAATGACACCTTTTAAAACCAGTGGAGAGAAACATTTCCAAATACTTCCAATCAAAAGAAATTATTTTAAAACTCACATTACATGTATTTTTAAACCAAACCCTCAGGGAGATGGGTGTGAACTCTGAATTATCCCAATTAACTTTAGTGCCAGAGATCAAGGCCAAAAATTGCAAAGTCAGCTCTAAGCTTTCCGAGTAGGTTGCTGAGGGTGCTACAATGCCAGTAAAGCAGCTGAGCTTTTCCATGCCCTCTGCCTGGCTTTGTCCTGAAGCACCCCTAAGAAGAGCTCCAGAACAATAACATGGAGAACAGTGGTCTTGTGCAGAATAGAACAGCATGGCCTGTGACAGTTCTGGTATTGACTAAATAAAGTCTGCCTGGTGAGGAGAAATTGGAAGCCAAATTATGTTAATGCCCTTAAAAAGATGTTTACTGACCAAGAAAATGCATTCCTTTGTCTGGTCACATGGTTAGCATTCACTTAAGGGCAGTAATTTCAGTTCTGAAATTCAGTATTTCGTTCCATGGCAGGGCTGAACACCAGTATTTTCACTGTGATTCTGTGAGTAAGTGAGGGGGCAGCACAAAAACAGTGCCAGCAGCCTATGATTCCCCGCAGGTCTTCTCCTTCCTAACTCCAAATGCCAGATAATAGACCACGTCTTGTGTCCTACTTAACCTGGAGATGAAAAAGCTAGTTTGAAAAATCTAACTTTGGTGCACCAAAACTGAATCCCCAAAAAACAGGGTCATGAAGAAATTACTTCCAGGACGAACACAAAGGCAGTGAGAGATCTGGGAAGAATTAGAGTCTTTACTCTTGCTAGCTGCATTTAAGAAGATATTTTCCCACTCTTTTTCCAACACTTTTCTTTTTTACAGTCTCTTTTTCCCCTGTTATCTGACTGCATTTCTCTTTTCAAGGAATTTCACTTTCCTCATCGTCCCACGCTACTTTCTCCTCTTGAAATATCTGCTTGACACTCCTCTCCCAGCCAAGGGAACTCATGAGAGTTCAACCTGTCTCTCTCTGAGGAGCACCATCTCTGCCTTCCCTGCTGTCTGGAAGGGGAAGGGCAGTGCCGACAGGAAGTTGATAATAATGAACTGCTGAATAATGAATGATCTGGCGGATCTGCCCAAGCTGTGAGGGTTGTACCACGCAGTTCAACCGACCAGGTGAAAGAGCAGCTCTGACCCATCGCGTAGGAGGGGAGCACAGACCTGATCATGATCAAGGGGACTTGAGGTGCACAAGACATAGTTACTCTCACTGGAACATTATCTCTCTAAAGAAACAAAATAGAATGCAGAGCCACGTCTTGCAGCAGCCCCCAGCAAGGTCCTGTCTACCAGTGATGCTGTTCTCCCCTCCAGAGAATTGACTCAGCATAACCACAGTCTTCTGAGCCACTTCCAGCAGGTCCTACAGAAACCAGATGGCCATTCAGTGCACTGACTCGATTCCTCTTGTGAAATCAAATGGTAGAAGAGAGGAGCTGACAGGGGGGAGTGGTTGTCATTGTCCCCATGAGATACAGAAACTTTTTTGCAACTATGAATGAAAGAATAACATTCAGAAACTACTAAGGCCTTTCATTCAAACACATTCAAACAGATGCAGCACTATTCATGCCACAAAGGCTTATTTAACCAGAAGACAGTGAGGGTCCAGGAACCAACAAACACAGGGTTTGAAAGTTTTCAAGGGTGCTAAGCTAAATTCAGAATGATGCCTTATGAAGGCTAGCTGTTGTGTTGTTTACAGATGTTCACTGTGAGCAGAAATGTTCATGTGAGCAGAAGTTACTGTGCATACCTGAGCTTTAGTGCCATACAAAGACCAATCCAAGAGTCACTTAGCTACCTAGAGCAAAAGGCAAGGTTTTATCACATGTCCTCATTCTTTAAAATTAGTTTTACTACAACCGGTAAGACTTGGTGAGGCACTGCCTGCAACAGCAGCCAAGTAGCCCATGATCCTTGAAGGACCAGATTTCTGTCAACCACGTTTGAACCAGTTCTCAAACCCACTTTGCAAAGGCGACTTCCAGTCGGAGTGAGTGTGAACCTACTCATTTAGCAGCTGGTGCTGTTCAAGTAAGTGTCTGGGAGTAAGGAATTCAATAATTCAAAAAGTTGTTGGATCTTAAGTTGCATTGACTCATCCCTCACATAATTCAGCAGACTGCAATGTTTACAGTCCATTGTTTTAAGAAAATGATGCAAACTACGTGTCTTTGTCAGATAAATTATTCACATGAGTAATGTGCCCCTGCCGTTGTCCACAAATATAACTCCCGACCCAGTTACTTCTCCAGCTGTCTAACTACTGCTTCAGTGAGCTCAGGCTTTTGAGAAGCTATAGGCTTCAGCAAAAGTAACTCACCCATTTCAATCAGCTTGGCTCTGCAGTGCCACAGCTCCTTTGCTGGTTAGGGCACTGTACAAATAAGATGAAGATTGTTACCTTCATTTTATGGATAAGGCAACAGTGTCATGGTAAAGGTGGTGTCTATCCAAAAATGAACAGTGTTGGAGCCAGAAGCACAATCCTAGTTGAAGATGCTCAGTCCTGTACTAAAATCCACACTTTTTCAGATAAGGCTGGCAGCTTGCCCACTTGAAAAATGTCCATTTATATTCTCAGGTGTCTGAGATGCTATTCAGTTGTTGATTTGGGAATGGAGGACACTTGGGGATCCCAGCATGCTCCAAGACTGAATCTGATGATCCTCTGGCCACCCCAGAGAGCCACAGATCCCATTTGGAAGTACCTGGGTCAGAGAGGTATGCACAGCCAGAATTCAGAAGGAATTGTACATGGAGATCCATTTGCTGTGCCATAAACTAAGCGGTCAGCTGGCATTTGGATAAAGAGGCCAGATCCATCATAAGATTTCTTTGGTGCATTCAAGTTCTAGACAAGGCTAGTGCCAGGAAGAGTAACATTAACATAACATGGAAAACCACAGGGAACAGGGTGTTAATAGTGAAAGCATGGGTCTTACCAAATGGAGAAGGGAGAGGCAAGGAGGCAGAGAAAGAGCAGAAGCAGTGAGTGCATAGATTTTGCAGAAGGGCAGAAACACAGCCAAACCTTTAAAAGCCTCATTTACATAGATTATTGAAAGAATGTAACACAGAAAAACGGAATTTTCCCCTCTCAGGGGAGAAGTCTTTCGGGATGTGGTTGATGCCAAATGTTTTCCCTGTGCTTGATACAAGGTTTTGGCAGGTACCAGTGCACAAATGGAGTACATATTTGTGCTCATGTAGCAAAGGAGAAGACCTCTTCTCTACAGGGATTGAAAGTTCAATGGCTTTGATGATTTGAATGAACACATTACATTTCTGATGGTGAAAAGTGTGCAAAGGTTTACATAAACAAAGTTTTGATCAGAGGGAAAATACCAGGGGTAGAGACTCTGCACAAGACTGAAAAGAAACAGAGTTCTGGCCTAAACCTGAAAAATTAAAAATACCCTTTATGTGTAATATAAATACATTCCTAGGAGAAAAATGAACAGAGCAAAATGGCCAGAGAGGTACCAGGACTAAGACTATCACACTCTAGGTATGCCAGCAGAGACAGGTAGAAAAGGACAGGCATACCTCAAAATAATAAATGAAAAAAGGAAATTTATGCTTAACCCAGCTACTTGACCTGAGAGCCTGAAAATGAATCTGTGCAGACAGGACCATAAAATGCTGGTAGCATTAGAAAGTCTGAGGTAGTTAATCAGAGGACTTCATCGGAGAAGTTCAGCCCTGAGCTGCTAAGACAGTAAGTGAAAAACAGAGAAGCCCTTGGACTCTTCCGTGAGAGGTACTGGTGAGGTCCTCCCAAAAGCATTAGTTTAAGTCTCACAGATTCTAATAAAAGTGTCAGTGTATTGTAAAAGAGAACAAGGTTTGACTATGGTATTTGGGTGTCAAAGGTTTCATGTCTCCATGTACTGGTGGCTCATAATAGCTGGAAAGGACACTGTCACCTACTGCTACGGCTGAAAGGAGCATGACAAACTTGCCCTGGGAACAGTGGAGATTTCACTGTTATTAGGAGAGAATATTAGTATATCAAATAAAAAACCTAGAAGACAGATCCTAGTCAGAAACACAGTCTCCAGAGCAACGCTCTGCAATGCAAGTGAAAAGACCAGAGGTGGGTGATGCTGCAGTGGCCTCTAGTGAGCGGAACAGCTGAGTCCTCCTCCTCCTCCAAGGGTTACAGTACAGGCCAAAGAGAGCGGGAGACACATCTTCATGTTACAAGGAAAATTGTCATTTCCTTCCCAGTAAGGCAGGGAGGCAAGATCAACCAGCCATCCTTGGGATGCTCTCTTGGTACAGGCTTTCACAGGGACACAGGGATTGTCCTGCTTTTATACCTCAAGCCCCAGCCTTGGGAAGTGACCCACCCCAAGCTCTGCACTTGCAGAGTCCACCTCCTGGCACAGAGCATGCAGTGGCCGAGTGCCTCCTCATACAGCTCAAAACCCCTCATTCCTGGAGAGGGGATTAGCAGGAGACAGCATCCCTAAGCAAGGAGCTGCTGTACTAAGGATGGCACTCTCCACGTAATGGTACATGACCACAGGCTGCACCCACCAGTGATCCAGTTTTAAATAAATTGCAGCAAAGTCCCAGACACATGGCTGCAGGTCCCCTTTACACCAGCATGATGGGGACTGAGAAAAGCCATCAATGTAATAAAGTACCTGTTGGCAAAGGAGGGAGAGAGGTAATCAGATCGATATGTAGTACTCTCAAATCATAAAATAACAAAAGGGGCATATGGGCTGTCGGCTGCAGACATTTTTTCGAAAAAAAAACGAGAAATCAAGATTGCCTATGCCATTAGAAAGTGAGCTCAGGAACTTGCTGGTACATGAAGAAATATTTAAAGAGAAGCCAATAATAAAACACAACCATCCTGAAAGCTGCTGCTGTGCACTGGAAATGATGCTGTACATCTGTGCAGGAGGAAGATGAGGAAAGTGGCTACAGACATTTTGACCAGAAAGGATAATTGCAGCAGCCTGAGCTCACCACAGCACTAAATGGTTTATTTCCACCCAGTTTTCATGGGGCCCCTCTCTGAAGCCAGGAGTAGCCAGAATGTAAATTGGATGATCATGGTTACTTTGATTAAAAAGCAAATGAGAAGCTTTTCATGAGAACCCTTTCTGATCTCAATGCTGCTTGCTAAATGCTATTAGAACAATGAAGCTTAGCTGGGAAAGGACAAGGTAGGCAACTGTGCACTTACAACTGTCTGACATGACCTGCTTGGACTGACCATTGTCTTACACAATAGTGGGCATTTAAATGTTAGCCACTAAAAGAAATCATCGCTCTCAAACTTCATGGCTTCATGGGCTTTTTGACCAAACAGAGAAAATTATAGGAAACTCTTATTATTCTGCAGTCCATGCACATGCTGCTGGGGTCTTTGAGAAAAGATGATGCTCAGAGACAGCACAGCAGTTTCTTCATGCAAATATCCCGCCAAATACACAGATTCCTAAGCATGAAAGGAACATTAAATATCTCCAGCTATGGCCTGGTTCAGTCAGAGGACATCCCTAGCTCCTTTATGGCAGGAAATCAATGGAGTTTATTTTCCTACTTGCTACTACAAAAAATACTCCCCCTAACTTATCTTTCTTGACAGGACAGTTGATGTTTCTACCACTGAAATATCAGTTGAGGTTTCGACACAGCTGAGGTTTCCATCACTAAAAGATGTGTCCCTGACTTCACAGCTTCCTACAGACATCTGCAGAGCCAAGGGTTCCCCCTGTCTCTATAACACACAAGTGGGATGTAAGAGAGTCTGTTTCCCACAGATGCCACCACTCTTGCAGCAAACACACACACATGGAAATGAAGCAGCTCCTTCAGTCACAATTATCTGGTTTCCTTTACACAAACAGAAAAGTATGAGACCAAGAGGAGTCCTGGGGGGTAGTCATTTCACCCTGGTTTCACATTGGTGACCTGAAACCATGGATGAGCTTTCTTGGCCAAAATAGTAAAAGTGCTCATTTCCTCTTTGCAATTGCTTGGGAGCAACTGCACCCAAAGCTGTAGCAGACAGGAGTGCTGTGTTGAGAAAGGGGTCACGTGTTCCCATCCCTGTGGATTCACAAGTAGGCACAGATGTTAAGCCTTCCCTTTCCCTTCCAATCCATATCCCTTATTCCCCTGCCATCCCCTCCTTGACAAAGCAAGAAGATGATTTGCAGAAAGAAAGATGCATTTCTCCCCTTTGTTTGGATATAATAGTGTATTTCTCTTTTATCCTTTGAAGCACAAATTTGTTCCATAGAGTCCATGGAGATTCAGAACCAGAAAATACCAACCCCTGATGATGGCTGATGGCTTGTGTCTGGTGCATGCCTCTCTCTGCAGCCTACACTGATGTTTCCTTTGCAGGCAAAGACAGCAAGACTGCTCCCTGAAAGTGGATAGCAGCTTTATTGCTCTAAGAGATGCCATTTACAGCAATGTTAAAGACAACTTTCTGGTAGCTACCTTGTGTGTATATAAAAGTATTAAAAAAACAAATAAAATTATTGCTGTCCAGCACAAAGTTAGTGGATCTCCAACTTGCTGGCATGTGCTTTTGGACTGAAGAGAGAAATATCTCTGTAAAGTTTCCATTGATCTATAAAGCAGAAACATCTGCTGAAAGTGTTGTCCCAGGCCATCTCTGACTGCAGTCAGCAGGAGGCGAGCCTGTGGTTAATAAGCTTTCTCCCTCCCTTCCACAGTAGATGTCATTGCAATGAATACGAAGCACAATAAGTGAGTTTACAGGATACGGTCTAACTCAGCCAGAAAATACAAAACACAAACATGGAAAAAAGGCATCACTAGAAGACTCTCAACAGCTTTCAGATTAGTGATGTACTCCTGCCAATGCAAAAAGAGAAACACTGGACCAGCTGCCTTGAACCAGCCCTGGGACTTGCTTCCATTAAAAATGCCATAAAGACCATTTTAAAGCTCTCTTTTGAAATCCTATATAAAAGTGCTTGTAAGGCTGGGGTTTAATAAAATACTGTCCTCTCTGGCAGGATTTTTTGAGAATTTAATTCAATTTGCAGTGTAGTTTAAGCCATATACCCACACTGAGAATTTTAATTTCCTCAGTGATGCTAATCGGTATGCACTTCCAATGTGGCTAAGAGCATCCCACTGGTATCAGAGTAGTGGAAACTTCCCAGCACAGAGATGAGCTTAGAATTTACCACTGGCAGCAATATTAAAAAAATCAAGCAGCATTGGTGCTGTCTTGGGCAAAGTTTGTGGTCCCCAAGGCTGCTTTTCATGACACTGCTGGTTGTTTCCACCTACAGGATGTGTCAGAGAGCAGCCTACAGCATTTCACCTGGACATCTTCCCTGTGAAACCAACATCACTTCCCCACCACAGCCATCAGTGACATGGGGCACTGGTGGGTCCTTCACCACTCCCACCACAGTGCTTGCCACAGCTTCCTGCACCCTGCAGTTCGGAACACCTGCTGCTTCACTCCCCCTCCTATGGGAAAACAGAAGGGACGGAGAGAGGGACAGTTTTCTGCACCCAAAGCAGCCAACAAGCCCCAGACTGGCTCATGAAAAGGGCTTTTTGCTGCACTGGGGGGATCTGCTGCCCTGAGGCTGAGGTAGCTCTCTGTGCTCGGGGAAGGCTCAGCTGGGACAAGCACCCCGAGGCAAGCACCCCAGCAAGGTCCACCTGTGGCACAGCCAGTGCTGCTGCCCCAGGGCGTGCCAGGACCTCCTGAGGCTTTGCTGTCAGAAGCCTCTAGGTCCTTAACAGCCTCTGGATGAGTGTCCAGCACTGCTACAGACACAGGCAGTGCTTCTGTGAGGCTTAGCAACTCTTCCCTCCTCCTGGGGAATCGAAAGTTAGCTGGTACAGAGAATCGCCTTTTTAATAGCAGGATCAACAAGACTCTTCTTATTATGCCACGCTGGTTATAGCATGTCACTCTGTCATCACCCTATCATTCCTCTGCTGCGCACACCACTTACTGTAACTTTAATGGTGTTACACTTACCAAGGTTATAATTACACATTATAGTGCGGTTTTCCTACGCCAAAAAAAAGGACTAAACGTACAATTACACAGCTCATAAATAGGAGGATGCCATACTACTGTACAAGCGCATATGCCCACATAAAACCTTTAATTACAGTTGCAAAGAGATTACAGAGATGTGACAAATATGTTATTCCGACTGTGGCCATTGTTAGCACCACCTCTTGGAGAGAACCTCCATCTGCACAGAGCTTCTCCCAGCAATGCCTCTCTGCACGGTGCTGAGGGATATTGTACCTGCAAAGCCAGTCACTAACATGAAAAGCATCATTAAAAAGCAGCTTGATGGGTTTTATTATTATTATTCTTGTTTCAAATATTTAAGGGCAAATATCTGAACCTATGTGTACCTCTTTAAATTATTTTAGTATTTAGGAACACTGACTCCTGATAATCAAAGGTGTAGTCAAATGAAAAAGCCCGTGTGCCAAATTCAGTGACCCCCTCAAAAGCTTGACACTAGAGCAAAAGAGAAAAACATATGGCAAATACAAATGACTAGACAATTACAGATATCAAGATTAACTGCCACTGTGACGAGATGAGAATTAAGTGCTTTCTTCCAAAACCACCCCTCATTTGAGTCATAAATACCTATCAAAGGGGATCAGGGAGAAAAATAATCTCATCTCTAATCCCAAGAAGGTTTCTGGGAAAAACCTACTGCATGTTATTGATGTGAAAAATCATTATGCAGACTCTACCAAGAGGATCTCCCAAAAGAAAGAGGCATTTATTCTATTAATTCCTTTCTGCTCATTTAATTTTCAATTTTAATTGTGTAGAACAGGCAAATATAAATAAATGATTTAATGTACAAAACCTGAAAAGCATGCACTTCTCTTAATGTATCTTTTATATTACTTACAGCACTTTGCACTCAGAGTTGCTCACTGTGGTGCAGAGTCCCGTGATTTATGAGGGGCAAGAGTTTCACAAATGGGAATGGGCCACTTCTCCTTCCCTTCCTTCTTCTTCTCACATTAGAATAACAACAACAAACAACCAAAACATACAAAACATGAGAAAAGTATCTCAGAGTCTTAGATTTCCTAGCTTTGCCTCTGTTTTCTAGCATCATATTCTTATGTGTATTACTTCAGGAGGGAAAGTTTTCTATTTGGCTACAGTAATTTCATCTTCCTCCCTCTTAGTTTCAGCAACAAAAACATCTCAGTTTGTAGGCTCATAAAGGCAGAATTAACAAGAATATACACATATATACTGAGCCACATAAACCCTGATCACAGATACAGATAGGAGCACACACAGGCATAGATACAGTCAACTTCTACCTCCCTTATTCATGAAGAAGTCCAACTGGAAGTACTTAATAGAGGGATTATGAAGAAAGTGTGCAGGATATGGGTCTGGAACTTGGAGAAGGAAGAACATTTCAGTTCTGAGGGTCAAATGAGTTTGTGATGCTTTTTGTATAATAGCAGGAGCTTAAGTCAGCATTTTCAGGATTTATTTTCAATTTTAAGTGCTTTAAAATGAGACTGAGCCATGATCTTTTTAAAGGGGCATGACGATTTCTCAAAACCAGACCCCTTGCTCCAGTCACATAAAATGCAAGGCAATCAGTATCAGCTCTTATTTTTTAAAATCCCACCTTTTAACTGTAATGGTGCTTGGCTTTTGGCAACGCTATTGGCTGTGAAGTCTCAGCACAAAGTGTGCACACTCACAGCTTAGCCACCTTCCTGTCAATAGAATAAATCGACAGGAGGAAATGAATGAAATTTTACAGTAATTTTTTTGCAACATGAATTAATTCTTTGCCAGGGAAAACAACGGGAAAACACACATGTATTTGATGGCCTTATTCCCTGACTAATGAGTTTGCGATGCTTTTTGTATAAGAGCAGGAGCTTAAGTCAACATTTTCAGGATTTATTTTCAATTTTCAGTGGTTTAAAATTAGACTGATTTTAAGATGACCATGACGATGAAAAATCCCGTGAGCCCTCATATTCTGCTACATTAGGACGGATTTCTAGTGAAAGAAGGACATCTCTGGGGGGATACAGGAGAATGTAATTGAACAGAGGCCTTGAGACAGCACTAGTGGTGTCCACTCCAGGAGGAATGGAGGGAAGCAAGTTGGGCAAGGAAAGTTGAGTAAGGTCCTCTCAGGTTTTAGAGATTGGAGTGGGAAAATAAACAGGTATAAAGCAGTCTCCTGGGTCTGAAGGCAAAGGAGAAACAGGAAAAAAGACCCTGAGAGGAGGCCCAGGACAGCATTCAGAAATAAGAAGTGGGAAAGAACCAGTTAAAAACAAGTAATGAGTGACTGGGTCATTTCCACCACTTGCACTCATGGATGAACATGCATTCCACTAACAATTTGCAATGTTACAGGACACTCTGGGAGCTGTATTTGTTCCCAGAGGTTAAAAAACTAACTGTTCAACACAATACACTGGTGGCATTGCTGTATCAAAAACGCCCTGGAGGAAAGACTAAGCTCATCCCCCCACTACACAGCGGAATACAGCTCCCTATGGTGTAGAGAGTCACAACGTGTTCGGTTCAGTGCTTCCCAATCAAAAAGCAGGAGCAGACAGCCCAGGCCCTGCCAGTGTTACAGGGGAAATAGCCAAACCCACGGAACGGCATTTACCAGCGGTTACACGGCCTTAACGAAAACGGCCGAGTCAGCACATCCTTTGACCTAAATCAACAAAACAAAGTGCTTGGGAGAAGCACTGTCGTATTCGCAGTGGACAGCATCTTTCCAAGATGAATGCCCAAGTTTTTTTTCCCCTTTTAGATGCCGCAAATGGTTTTTGGCAGATGCTTCTACACCCAGATGGCGCCAAGTTAACTACTTTTATTATGCCTTTTGGATGGTAATCCTTCCACAGACTTCCTTTTGGCATTGCTACTGCACCCAATATATTCCAAAGGAAATGACAAAGCTGCTGCAGCACCTGGAAAGGGATAGTTGCTTGTACAGACAAAGTCCTGGGATATTACCATTGAGAAGAGAAACTTGATAAAAGCCGGTCTAGATTTCCAGAGACACTTGGTATTTGGGTCTGAAAGGCAATAAACACTGGGCTTCATCAAAACAAGCTGAGCTACTGAGATAACACGCATGAAAACGAGGCATTAAGAGGACTGAGGAAAGGTAAATTGGCCTAAGAAAGTAATAAATAAATGCAAACTCTTGAATCTATGTCAAAGTGAAATGAAGGCTGGGTTATGAATGGTAGCAATATATCCTTGTAATGAACTCCTGGAAAATGAAATCACCTGGTATTTGAATATAATACGAGAATATGTTTTCAACTGAGTGGAAGCCCTACCTGAAGCACATAATTCTCCCTTACTGTAACCACTCAGAGCCACCTGCAACATTGCAACCCGGTCAGGCTGGTGGGGCTGCTACATACTGCTCCTAGGCATTTGCTGATGATATAAATCACTCTCTGCACACTGAGAACTGTCTCATTGTAAAAGAAACATGTGAAAAATGTATTAAAAAAACTCTTCCAGAGAGTTAATTCAACTTTTGACTGACCACAAACCACTTGTACCCCTGATAAATAAGAAAGACTTGGATCATGTGCCAGTGGCTTGTCAAGCCCTACTTAGGGCTTAACTAGGTACAATCCGCAGACATAGCACATTATTGTGCCTGGCACAGCCCTGCCCATTGGCGCTACCCTGCCCAGATACCTTGCAAATGTGACAGATGTATGAATATTGCAAATGGTTGAGGAAATTAAAGCTTTATGAGAGAGGTCTGCAAGCCTTAAAACCAGTGTCTGATTCAGGCTTATAACACATCTGATTGGCTAATACCAAAAATGTGGAGCTGCAATATTAGAGTGTGGGAAAAGTGACTGCCTTAAGTGCATTAGAATCATACTCTTATTCCAGAAAGAAGTAGCATTTCAGGGCCAACATGGTTATCCCAGCAAAAATATCCCTGTGGTACTTCATTACTGAGAATTACGAATAAGCCAAGATGTCCGTTCAGTGGTGTGCCACAGGCAGGAGACACCCTGCTCTTTCTAGCTATGCCTGTGTGTAGCTGCCTGTGAAACACAAAGGCTACTGCAGTCTCCCAGTGAGGTCTGAGATACCTGCCTCGATCCTCTGAGTTAGGCACATTCCTCACAAATGACCTCCCGACCCCGTCTTTTCCCACAGGGACTCTGCTGTGTTATGGCAGTAGTGCTGGAGCATGAGTGGAGAAACACAATTGCTTCCCATTTATTCGTGATTCTCTTGGCTGGGTCATCATCCTTCAACACAGTGACTTCTAAACTGGAATGCCTTTACTCAAATGTTTTAAGGTTCAAGCTTTCCAGCAATGCATTGTACATCTCTATCTGACATTTTCTCTCTCTCTTCCCTCTCCTGGAATTCTTGCTTTCAGCAACCACATCCCTGGTTTTCGATTCCTGGAAAAAAAATCTCCTTTCTCATGGTGTCTTGCTTGATCATTGAAGTTGACATGCCAAAAGCTTCCCACCAAGATCTTGTTGGCTTTTTGGCATCCCACTTCTCCACATCTGTTATTTTATATAGCTATCCATAATATTACAATTATTGTGCCAGTAGTTTGTCCTCTTCATATGCAGACCATATCTCTCACAGATTTCTCCCCAAATGGGTACCTTCTCCGCTACATTAACTTCTCCAGTCCCCAAAAATCCAGCTGTCTGAAAGCGCTATGTTTTTCCAAAAACATAAATCACCGAGTCCCAAAATATCTGACAGCCTTATACAGCATAAAATTAATGACCAGAAAGTAATGCACTCATAACTTGTGATTGAAGGCAAATGAAACTGACACAAAAAACTTTCCTTTCCCCCATGCTGTTGCAGCTTAAGTAGCATCCAGAAACTTGTTAATGACTGATGCCCACAAAAACAGAAATTAATGCTGTTTGTCAGTGAATTATGAGGATTACTTTCTATTTATATTAAAGTGGGTTTTTATTTGTAGAACTAAAGTGATACTGCACACCATTCCCTTAGAAATCAGGAGAACACAACAATCTCTGTGTCTCAGATGATATGCCATCCTTTGCCCACATCCTAAAAATTTGCCTTGAAATACTGATGAAAATTACAAGACAGGGATAAAAGAGGAGGGATCCCCGAACAGAGCAACAACATGAAGGAGCCATACCCATTTTTTACCATATTCAGCAACACAAGGCAATTGCATAGGATCATAACCCTGTGCTCTTATTCCATGTAAGATAAAAACTAGCATTTATTGCCTACTTAATATTCACGCTCGTTCTACTAAAATTTTGCTCACAGTCTCATTTCATCTGTGCAACTTGCTGGGCCCTGGCTACTGCTACTGGACATTGCTCATCATTGTACAGCATTTTCTGGGGAGAGGGGAAGGAAAGCAGATGAACAGGCACCATGGCTTCTCAAGCCACAGCTGAAACAGAGGGATGACCCAAGCCGATGGGTTTTAAACCACCATAATAGTACCACTCTTCCCCTCATCCTACACTTTCTATAATGGTTTTCTACACTATCTCCTATATTATCTCACACTGCATGTTGTCCTACTTGAAAAATTTACTCACAGGTCTACAACTGTGTATTGGGTTTGCAGGTGTTTATTGGGTGGGCACCTTCACCAGCCAAGGTCAAACCACTACCACCTGTCAGAGCGACAGGTCTGTGATTTGTGAGACCTTACAGGAAAAGTTGGGGTTTTTTTCCCAATGTCAGTGTTAAAAGCAAAATCAAGTACATATTCTGGCCAAATCTCACAATCAAAAAAAAGCACCATCCCAAACAAAAACAACCAGCAGAGCACCAAACCTCAAAGAAAGCAGTTAATGAGTCTTAATGACTGGATTATCATTAAAAAGTCACAAACAGAAAGCAAAACTTCACCAAATATTTGAGAAAATCAATACAGAAACTGCTTCTAGTCCCCATCAGGAACTGTTCAACACTAGAACAGGTCAAAGCTCTGAAAAGCAAATGTCTTTGTGTCCAGGCGTACGCACAGCTATGCCTAAAGAGTGAAGTGTCCAACTTACACCTGGTCTTTTCTGGAAAACAGGAAATAGGTGTTTTCTTACCTGTCTCTTGAAAGAAGGAAGAAAATTCTTCTCACGGGGCACAGTTGAGCACAGGAACACAGAAGGAGACTGCAGCATCCCTGCTCCCAGAGAGACACACAGCTTCACCAAACAAGGCCTTGGACAACATCATTTAATTGTGAAGTCAGGTCTGCTTTCAGCATGGGGTTGGACCAGATGACCTCCAAGCATCCTTTCCGATCTATAGTTTGATGATTCTAAACAGTAACTTAACAAAAAAATTTAAATATTCTGCCAGTGAGAGTGTTTTGATATGTTCTTCTTGTAGCTATAACAGCTGATCAAAAGTATTCAATGTCAAAAATATATTGTTATGCAAATTCCTCCTTATGCACTGCTCAGTTCATGTTTTTTATAGCACACTTTAAAATAGGACACAACAGTATTCGTTTACTTTGGTTGATTCTTTACAAAGACACCTCTGCAAAGGAAGAACATTGCGCTAAGAGGGTTAGCACCAGCACAGCTGCAAGGAAGACATGAGCTGCTTACATCTTACATCTCTCCTGCCTCTCCCTAGATGATCTCTGGTTCTCAAGGCACACATCCTGCGGTGCCCAATGACTTCCACTTACCTGCAGTATTTGCAGAACTTTCTGGTTTTTGTGGCCAACCATTATTTTTGTACCAACCTTGCAGCAATTGCTAGTAAACTCAGCATTACCTTTCCAAGCTGCCACACAAGCTGTGTGCTCAAAAATGTCACCCACTTCAATAGGAAAGATACCCCCAAGGACATAGATGTTGAGCAAGTATTTAACTGCTTAGCTTTCTACCAGACAACCAAGGTTTTTTGCTTAACTGCCAAAAGCAGAACTACAAAACTTTTGCCAGATCCTACTCACTGCCTGTGCAAGTCCCTTCTCATCTGTCAGAGACTGTTCAGCTCCAGACAGGACAGGGCAGAAGAAACTGGCCCTTCTCTTCAACTTTATTGCCCACTGCAGGCACGTATGTGTGTCCCACCCTTGAGTGTGTCAGGCCACTGGCCACTGACATAATAATTCCTGTGAAATGCCAGTGCTCAAAACCAGCAGAGTCCCCAGCTGCCCTTGCAGTAGTGAAAGCCAAGTTTCCAAAGACTGCAAGGCAAAGAGGGGTGTTTCCAAGGGCAAGAACAGCAGTCGTGTTCCTGACTGGTTGCTGTCCTTGAAAAAAAAGATCTGTCTTGCATGTGTGAGCAGCTGGGGCAGGGCATGATCTTCCTGCAGGGACATCCTCTCTTTGCATTGTTTTCCCTTTTTAAGAGTACAAGTGTTGGGCAGCCGCCTGCAACTGTTTCACTGTAGGATGAAATTAAATATAGTGTTCTCAATAAAAGAAAAAAGTAACTCACACAATAGGAAGACTTGGTTAGGTTTCTGAAAAAGGAAGAGCAAAGAAGCAATTCTCCCCACATGTCTAAGGCATTCTGGAGTGAATATTAGACTCATATAGCTGCAAGGAGCCTGGCAACATATGCCAAATTTCCAGTGGGACAGGCAGAAGGGCCAATGAAAAGGGATGCTGACAGGCTAGGAATGGAGTAGCAATGTGGTATTTTAACAAAGATGAAATGTGTAGCTCTACATCTGAGAGCAGCTTTGTTAATGCAGTTGTGTTTCTCAGGCCACATAGCTGAACTGTCAGTGGGTTTGGCTGTGTCACCTCAGTATAAGCAAAGCTTGATGAAATGTGAGTAATTTCTAAAAGAAAGCATTTCTGTGGGTTTGATTCTCTGTTTTGTGGTCATTGCCTTGGAAGGAACATTAGTAATTTTGGGCTTTTGCACTTGTATTAAAAAAAAAAAAGCTGGGAGATACAGAAAGTTTTAGCAATGGTTAAAAGCTTGCTGAGGGCCTGCAGCCAGAGCCTTGCTGGACCCACAGGGTCACCTGGACTGCTGGCAGCCAGCTGTGTGGGGGTGAGGGGACTGCCTGCCCTGTGGGGGCTTGGCACTGGCTGCCCTCCCCTTCCACCTCCTCCCTGCTGGGAGCTGAGACGAGGGTGAGGCAAGTACAGCCCTGCTCACTGCCATGCCTGAAGCGCCTGGGAGGGCACACACGCTGCCCCTGCTCCGCATCCAGCACAGGCGCTCTCCCTCCATGCAAACCTGAGGGTCAGGAACTGGCAGGATGAGCAGGAGACAGTGGAAATCAGCCAGTGCACAGCAGTGACATGAGTGCTTAGGGTCTAATCAACATCTAGACTCAGTTGAAGGAAGACACCTACCTCCACCTGGTTTCCATGTCCCTCCATTGTCCCCTTAGAGCTGGTCCACAGACTGGTCCTCTACAACCCACTTTTTTCCACAACAGTTAAACACTGAGCAGAATGGTAAGACTCATGATTCCTCAGCCCAAATTAAAACATCTCCTTGCCTCCTTATAGATGCATCTGCTGTTAAGAACACTTTCCTCTCTGACCATTCAGGAGCTCTCTGGCAGTCACAGTCCCACCCCCAGGGATTTAAATGCTGGGACCAAAGCCCCTTTGCAGCAGATAGCTCCAGTGACCCGACAGGTGCCTTGCCTGACTCCCTACACATCCCACATTCACACAGACAAGATTTCCTTAGCAGCTCAGTCCCAGGTTTCCCAAGGCAGAGCCTCGGTCTGGTTCCTTTAAGTAATTTTATCGTGGTGCAGCAACAGAGTAACAGCTCAAGCTTGTGCCTTGGCGAAGGGACCCTGAACAAAGGAAACACTGGGCTTTTATACCCTGAGTCTAGGGTCTTCTCCCTGAGTCCATGTCTCTGCATGGGCCACAGGTCTTTGTGCCCTTTGTTGGGCAAAGAGGCAGCACCAGGTCACAGCCTCTTGCCTCAAGTTGTCCTCACCCAGGCTCAATCTGCAGCTGCACCCTGAGCTACCTGCACTACATGAATTCCTCAACAACTGCCTTAGGGTAAAGGGCCTGGCAGCTCCTACCTCTGGCCAAACCTGGCAAGAACTCACCTTTGAGCTCACAGAAGTCTGTCAAATCCAAGGCATTTCAAAACCCCGAGTAACTTGCATTATGAAAGCTGTGTAGATGTTTCCAACAAAATTTTGATTTGCTGAAAAATTTCCAAGGAAACCTAAGAGTTGACTGTGAAGCTGTAAGTTGAGAAAAAGAAAAAAACAAAAGCATAGTCTTACTTGGTTTGTAATTGTAGCTCAGTTACAGTTATCTGCTCTAAAAAATCTTTTCCTTTATTAAAATTCTTGAACAATAAAAAGTTGCCTCTATCCCCCACCCCGTAAATGCAGTGTAAGCTTTGCAGCTAACTAGGAAGGAGATCTGTAACATGTATTATGCCATTTGATACATTCCAGAAATAATTTTCCAATAGCATTGAAACAGAATGAGTGCAGTGCATATAAACAAACAGAAAGTGCTTTGGGGCTTGATGTTTAAGGGTTTACCTCCCAATTCTTCCTGCAAAAGTGGTGTCTCCGGCTCTGATGCTCCTGCAGTGGATGTGCAAAAATTCATATATTTAGCTTTGTAACTGCCCCAAGACATGGTCCTGATTCCCACATAAGCCGTGGCTTGCTAATTTCTTGGGTTTACAAAGCTTGCAGGGCTACATCTTTTCTGATAGGTTTAAGGCTTACTGCAGAATTGTTTTAAAGGGCATGATGACTGCATGCACTTAGGCTTATCTTAAGATAACACAAACCTTTCCACAAGCAGGGAAGGAACAACAGCTGCTGTCCTATGTACCCTGTATGTCCTGAGCACAGTGGGTCTGCTGAGGGAGAGATGCCTGAAATATCTGTGGAGTGTAATACCCTGAAGTAAAGACTGCACTCACCCATGGCTCAGGTGAAGATGTTGGCAGTGTTGATAGCTCCTTTTCTGTACTGTTGCATCAAACTCAGCTGTCAGTGGTGGATGCTGTAGGCAAAGCCAGCTCTGTGCTAAGGGAGGCACAACGACACTCTGTCTGGAGCCAGAGAAAGGAAGATCTCAGTCCAGGAGTCAGGTCTCCCTGTATGCTAAAAGAGAGGTTTCCATCCTGCCGGGCTGATCATTTACATGTTCCATCCACAGGGCTTAGGAGGCTGTCCCAACCAAGAACCTTCACTCAGAGCAGCAACAGAGGGAACATGGCTGTCACAAGTCATTCACAATTATTCACAATTTCTGTCCATCCTTAAGATGGAAAGAGACAAAGGAAATCAGTGAAATGCATTAACAAGACTATTTCAATTACTTTCCCCCAGCTTTTACACTCTGCATCTGTCTCTCACTTACTGGCTTGCAGACACTTTGATAGCAAGCCACAGAAACCACTGCAGCAAGTACTTCACCAGTACTGGGGAAACTCTCAGGGGAGAGGAGAAGAAATAAGTACAAAATTGTTACTCTTTTTGCTCTCTGCGTTTATTTATTTTGGACCCATTGGGCTAGACCGCAACTAAAACTTTATGAACCTAATAAAATTCCCAACATTCTCAGACATGGGTCGTGATGTTTATATATTAGGCAGAATACAAAGGTGTATTTATGAGGAGATTGGAAGTACTTAGAGATGCTTGAGCTCAGGCAAAGCATAAAACACACATAAGAAATGTTTTCAAACTTAACACAGGTAAAGTCAAGCTAACCAGACGACACATCAAAACCAGAATTGCTTCAGAAGTGCTGTGCTCCTCATCACAGAGCCATCCCACATAATAACAGTGGTGGAGTACAGGACAAATTCATTACTTTTCAATAGGTGCTATTTATTTATTTGCATTGTTCTGCAAGTTCTAAAATACAGCTCTCTCATTATGGTAGTGGTAGTAACTATACACACTAATAAACAGGAGAAGGTAGCAAGAGTAAACTTGTCTTTTCCTTTCTGTCTTCATAAAACACACTATTCCCTGATTCAATAAACAAGATGCACTGCCTGACTCAAGTCGAAGGATAATGGGTCTTGGCGACAGATTAGGCTTTCCATCTCTGTAAATAAGAAAAAGCTAGAGGGAATATATGCTGGGATTTATTTCTGCCAGGAGCAAATAAACAGTTCTGTCAATACAGATAATCCCACCTCCCCGCTTCCCCCATCTCAGTCTTGTCTTTGTCCATCTCCATTCCACCTCATCAAAAAAAACAAACAAAAAAACCAACCAACCAAACAAACAAAAAAAAACAAACAAAAAAAAAGAGAAAAGAAAGGTTATGTGCTCATTTTCCTCCTGTCACGCATGGTTGTTCTACTGATTTCAGCATTAACTTTTTTTGATACTTCCTGTCACTGGAAGACTTCTCAGTCTCTCTCCCCACAAGAACAACATACGTTTTCAATTTAGGTTATGTTCCCAGCAGATGTTGCAGGACATGAAGGTCTTGCTTTCTCTTTCATTAAAAAGGCACTTGTAATACATTTTATTGTCTTGGATGGAAAACGGCATGTATTGCAATATTCAAGAATCAGTCAATGTGATTTCATAATCTCTATATTAAAAAAATATAATGAGTTAACAAGAAAGAATAAAAACCAAGGTCTGTGTTACATCTCCCTGAAGAGCATTTGTAAGCATCCCTCCAAAGGGTGCTACAGAAGGTAAGGTTTAGTGTCTCAGAGGAACTCCCGAACTCTAATTCCCATACTCATCCCAAGAATCACTTCTTGTTTTCTTCATACTATTTTATATGAAAATTCCGAGCACATACCAGTGCCTTTGGTTCTCCAGGTGGACCTCCAGGCTGTGCTGTGTGCGTACAGCGTCATCTGAATTTAGACCTGTTAACACAAACCCTCCTGTTCTCAAGGCATGACACCAACAGCTCCCGTGGAGCCTGAGCTATTGGTTAAAGTGTCATGTCTAATACACTGTCCTTGACTGCTTGCTGCTGGCCGGTGGCCGGGCCAGGGCCGCATCATCCATGTCTTCCTTGCAGCAGGAGGACTGGTTTAAAACAGCTCAGAGCACCAAAAACCTCAGTGCTTTGAACTTACCTAAGAAAGATGGACCAGAACAAGTGAGCTCCTGCTTCATTAACTGTCACCCAAGAGCAAGGCTTGAAAGGAAAGGAATAAGGCAGGTTGCATTAAAAAATAACAGGCAATGAAATCTAATCAGAAACTCAATATACCAGAAAATGGTATGCTACAGTCCCCAAAGATTTTTTTCAAAAACCTTTAAGCTTATGCACACTAGGAAATTGCTGCTAGTAGTCTGTAGGATGTTCACAGTGTCACAGAACCATCTGTTACCTGATTTCACAAATACCTACTGCTAAACACACATATATATATTTGTGTGTGTATGTGTACGTATCTTCGGGTGTATACTTTACATACACTCATATTCACTTATTCCATCCTTTGTGTCAAAACTAGGAACAAAAGGAGGTTATACCCTACAGCAAAACATACACAAACATAATGTGGAATCACCAGAGCTGCCAAAAAATCCCTGCTGTAGAGAGAAGATTAAGTCTTACAACATGGACAGCAAACCACAAGTTTCATACAGAGTGCTTGTTTCCAATACACTTAGATTTTATCATTCCATTGTTTCTTCCTGTATTATGGAAGCAATTGTGTTTTACTAAAGCATAGGTATGTCAGAGCCAGAAGCAATGGTCCATCCAAACCTGCATTTGTAACAGTAAGTAATACAGACATCATACAATACATGGATATCTCAGCATCTATTCCCAACCACATAAATCCAGCCAGTGGCTGTGTCTCAGGTTTCCTCATTTTCCATAAATTTGTCTATCTTCTCTTGAGCTGATATGCAGCGCTTTTTATTGCTGACTTTGGAAATCACTCCATAATTTAAAAACTCTTTGTGTAACAGAAATCCAGCTTGGATTATAACTGAGGTTGGTGGTTTCCACCTGGTATATTGGGTTTTCTGATTACACACACTAACTTTCCACTTGCACCTTTCTCTAAGCACTTGCAGAAGGCACTTAGTGCTTGAGGTGGCTGCTGGCACACTGGGACCAACAGGGAGAGATCAGAGGCAATTTTGCACAGTGCTTGCCTCCTCCTGGCCATGGGCTGCTGGATCTGAGTGCTGGCCCCACAGCGGGTCAGTGCAGTGTGGATCCTTCCTTCCTGGCTGTGGCACCCAGCAAGCAGCAGCAGGGCTCAGCAGCACCCTGCTCATCCCTGAAGCCCCTCAGATCACTCCCCAACCATCTGCCTCCCTCCACATGGATTTATTTCTGACCCAGGACCTCTCTAAGTAAGGGAAACCCACCAGGGGTCACACTGAACTCTGGTCAGTCAGTGAAATGGTCTCATTTTGACTGGGCACTTGCCACCTTGGCAGGGGGTGCTGCTTGCCCAGCATCTGTGCCCCATGGGGCACATTGTGGCTCCACAAGCCAGAGGGGATGTAATGTCCAGATGATTACAACTGAAGGGCTTTCCCAGTTATTTTCCATTTCAGCAAGAAGCAGACATTTTCTCAAATCCCGGGGAAGTCCTGGTGCTCAGTACCATAAGCTCCTGAGCCATGCAAGCACCAGGGGCCAGTGGTATCCCCATGGAGTAAGGAACATTTGGGAATTCAGCCACTGGGACTCTAGGCCCAGCAACCCTCAGCTTGGACTTGTTTTCCTACCTGCAAGTAACCTGTTTAGTTTTGTTTTATTTTCGTAAGTAAGTACACCAAAACCAAGCCTGAAAATCCTCCCAGCAGCATGACAAGCTCTCCACACCGCTCCCGGTACCTGGCTGTGACAATCCCCATCCTGCTGGCATGGGAGCAGGGCTGCCCAGTGCCTGCTCCAGTGAGCATATGACCAGCAGTGGAAGATGGACCCTGCCAACAGGGCCTGCCTGCACACCAAGGGACACAGCCCAGGAGGAGGGGGAGGGTGGGCTTCTCCTTCATGGCACTGGAGGGCATTGAGACCAAAACCAAACCTGGTGCAGCAGGTGCAGCCCCAGCCTCTCGGCACTGCAGACCCATGAGCACCTCAGGCAGAAAAGGAGCTGAGGAGCGGAGCTAGGATGTGCAATGGCAGATGAGATTTCACCAATCTGTCAGAAATACTGCTTACAATTCAGCTTGTAAAGAATGATCAATGTGCAGACTGAAATATTCCTGCTCCTGGGATACCTTTTTTTTCTTCTAAGATTGAATTTTTTCCTTCTTCTGTATATGCCAGTTGTTTGTAGCCTAGGAATTAGCATTCTGACATTTCTCTATCCCTTTTCAGGCTGCATGTTGCTGTGCACAATGATCCCTCTAACTTTTTCTTTATGCTCCTGGCACTTCTTGGCCATGACACTCAGGCTTGCCTCTCCATGTTTGAACAGTAGCACAAAGCTGGGTGCATGAGCCCAAATGAGGCAGACAGCCCTGAGGATCACAGTGGGATGGCAGGGAAAGCAGCTGAGAGACCCTAGAGTGCACCAGCAAGGGGGAGCAGTCGTATCGGGGTGAGAAGCAACCACGGCTGCAGGGATGGCCATTCTTGCTTCCCCATGCCTGGGAAAGAACCCTCAGGAGGGCAGCCCACTGCAAGGATGGGGAAGGGGAAAGGCAAAAGGTTATCCCGGGGATACGGTGGCTCCTTGCAGGCAGAAAATCTGAATTGAGCATATAAACATCCCACGCTTCCCAGCATGGTTTTCAACTAAAATAAACCCATTCTGTAACACCGCCAGAGAATGGTTCACTGAGAAATTTATAGTCTGAAGTATCAAGGAACTCGATCACTATTACTCTGCGAACATTTATTAAGAATATAAAAATGAAATTTAAATTGCCAGATTAGGGAGATTTGATGCCCTTTGTGGACACATACTTTTATTTTCAGGACAAAGTTGCTTTACTTCCAAGAAGTCTGATGAATTCATAGATGGGAACTCACTAAAATCATCCACCATGGTATTGTATAGCACTCATTTTGCTCGCTGTTAAGTGATATTTTGTAGTTCCTCTGTTACCTCAAGAGACTGAGTTGATTGGCCTGGGTTAAGCCAAAAAACCAAAAATAGAAAACCACAGAATATTGTAACATACATCCAAAAATCATAAATCTGTAATCAGCAAAGCAGAGAACCTCTGTTAACATCTTCTTCACGTAAAACAAGTATTTTTTGAGGTATGCAAATAAAGAGAGTTAATGAGACCAATTTTAAAAAGTAGCTTTTGCAAGCCCAAGAGTTTTGGATTACTTAAGAGGCAGATTGCTGAAAGCTGGGCTGCTCTCAGGAATCCCTGAACTTTTTGACGGCTCTGTGCTGCACATTTACATCCCTGTGAGCTGTCTTGGTCCTGCCTGGGAGAGACAGCCTTCCCAAGGGACTGGTTACACGTTTTCCTCGGGCTGGTCCCTACAGCTTTTCAGCAGTTTCGCACAGCACTTATAACTGGATCAATAAAATAAATTAGGCACACCAATGCCAAAATCCCCATCTACTTCTTTCTCCTGAGAAATTCAACTGCTCAATAAAAATGGACAACAGGAAAAAAGCTTTATCACGTGCATTATCTTGTATGAAAAACCACCAATGCTTGTTCTTGATTTAGGTTGTTTCTTAATACTGCCACAAGATGTTAGCACCTTGACATTTTGTTGTTGTTATTGCTGCTTTCATTTCTAAGCTGGTGCATCTTCCACCTACTCCTAAGCATGTCCTGTGCTCTTGCCCTAGGGAACAAGACATCACCTCTTTCCTGGTCTTTTAGGAATTATCAACGAACATTTAGTAACTGTGAAATAATTAACCTGTAGATCAACCTCTTCTCACAAGTACACAGCCAAGTCAACTGGTAAACTCAGAAATATGTGCATGGTTTTCAAGAGATAAATATGCCTCTCTGTGTGACATGTGCTTGACAAATAACCAGCATGTCTGAAAAAAGCTGCTTTCTAGATGCTTCCGTACGAATTCAGATTTTACCTTTAGATCCCAGTTTTTCAGTTTGCTGCGACATATTCTTCCACCCTGAGAGTTACACGGCATCTAACACCACCACAGTCTTGGCAGAAAGGTCTTTGTTGATACTTCTATCACTGTAAAATCCACTCATGCTGAGTGAATTAATTACTTACTAAGCTGACAGTTTTTAAGACAGCGCAAGATAAAACCAACCAAAAAGAAAGCCAAATATAAAATTCCAAATAGAACCACAGTGTCTGTTGAAATGTTAAAATAAGAATGGGATAATGTTTGCAGTGCTGAACGTTGGTCCTTGGATGAGTTTTTAGTATCACATTTCAAAACACATTGCTCATACAGCTTTCTTGCAATGCTTTTCAACATGCATATCAGCCAGTCCCAATAGTCTAAAACCTCTCAGGCCAACTCTGGAAACTATTTAGCACCTGAATCCCATTTATTTCTACATAAACATCTCAGTTCCTTAATCATAACTGGGAAAACTGTACTCCTCCACCTCTCAGGATTTATTTAACAAACTTTACATAATAATTCTAAACTCCTTTAGATACCACTCTCTGGGCAAGAGGAGAGCCCAAAGATATCCTAAACAGATCAAAGTGAAATAAAAAATTAGGTGAGATCAGCAGTGACAAGATGAGCCTTGCTTTGGCCCCTGGAGATGAATAGATAGATAGATAAAGAGATAGACAGACAGCATGTGAACACACTATTAAAAGCCTCAGATTACAATTCATAATTTGCAAAATCCAGATAACAGCATTTTCAGTATGCATACTGAAAGAAACTCAAGACTATTGCTACACCATGGCATTGAATTTTTCCTCTACTGTCACTTATATCAAATTATTTTCATTATTCACTAGAACAGATAAATAGCAAAATTCAGAAATTCATACCAGAGTTACATTTATGGAAATACTGCCTAATTTTTGAAGAAACAACTTTGCGCCATGTCGTTGGTTCAAGACAGATGGCCTCATAAACCTCTCAGTAACGTATAAAAACCCAGGGCTATATTTGACAGGCTCCAGGACCTGCATTTCACAGATGACTGAGTGCTGCAGCAGAGAACCAGAAGCTGTTTCTGGCCAGTGGTGGGCTGTGAGCTGAATGGGCCCATCACCTGCACACAGCACAGGGTGAAGCCAAACTGGGGAGTGACCAAGAGCTGCTGTCCCCACCAATGCGCTGCAGCACCACGCTGCACTGCCAACGACAAGCTGCAGATCCACGAGCTCCTAGATTTCTTAAATCACTTTCTGGACATATGCTCACTCCCAAGACTGAGTGGTGAGGCTGAAACAAAAGCCCAGGGAAGCAGCATGCTACAGAGCAGAGCCTGAATTTATATACTCTGCCCTTTCTGGCTCCACTAGCATTCATAGGCAGCCCTTCTCTGTTATCAGTATGCATGGTAAGAACATCAGACTTCACATGACATATTCTCATTTACTGTCTTTTACAAGAGACACCTGTTTACTTAAGTCAATATATCTACAGCTTAAATACTCCCATTTATCCTACTTATCCCTACTCCTAGCTCCTCCCATGTTACAAATCTGCCTGAGGTTTAATTTCTGGAAAACCTCTGAAACAGTACAGATTGCAGATACTAAAGGATGCCCTGTCCCAGGTCCACCTTGTGCTTGCTCAGGGATGCTGCCCACGCTGGGCACAGCTGACATACAACAAGACCACGCACCTGCCTTGTCTCCTCTGCCCTGAGGGTGCTTCTTGCTGGACTCAGGTGCTGAGCAGGAAGAGTCCATCAGGCTCCAAAGCACAGCTGGAAGGAGGAAGTCTGGGAGAGAATATTTCCACACAAGTAGCCTGCAGAAAGAACGTGGCAGGGAAGTAAAGCCAGGAAATTATGCAAAGAAATCTCTGTTCAAAACATGATATTAAGGTTTCTCCCAAAACAGTGCTGAAGAAACCCAGAACTAATATCATCCATGCTGTTTAATTTTAGCCCTTGCAAGTACATCTTCCAGGGACAGATGGGCCCTGAATGCCATTACCATACAGTATATTTTTCTGTGTCTCAACACACAGGGTGGATGGCACTACCTAATGAGCAGTGGCAGCAAAATAACTTGATCTTCACTGCCTACAGCACCACCAGGCTTCTGTGTCTGAGCAAGGAGAAGCAAAGAGTGGTCTGAGTAGGCTGTCAGAGCTCTCTGGGGATGTGAACGTGTTGATTGCCAGTGATCTCCCCAGGCATCTGCTGGCAGCAGAGAAATCATTAACTCAGAAATCTCACTGTTTTGCAGATCCTTAAGGCAGTTGCGTGTCTCTCTCACAGCCTTGGCTCAACAGGCTGTACTTCAGCTTGTTTTCATCCAGGTCTGTCCCTTCCACCTCCTTGGCCAGGCCCCCTCAGGCCTCCCCATGCCAGTAGTGCTGGGTGTAGATCTAAGAGTCTTGAGGAATATCAGCATGGCTCCCAACCCAGCCTGCACTGGAGACCCAATCCACCCTACCCACATCTCCTCCCTGCCATGGCACTTCCAACCTCACCCACCTCCTATTTAGCCTTTGTTCTCCTGGGTCACCTCCTTGTCCCAGAGCTTCCAGTTCCCTCATTCATTGGTGGTGGGTGCATGTGTGGCTGTCTGTGTGCTGCCATGCCTGAAGACTTCTTGAAAAACAGAGAAAGGACAAGAAACACAAGGACACACATTTCCATTGAAGCCATGAGCATAGGAACTACGCAGAGACCATGTTTCACTGTTACTTTGGAGCCACGGGATAACACATACCAAGTTTTGCTCTTCTGACTGGTCTCCATGTACTTTTTTTTATTCACCTGGAAAATCCTCTCACGCTGTTGGCCACATAAGAGATGGCAAACAACTAGACAAGTGGGTGGAGATTCAGGGTGGGATCCCAGGGATGCTCCAGAGGGCTTTGTGAGTTCAGAGTTGTGAACGCCATAAATGCTGTCACAAGTGGTCCACTGACACATAACCCAAGTAGTCAAAAAACAATTTCCCCACAGAGCCTTGTGACTCATTATGTAGCCATAGCCATGCTAGGCAGAAGAGTACTCTTGGAAGGCTGTACCAGCCTTGGTAGGAGTGACATTTTCTGGATGAACTTTTTAGACGTCCCCAGCTTAGAGAAGGTACCAGCATTCTTCACCTTTTTTTACCCATGATTTTCCCTATTGCCTGTTTCTTTGTACCCTGGAGACTGTCTGATGCACACACTTCCATCTGATTTTTAAGCACTCTTGGTTTTGAGATATCTTTCTTCTGTTCAGATCAGTAGATACTTTACTTGAAACCCCTATCTGGCTACTAACATGGCTTGAAAAGGAAATTGAGTATCTGCAGTGTGGAAGGTTTTGGGTTACTTTCCTCTCAGTGATTATCAGGCCATTTCACATATGCCCACAGTACCATTAAAGTGCTTATAAATGCCCCTCCTCATCACTGAATTGCTTTGCCTTGCCCAGTTTTAACTCGTCATGGCTTTTAACTCTCATTTTTTCCTGCTAGCAGTAACTTAGAGAATGTTCTTGTGTAGCTGCCACCTCTGTTTTCCATTTCCAGAGTTCATTTGTTAACCTCAGACTTTCTGAGTAGTCCCTTGTGAAGTCACATTCGTTTTTTTACTTGTTCTCCGCATATCTATTTTCAGAGGAATTTTAATCTGTTGCATCCTAAATTCAGATTTCTTAATACAATTCTCCAGCTTGTTTGCACATCCCTGGATCTGCAGTACTTCTTCTCATCATATCCAGGCCTGATCTAACTAGGCAGTTAAGGATGTACTTAATTTAAAGAACGCGTATAATCCAATCCCTGTTCAGCAGAACATGTCTACCAATGGCTGTTCCAATGGGACAAAAGCACATGCTGAAAGTTTCTGTAAACTTATAAAACTTCCGTTCTTGAAATCTAAGCCTTCAGTACTACTGCTGCACCTTCTGGCTCCTAAATATTTTTTCTCAACTAAACAAAAGGAGATTCACAATACTCTGTTGTTTCCATCTTTTCATTTTCACAGGACTTGTCACCTTCTGTGTTTCTAGGCCACTGCAGGTTTTTATATCCTTTAGAGAAAAGTGACAGCATGTTTTACAGTACTGATGACAAGTCACCATGCTCTTGAAAGGCAAGAGATTCCTTATTCAGGTGAGCAAAATGAAGCAGATTTTTTAGACCTCCAATTTCTGACCAGTAGGATTTGCATTTGTGGAAGAATCTGTAGAAATCAGCTGTGAAGGCTGAAGTTTACACATCTTCTTTCAGAGCTCAGACTGAGAGGCTGCACAAAGCCCCTATGCTCCCAGGCCAGGCTTCAGCTCTCTGTTCAGGCTCCTTCTTTCCTTCTTGCAGAAAGTGACACCTACCATGCATACAGAAGTGTGCTTCCATGAGATGAAGGGATGGGGAAAGGCTTCCCACTGCCATCTCCCTGGAGTAACACGTCCATTTCTTGCCACAAAGCCTCCTGGAAAAGCAAAGTTATGATTCAGTAGTATAGTACTGTCCTGGCGATTATTTTGTTTGTTTGTTTTCACCCCAAACTTCTAAGAATACTCATTTTTGCTTTAATAACAAATTGAAAATAAATGGAAAGGAAGTGACATGACTGAGCAGCAAATCTTTTTACCAGTCAGCTTTGCATTTTAAATGAAAAATAATATAAAAATAATGCTCAAAAACTTTGCGCCTTGAGACAGTCAAGCAACATTCCCGCAGTCAACCAGTTGCAGTACTTACAGCTTCACTCACTGTCTCTTAAGAAAAAAGTTGTTTTGCTTCCTGGCTAAACTGTTGACTTGGGGTAGAACATGATTTCCAGGCAAAAGGCAGAACAGCGTGCAGACCTGTTTGATTCCTGGCTTGGTGTCCTGTCGTTGGCTTACACAACATTTCAGTTGAAATTATTTTGAGTTGTCTTTTCTTTCTCTTTTTTCTTTTCTTGTATTTTTTTTTCTTTTTGTAGGTTTGCCTCACGTTTCAGTATTATCTGTTAAAAATGCTGTGCAGCTTGATACTATCACCAACACCCCAACAGCACTTTAGCACTTTATCACTTACTCCCTTTCAAGCAGAAAAGGAATTTTTCTGGGTGTTAATGGAAATGCAGTCAAGGGCTGTGTGGGACCCCTCTGAGAAGAGAAGAACATACTATGCATTTAGTTTAAATCAGGTTTGGAGATTTTTTTTAATACAAAAATAAAAGGCTTTATTAACATAGGAAATGATTCAGAAGAATCTGCAGGCTACAAAGGAAGGTAATATCCCTCAGATGGTACAATTACCCAGACAACTGGAAAAGCTTCCAGTTATACAAATAAGGCATAGCACTGCAAAGCTGATAGCAATGTGGAAAGTTACAGAAAGGTATTCTGCAAATTCTTCTAGGGAATAAAGGGCGAGCATGTTGCAATCAGCAGCCAAACTTGGATAACATGTTATTTAACGTATTAAAGATGTTTAACATTTCTTCATAACAAAATAGAGGAGTCATAAATCACAAATCACACTGATTCCTTTGGGTATCACAGTTCTACAAGTTTGAAGACAAAGAACATATCAAGTTTCCTTCTCATTATAATCTCCATGTAGTAACCTTGAGGTTGGAGAGAGAGGTGAGAGTTTGTGGAAATATGCCTTCAATGAGGGAAAGGCAATTATGCTTTGGATTGCTTGAATTTCTTAAGAGAAGAGTCTGCTGCCTGAATAACTGCAAGCATTTTGCCTGACAGGGATGAAATAACAGAAAAATTTGTATTATATTAAGTAATCTGAATAGTATTTTGTAACTGAGACTGACCTTTAAATTTATCCACTTTCCCTATCAAATGCTCTCTTCCAAAAACTAATTACTGAGTCATTCTTTTCCTGTCTCATATAAGTACTGTTTCTTTCCATCTTCAGGGCTTTCTGTGTTTGCACGAACTATTCCTGTTTCTCCACACTAAGGCAGTTTAGCTACTAAAAAGACCCCAAACAAACAGAGAAGGGACACTTCAAAGTAGCCAAACATCATGCGTCAGAGGAGAATTAGAGAATTCTAATAACTGTCTGGGTATTTATTTGCAATCACTTACCTGATAATTTTAAAGTACTTTTGAGCCATTAAAGCTTTACAACATCCCACAAAGTTGGCAGTTTTAACCTTCTTTCACAGACAGTAAAAATGATAAAGAAATAGCTAAGCCCCCGTGCTGTAGGTCATATGGATAGTAACACAGAGGTGCTATAAACAAGGTGACAAGGCTACAATGTTCCAGCCATTAGCCAACACCATCTCCTTCTGGAATGAGCAGTCAGTAACGTGGCTGTCTGAGGGAAATGGGGAAATCACTGCAACTTGAAAATTATTACACAAGGCAGCCTTCCCTAAAAGCTGGAGAGACAAAGGTGAATTCTGAATCACACTGCGTATATTTCTACATTAAAATAAAACCAGTCAGGTGCTTAGAGGGTGCTCTAAACAATAGAGGGGGATACATGAAAGAAGAGCCTGCTTCTTGGAATCTGCATCTCCCAGGAGCTGTGGGGGTACAAAACGCCCACATGTGCAGCAGGATCAACAGGAGCACCAGGACACTGGGTGGGAAGGAAGGCTGCACTACATGAAGGCATTTGAGCAAGATTTTGTGGGCTGCTGCACCTGGGCTCCACAGCCTGCAGCGCTGTTTGCTGGGCGAGGCTGCCACCAGTGCCCAGGCGGGGCAGCTCAGGGCTGGGAACACTGCTGTACCTGTGCTGTACCTGAGCTGTACCTGTGCTGTACCTGAGCTGCACCTGTGCTGTACCTAGAGACACTCCATTTATCTGCTCCAGTGCCACATGGGAGGGTTCCTGCAAATACAACCCACAGACTGGACCTGAGAGCATGGCAGGAAGCTGTGACAGGGGAGGTTGGGCATTAGGAAAAGGTTTCACAGCCACAGGATGTTTGGGCACTAGAAGAGGCTCCACAGGGGAGTGGTCACAGCTCCAAGGCTGACAGAGTTCACGAAGCGTTTGGACAATGCTCTCAGGCACATGGTGTGACTCTTGGGATGGTTCTGTGCAGGGGCAGGAGCTGGACTTGATGATCTTTATGAGTCCCTTCCAGCTCAGGGGTTTCTGTGATTCTGTGACTGCTTCTGAAGTTTCAGCCCTGTGCAGAGAAGCCTCTCCAAGCAGATTGCATCCAGCACTTGGGATGTATGGAACTGAGATCATTACAGTGCCGTGACGACCACAGCAAACGTTGAAAGGAGTCCAGGCCATTATTGCATAAGACTTGAGCACTTTCCTGGCAGTGACTGCAAAGAATATGAAAATGTTGAAACTGAATTTATCCTCAGTTTCAACATCATCTCTCAGAAAGAGTCGAACAGCAATGGAATTTCAAGGGGGAAAAGCTCCTATAAAACTAATGGCTTTTCACTCTCTCTCTGTCAGCAGATGATTAATTCCTGGTGCTGGAGGTGCATCTGAGTGACTTAGAATGGAGTTCTGGAAGTCACAAAGAAGCAAGAGAGGTTCTGACCGAGGCTTAATCATTCTATTCTCAGCCCTTGCTCTGTCCAAAGCTCTGCTGAATAGAAGCCAGCAAGAATTTTCCCTTGAAAAAGGCAAAGGAAAACGTCATGATAATCTTGGTTTGCAACTTGGGATCTCACATTAAGAAGAAAGTAAAGCAAGACAGATTAAAAGTAGTATTATTTTTTCTCAAAGTCAGATGCCTGATGTTCAGCACCTAAATCTGCTTTTTTTTTTTGAATTTGTGTGTCTCCTCCCAAAGCCAGTATAAACAGGCTGATAGGGCCCTCTGAAACATATGCCACACAGGCTGACACATTAATTTGGAATCGCAAGTTAGTTAGAGAGACTCAAGTTAGAAAACTTTCTCTGAGTGGTTCACCAGTGGCTACAGAAAAAAGCAAGTCCTACATCTCCTCTCTCCCTATTTTTAAGTCTAAACACAGGAGAATGCAAATCTGTACTTCTCCCAACCGCAATCTGCACCACTTCTGGAAATACATTCCCCAGCCCAACACTAACTTGTCGTAGTCACTGTAAAGTGGGTCTCAACAATCTACCTCTAAAAACCTCCTGTGCTAGAGCTGAGAATAGAGACATGAAAATATTTAATGCTTTTTTATCATTCTATTTAACTTTAAAAAGTACTAACTAGACAATATAAATCCAGCATATATGCATATGGATAAGATTATTGTATTTTTTAATGTTGAAATATTTTTACCAGTGTTCATTAAGCTACCCTCCAAACATGCAGAAATTTTAATTTTTAAAAAATCAGGTTTTTTAGCAAGCGGTAGAACAACCAAAAACTTTTTGCCAATCAAAATGTTCCCAAACACAGATTTCACTTTTTCCAAAATTACATAAATATTTTTTAAAATTCGTTGTTATTCTTTTTCCCAAAATGGAAATTTTGGCTTAAGCAGTGCTGCCATTAGAGACAAAGTTCCTGATGTAGATCTTCAACAGCGTTTATATGCATTAATCATTATCTTTCTGCATTGCCCTTCATACAGTCCATACCTCTAACTTCTGCAGAAGAAAAAGCAACTAAAAAAAAACCAAAACAAATTGCCTGACCCACCTCTAGCTCTCAGAGTAACCTCAGCCTACTTAGAGTCTTCACATGAAACTTAGCTGACACGCTATGAGAAACAGTAGCTTGGGATCACCTAATTAAAGACTGTTTAATAAAGCCAGCAACTTTTACTCAGCATAGGAGGTTACATTAGGATGTCTCATCAAAGGAATGTGTACTGAGGTGTTAACTTCCTTCACCTTGCCCTTTGCCTTGCTATATTTTGTTCAGCTGCTCACACACCACCCGGAAGGTCCATCTGGTTTTGCCGGGATAGTATTTTGAACCTTCTTTTAGCAGACAACAATTCCCAGCTGGTTTCCTCAGCCTGTGCTTTAGCCTGCTGTGACTTCTGGTGACAAGTTCTCAATGGCACAATTAAACAGGAACACTTTCCAGATGCTGTGGGAAGAATGCCATGTCCCTCTTCCTCCAGCTCAACCCTTGCCCTTTCAGGTGGTGGCTCTGTGGTCTCTTCTTTAAACTGTCCCCTACCACTGGAGAGTCTGCCTACAAATTCCCATCTCCCTCAGGTTATTTCAGACTCCTGCACAGCTCAGTGGCACTGAAGCCCTGCTAGACTGAATCTCTACACTTCACTTCCTTTGCAGAGGAATTACCTTGTAAAAGAAAAATATCATCTAACCTGGTACAATTCACCTTCGAAAAACTCCTGTTGCTTTTAATTTTTACATTCTTCACTTGCCTATCTTTGTTCTCTATTGTTTCAAATCTCTGCATACTACTGAGGTGACACTAACGAGCTGCCCAGATTATTTTTCCCTCCCTGCAACAGAGGGTGTTACAGGCATTATCCCCCAACCATAAAGTGCTGCCTTGGAGTTCATAGGTTATTAAAAATCCTTTCTACCAGACCTGCAATTTCCTCTGCCATATCTTGGACTATTATGAGATGGACATTATCCAGCTACTCTTCAATTGCAAATGCACTCATTTGCACTTCCACAGTTACTCCTGGCTACCTTTGTTCCCATAGTCTGCCTTACAAAATACAGTCTCATTATCAAACAAAAGCAAAGTGTTCTTTAGTCTGAGATAATACTTGGACTAGTTTTACCTTCATCCCTGCCTTATTTGACTGTTGAGAAGAGGGGATTTTTTTGGACCCTGCTTCTAATCAGGTGAAATATATTAAGTTTGGAAATGCTCTTGTCTCCAGTTACAGACCTCAACAAAAGGTTCAGAAAAGCCATTGATGGCACTGAGTTATGTGACAGAAAGGTCCTAATACTTAGAAATAATCAAATTTGAAGGTTCTTTGCCCTGGAATTGCACTGGCTGATATGCCAGTTATCACCTAAAAACCCATTTGGTCCAAAAGAGAGAAGAAAACCATTTCAACACAGATTTCAGCTTTCAACATATTTGTCATTTTGAGTATCTAGGTTAGCAAACACTGCCCAGAAACTGTTTCAATGACTACCTTACCTTATTTGCTGCAACATCCCAGAAGAGCTCCATCCAAGCAGAACAGCCCTGTCTGGGTCTGACGTGCCTGGGCCAAACCCTTTGTTTCTGCACAGCACCTGCTTATCTTCCAGATCACCCAGAGCACACCCTACACTTCCTGCCCACCCATCATTCAGCAGACAAAACTAGTGCTCACAGCAAATTAATAGAAAAAATAAGGGGAGTTTGTATTCATTAAACCCCCAAAACCCCTCTTCCAAGTCCTCTGGCGTCAGTGTATACAGAAGATCTTCCCTTCTCTGTCTAAAGCTCCTTCCATCTTCACCATGCCAAAACCCCAGATCAAGCCTCATTTAAGCCATATACAAGGAGCAATTTCAATTCACTTAATATATGTAATCAAATCGCTCGCTGTTCAATATATTCCAGAGTTTGTGAGTGTTTATGAAGCTGCCACAAAACTTTCAGTGCACTGTAGATTTCTGCTTTGAACTGCCAAAGAAACTGGAGGTTCTTGCCATAAAATTGAGGACCAGTGTGTCACAGAGCACACATTGTTTTGTCTAATTTGAACCTGGAAACAATTTCTATGTTTTTTTTCAGAACTGGTGAGTAACCATTGCGCAACTAAATTCATGCTTCCATGTTAGTACTGAAACAGATTTTCACAGTGGGTTTGGCCTTCTAAGAACCTTCTACCCCACTATGCCATCTCCTCTTGTCATATCCACATATTAGATTTCATTAAAGAATGGCTGAAATGCAGAATGCTTTTTTCCCTCACATCACACTTCCAAGAGAACCTTTACTTTTAGTTTCTATAGGGATTTTACAAAAGACTGAGGGAGGAAGACATCCCAATACAACCTCTGTATCATAGTGTCCATAATGTTCTATATTTCAGTTAAACAGCATGCTTGTGAACTCTATTCCCATGAGAGATGCTTTACCTGGCAGTGGCATGGTGGTGCTCCCAGGTGCTACATGCTGAAGTAGAGCTGGCAGCACATCTTTGCTTAGGGATGCCCTGGTACAGGGCATGCAGGAATGCTCCTGGGCTTCTGAGGGCTTTAACAACACAGGCATGTGAGAAATGCCCTCTGGGGCCAGACCAGTCATCCACCCAGTCCTGCAATCCATCTGTGACAATGGCTACATTGTAAATAAGTGTGTACAAATACAAATGCAGTAATGTATCTGGCAGAGCTTAATCAATCTCTGTTGTTGTAATCAAAGCAACAGAGCACTCATTTTGGATTGCTAATGTACACATTTGTATCGTGTTCTGTACAATCCGAATGACCAAACGAAATAAAATTGGTCAGTTTAATCCCTTAAGCTATCCTCAAAGAGTCTTTCTGATTACAAACAATGAGCAGGCAGTACCTCTTCATGAGGAAAAAGGGAGAGAAACATTAAATGACCATACAAACCCCATGGGTTAGATTGGCTTATTAAAATGTATTCATCCTGGCTAGCATATTTCATTGAGCAGAACCAGAAAATGGCTCTAAGTGGTTATGGAGGGAGTCTCCCATGTTGTTAGTCATCTTTGAAAGAGTGGAAAACCCACTAGAATAAACTGTACGGAAAGGAAGAGGGAGGTCCCTACACACCTCTGAAAAACAGCTCGCTCTCAGCCCCAAATAAATTAATATCATTCCCTCATGTTCAGCTACAATAGGAATGAAATTCAGTGGAAGTTGCAAGTACCAGATCATGTTTGTCAAGGGATGTTCCATGATGATTTGTTGCCAAGTTGCATTTAATCAGCATTTCTCATAGACTCACAACCAGTTTCCTTAGAGGTGGGTGTTTGGCTGAAAATTAAATCCTTTTTCAAAAAGTGGGGATAGTGAGGAATACTTGACCAGACCTTCTTCCAGTTTCCTGGAAGAAAAGCCTGTACTGGCCTGTGGTCTCTCTCCTCTCAACCCTGGACTCACACATAGTGTCAGTAACCTGTGATTTGGAGGGTGCTGCCTTTCACACTGCTTTCTAGCTTTGGTCTTGTCAGCAGAGAGGAAAAGAGAGATGGAAAGGGACAGAGCACTCAAGGAAGGCAGAATCCTTAGAAACAACCAATAAATCAGACAGACAAGCTAGAAGTGAAATATTATAAGACGATATTGTCAGATGTTCTCAGAAATGGCCTGCAGTGGAGAACTGGCCAGTCGCACAGTGCTGGCTCTCCCCAGCCCCAGCTGTTAAACTGTTATGAAGCTAAAGTTGCATGAAATACTTTCCTAACTTCACTTTTCCATGGATGTAATAATTATCCACACCACAAGGGTGTTTCACAACTGCAGAATGGGAATATGAGAGATACACAAGACACTCTGTATTAAAATGTGATCCATGCTATGGAAAACAAATGAGAATCCTGGATCTGGCCTAACTGTGAAGCAATTTAAAGTGATAATAAGACACCAATGATGAATTTGCTAAATCTGGAATACATGTGGAACTCATCTGAAGCCTACAGCCGAAACAGAAATGCACTAATTTTAAAAGGGATGCAATGGGACATTTTGTCCATAACAACTAACTGAGGACAGTCTAGCCTGCAATTATACCTTTGTAGACATAAGTTTGGTAAATATTTTCATGTATGCTAATATTTATATTTATACATCATAGTTCATCAAGACAGCATTCTCCTCCCCAGCTTAGAGACACCAAAAGTCTCAAGGCACAGTACAGCAAGGGGCCTACCATTAATTCATGGTGTATTAGTCTTTTAGCTCAGAAGAAAACAAAATCAATATTTGGTTTCAAAAGCATCACAATTATTTTGCATTGCTCATGGATTTCTAATATCAGCCTGTCCACAAAATAGCTAGAGCCAATCCTTACTGCAACCATGTTGTCAGTATGTCCATAGCAGGACCAAATAAGTTAATCTTTTGAAATCTTTTCCAGCATGAAATTTTCGTGATTTCATCCCATGAAATATGTGCTGTCTTTTTTTGAATCAAGCTCCAATGTGCCCAGACTGTCCCTCCTAGATTCTGTCTAATCTCTTCTTGAAAGACCTCAGTGACAGCAATTCGGCTACTTCCCAACAAAGTTTGTTCCAAAATCTAAGCCTTCTGGATATGTCTACAGAGTATCTCAGTTTTCCATCTACTACGTGGTTTGTATTTATGTTATTTCTTTGTAGTTCTTAGCAATTCTCATTACTGACACCTATGGACAACATTTTGCAATAACCTATCCCATTCTCATACGCTGATTTCTGCTTATTCACTGAATATGGAACTTAGGTCTCTAAGCTGGATTTTTTTTTCTGTTTCCAGTGCTAGGTGCTCACAAGTCAGGTGTAGGAGATGTTGAGCACTGAAGGACTGATGGATCTGGGTGTAAGTGCCCCTAGCCAATGAGGTTCATCTACATATAAGTATGTTTCAGAAGAGAATGCAGCTTGAAAGGAAAATAAGAATAATTCTATGACAAGCCATGCTCAGAGAAGCTTTTAGTGGCTAAAATAGCACATCACTTTGCAGTTAGCTTTTAGAGAAGGAAAACTAGATGCACCCACCTCATCATCAATAGTATGACTTAACGCCAGGCTGCTTGCTGCCATTCATTTTTCTAACAGGTTTTGATCTTACGTAACTCAGGAACATCTGCCCACTTGGCAGAGACCTCATTTCCACTGTACAGCAAAATCTTGAAGTAGGTGAATATTGCCATATAACATTGATAATGACAAAAGTCAAAGCATTTTTTATTCCTTATTTTTTTGCTCCACCTCCAAAGCATCACTCCCTTTTTTTCCATAGCCTAATACTGAAATCAAAAACAGTTAAGGTGTACTTTTATGTCAAACACTGGTAATTTATCAGTAAGGGGGGAGAAACAGAGGTTTATCAAGGAGACAGTGACTCCAAAGTACTGTGACAATTAAAAAGGAGCATTCTAAATTTTCAAGGACTTTTTGGATTACTCCATGGAGAAATCAGGAAGTAGGATGCACGTGTTACACTGCAACCTTTCACAACACAACAGCCTAAAGGCAATGAGAAGATTTTTGTACTGCTGAGGGTAAGTGGTTTGTGAATCCTACAGTAAAATATTCAGTGTCAGGAAAATTACCTCAATCTTTGCCCTCTGCATGATTCATATTCTTTCAAGTTAACACTGAAAACAAAACATATGAAAATGCAAGTATGATGAGTGTCTAGCTGTAAACACAGGACTGTCTGGTCAAAAACAGATGTAATTTTTACTCCCTTCATTTACTTTTGTCTTCCTGCCTGCAATGTTACCACTGAGAATTAAATCCCCATCACGCTTCTGGATAGGTTTTCAGGCTAAATTCAGTTTACTGAGTATTCAAATGAATATGCAATGAATGTGGGACTCACCCTAAAACTCTCATGAAAAACTATCTTTTAATCTTCACAGAATCACAGAATCAACTAGGTTGGAAAAGACCTTTGAAATTATTGAGTCCAACCTATGACCTAACACCACCTTGTCTTAATTATTTAACTTTCAGGACTGAAAATTTAACCAGAAGAAAGATTTCTATTGACTTCACAAACCAGGATGCTTTTTGTTTTAACACAACATCTTTAAAGACTTCCTGTGCCTGTAGCACAACCATGTAGGCAAAAATTTCCCAGTCAAGACATATTGTTAAGCACAGATACTGTAAATACCTGGTTGCACATTTATGAAGAACAGCATAGAAGACAAGCACTGTGTTGCTTCAACACCCTAAGAAAGTCACTCTTTTGGAAAAATTAACATTTCCAAAAAAAGAACAGTCCAAACCAAATTATAACTCCAGTCCATATGCTGATAAAGTTCCAGAACAAGCTGGTTTGTGTTGATGAGAAAAGGCCAAGGAAAGGCAAACAATAAGTCTGGCCTTCTCCACTAAGTCTCTTGGCATTGTAAAAAAAAGGCTTTTCTGATGTGCAATTTATATTTTCAGCCATACAAAGACTTTTACCTTGCCAAAAGAGTACAAAGAAGGTCTGGTAAATGAAAACCAGCCCAGCATTGGTATATGAAGTATTAGCGTCTCCTCTCTTCTCACTCAATTGGGTAAGTTTACAATAATGTGTATTTTCACAACGAGAAGCCCACATACACCCTTGTCTTTACAGAATTGTTTATGTTTCTATTATTTTGTCATATATTGGGGTGGGACTCAACATGCCACATGCAAACACCAACTTTTCATCTTCAGTTACAGCAAAGGTGTGTTACAAAACAGGCCTAGGCTTGGTATTACCCCCGAATCTCTGTGATCCATACATTAGGACTGCAATCTCAGTCTTGAGACTCATCACTCTAAAACACTTCACAGCATAAAGTCCCTGAAGCTACCAAAAGCAGTCTGCACGCACCAAAGTCCCCACCTACAGCGTGTGAAGAGGCTCGGTTTTGTTTAAATTTCACAAGTATTTTCTCAGTCTTCCCAGGTCTGCAAGATCTGTAAACTCCTTAGCTCAGAAAATACAGAGTGCCTTGGGTCAGGACATCTACCCAGCAAAATGCACTGTCCTCCCCAGTGGCAGGAGGGTCACTGCACATAGACCTGGGCTGCTCCATCCACATCAGGGCTGCTCACAGCGCTGCCTTCTGCTCCACGGTGAGGTGGACAGGCTTTGCACATGTCTGGTAAGTCAACATTACGATGGGAAAAATTCACCCAATGCCAAGTGCTCCAGCATAACCACATAACACTTCATTTGTGTGCTAAAAACTCAACAGGGATTTAAATGAATTAGATCCTTGTGTACAAGAGAAAGTTAACCCTTGCTGAATAAACCTTCTTTATTAGTGTAGCAGAATTAGAAAGAACATACTACTTAAAAAATAGTTTAATTTGAATGCAGATTAAATGACTGACATACCGTGTCTTCAAATATTCCTCTTTCATAATTGCTTCTTCTTTTTTGTTGTTGTTTTATGACTGCAATGTTCCACCGGGGTCTTCTTTTTCCTATGTACAACAAAACCAAAGCTATCTTCTAAAAACAGATGAAATAAATCAGAACACTCAAAGTCAAGGCTCTCACTCTGGTTTGACTTAAAACAGAAAAAACACATTACAAAGTACACCAAAAGTTTGCCAAGTCTCTTCAGTGACCCAGAAACTGATTATGATGCACTGAATTTTGCAAGTTACTAAATCTGCCCACATATATAACACCAAAACAAAACGTTGGGACTCTGTCACCAACAGGATTTTCTGTTCAAAATTAGACAGATGCAGTAGCACAGTGACTCCCAAGGAAATCCCTTGCTGGCTAACTGGATGAAACCAAAAGGCACAGAATTTTCCGAAGGTATCAGCAGATGCACCTTCAGTGGAATATTTCTATCAGTCGTGCTGCAGAGTCATCCATGGTAACCACTGGCCCTCAAAAAGCCTCCGCCGAGACTGGAGGGCTAAAGTCAAATCTTCATCCCAATGTCTGTGCCTGCCTCCTCTTGCCTGTGCACTCCTGTCAGTGTGTGAAAATAGGGCACTGTTCCCAGCTCCCTTAGGGAGCAGTGCAGGACAAAGACAAAACCTGGCATTCAGAAGCATCATTCCTTATTTCATTAGCTCCAGGACCTAACCCAAAGCCTTCTCAAGCTTGTTGTCTGTCCATTTGCTCCCCTGGGCTTTTGACCGGCACAGGTTGCAGTGTGGTATAAAGCTGGGCACAACTATTTCCACACACAAACACAATGACAAGAGGGCACCAGGGCTGTGCCTATCAAAGCCAAGGGCTCCTAAACGTAAGAAGTGACTGAATTAGTGTACAGAAGGACAAGGCTGAAAAATTAAATTATATGTGCTACAGAAAATCTGTCTTTGTTTTCCAAGCTGTTATTGCTTTCATATTCAAGTGGTTTGTGTTTCCCTCACCAGTAAGAACCACCACTTGGGAATGGCTGTGTCCTTGGGTGGACACATGATTCATGGTGTTGTTGCTGCAACTTCTATGTGTCTTCCTGGAAAATTTCTGTCTTAATGGTACTTTTTTTCTTAAAGAAATGTACTTTTAAATCAAAACGGGTTTTCAAATATCTCACCAAGTCAAGTCCAAGTGGGTGAAAGGCAGTTTTATTTTCTTGCTACAAATTTTCCAATCACACCTATTTTTATGTTACCAAGGGAAACCTCCATGATTTACTAACTACAAGCCCTTTAACAAACATGAATTCAAACAAGCACTTGTAGAGAACAAAAACAAATGCTTCACTCTGAAAGGTATGTTTTCCTTTTAAACACTTCTTTCGTTAGAATAGAAACATAAATTCAACTGATTTTCACTTTTTTTTTTTAACGAAATGTTACTCCCCCCACCTCCTATCCCAGATGTCTAGATGTTGACTCAGTGCAAAGAACTTGGGAGGCTAAGCAAACACGAGCCTAGTTTGACAATCCATTATAACTTGGCTAATGCTCCTCTGTCACCAATAATCAAGGCTCTGCTAACACTTTCATTTCTTTCTATTTTTTTGCTGAGTACACTGCACTCTGCTCAGCTGAATCACCAGGATTTCTTTTCTGTCAAGAGGGCCCTTTCTTTTAAAGCTTCTTGAGGGAAAAATATTTCTTTCTTCACTGAAGCCCTTGAAGTGGTTTGCTTCTTGCAGGTGAATTAGCAGAAATGCTGGTCTGCAGAACAGTTTCAGGCATATCTTTCTCTCTGCTCCCCCCCTTTTCCAATGCAGCACTGTGCAGGGCAACAGCATCCAGCTGCAGCACTTAACCCTGTATTGTCTGCTCTGCCCCAGCACTATTTGATAGAAAATCCAAATCTGAGATTTGATTTAACAGAAGTCCTGAGTCTGCCCCTTACAAATTTCCCCAACCCTATCAGAAAACCTCCAAACAAAATAATCCCACTAATTTGGACTTCTTTATCAACTTTTTCATGGGGGCCAGAAATACCAGTTTTAAAGGGGTATTGGGGCACAGTGCTAGCTTTTGGGCATAGTTTCTCCAAACACCCAAATTCAGGTGCACCCAGGGGAAGTCTGGATGCACTGTGGCACAGTGAACCAACAGTCCAGCCATGGGCGCACAAGCCTGTGTGGATCCCAATCCCTGTGGAGAAAATATAACTGTACCTGTTGGTACAGGTGTCTGCAAAGAGGCTTTGGCACGACCCCAGGCTCTGCTCTTGCCCTGCTCCCATGAAGGAAGGAGCAGTGGCTGCATGAAGAACACCAGCACCTGTCTCAGGAAAGGAGCCTGAGGCCTGGCACACAAATCAGAAGCAGCGCAGGAGGGATGTGTGTCCTGCTTCTGCCAGGCAATACATCTCTCCTGGCCAATCTCCAAAGTCTGTCAGACTCGTGCATCTCTCAGTGAGCTGAACCACATGCTGGGCTGAGGTAAGCAAAGTCTGGCAAGTTTTCATTTCCCTGCGGAGCATCACTGCTGCAGGCAGGGGCACCTCTGGGCTGGAAAAAATATAACAAATGGGTATCTCCAAATTCTCCCAGTTGGGGTCTCTTCGATGAAGCAAAGCAGGACTAAAAAAATAAACTCATTTTACCCAGTATCTGCAGGAATACAAACATTTATGAAGATTTTGCCATCTGAAGTTTGATATAGAAACAAGGGTAATATATTGAAAAGATCCTAAGGTAGTAAAACTTTATTTAAAAGAACAGTGACATAGGAGCTCCTGCCAAAGCCCTCAGAGCTGGGGTCCTAAATCACTTAGGTGCTCTCAAAGATTGGAAATTTCAGCATTTAAAAATGATGCCTAAGGCCTTCATCCAGACAGCAAGCTTTAAAACTGTCATATTTGCAAAGGCTTTGAAGTCTCATTCCTGCCCCCCTTATGGGAAAGACAACCCCCCCACATGCAATAAGGTTAAGGCAGAAATGTCTCAAGCAAAACCACTGAAGTGAAGCCTTTTCCCATGTCTTTCCTCACTGCCACCAAATGAAGGCACAGCCCTATAGGGGACCCTGTGCAACATGAGGCTGTTCTGAGCAGGGGGTGACAGCACTGGAGTGGAGTCCATGGGATGGGCGCTCACCTCCTGGAGAGCAGTGCCCCTGGCAGGCAGGTGGCAGGCAGAAGGCTGGGGACCATGCTCTATGGGACTGTTGGCAGGACAGGATGAAGCACTGTGTCCCCACATGCCACAGCATGCTCCTACCTGCTGGGATGAGCGTGGGGCAGCCAGCTCACCTCCCACCACAAATTAACAGAGAAAAGACCTACCTGCCGAGGCAAGGCTAGCATGCCTGCCCCACTTCTAATGCTGCAGAGAAGAGGGGGCCCAGCTTTTGATGGCAGGAGCACCCTAAAGCACTTGCAGAGCCAAACAGCCAGCGAGCCAGAAGACGTGGAGAGAGCCAGCGGAGAGCGCAGCATCCAAATCAGCAAATCCCTTAAGCACGTGTTTAAGAGCTTTACTAAATCAGGACCACAGGCCTTCCTCACAACGGCCCTCACCGATCCTGGGATACCTGCTAGTATTCCATGAAGGGACAAGGAGGCAGCTCAAACCCCTGCAAAAGCATACCATGGCAAGCAAAGAGAGCATGGGGATGTGGGTAGAGTCTGCAGCCCTCTGCAGCAGAGACGATCTGTATCCAGAGGGATGCTCCTTGGAGCAGTTCACTTCTCTGGGCAGTCACATTGAGTTATTACCATACAACATCTTTCCTCTCTTTTTTCTCTTGCCTTTTTTTTTTTCTCTAACGTTGTTTATTTTAAGTTCTCATCTCCAGTGGAAAGCCTTATCCTACATGTGTTCTGCAGATTATTGGATCCACCTCCCCTCCAAGTGTTTCGACAACAATCACTAGTTTTCTGTGCAGCAAGAGGGATTACAGCCCTGTGGCATCTTTCTGCATTCTTTAAAATCTTCTCTCCTCTCTGGGGAAGAATCTGTTTCTGATGTTAATGTGGTGCTACGTGTTTTTAAAGTGTTCTGATCCTGCCTGCTGTCACCACAACATGGTGATAAATTAAGAGTTTAATTTCAGTTTAATTTGCACATGCAGATTAAGAAACACAGGGGACAGGGCATGGAAGGACAAGAACAACTCTAATATCTCTGCCTCGCTCATGTGCATTTCTGGTGACTGTAAACTGCTTCATCCTAGTGTTGATGAAGAAGTAGTAAGAAACTTGAAGATTTAATAGATTCAATATTATTTTTACTCAGATATTATGGAAGGTGAGAATTTAAGAAAAACTCCTTGGCAACAGAGTTAACACAAATCCTTCTCACTTGCCTTAAGCTTCTCTTCTTCTTTCTTAGTACTGCAAGAAGGCAGCAACATGCTGCATGTGAAGTATGCCCTTAACCCCTCAACTGAGCTGAAGAGGATTGGATAAACAATAGTTCCAGCACCAGAATTACTCATTCCAGCGAGGTGGATGGAAACAGAGATGCAGGCTCTCCAGTGGAGGCACAAACACCCCAAAGGCACCCAGAAGGAGACAATCTCATCCCTACTGAAGGCACGATGGTCTTCAGGCCAACCAGCCATGGGGGAGCCATTTAGGATGCAGGACACCCATCCAGGTCAACCTCACCCTTGCCATATAGACAGCTGGCCTTACCGACCCTTGCAAAGGCACTGAGTCACTGTGGGGACTCTGCACCTCTCAGGCCCCATTTCTCAGACCCTCAGAGGGAAGAGATGAGGTCAGAAAATGTTATAAGGAAAAAGGTTGGAGCAGAGGCCACTCAGATATTGGCAAGACTGTTTAAATTGATTGAAGTGATAAAAATGGAATGCCCATATTTTGACTGTAACACATAGAAATTGTGCTAGGCATCAGGAACTTTTCAAAGAGTGTTAATTTATAGATGCTTTTCTAAGGAGGACAAGTGAGTATATTACTTTTCCTTTAAAGTGCAGCTGCAACAGCAAACCACACACACTGTAGATTTTATAACCTTGCTAATTTTCCCTAAGCCTTGGAAGATATTGGTGGTAAGTATAAAGGTATTTTGTTTCAAGCTAAGAAGAAAAAGAAAACTGAAAACAAAAGAATTTGTTTTCAGACTACAGTTAACAGATAAACTGAAGAGATATTGACTCTGTTCCCCACAGAACAGACAGTGATGTCAGGGAGACTGGTATGTACCACTTACCCTCAATTCAACTAAAGAAATTGGGGGGGTTATTTTTATTCCTGTTGATGTTAGTGAGAAAACTGGGCATCCTAAGCTTGCAGGAACAGAACGACAACTTAAAGGAAATGCTGTGTGAATCAGTAACCCAACTGGCTGCATGCAGAAGAATTGGAGCTATGAGAAGAGAGACCCTGGGAGCATTGCACTGGATGAGGTACGTGCATGAGGAGGAATCAGATACCGAAGTAAGGAGGAGCATTTAAGAGCTGAGACTGAAGGCCTCATCCTCTGTTAGCATCACCATCCGAAGCACTGACCAGCCATTTCATTTTATGCCAGCTCTTAAAGCTTTAATTGTTGCTTTTGTTTCATAGCAGAATCAAACCATGTTTTTCGTGGCATGTCACAATAGCTCAGTAATGGGGTACCAGCCTACACTGAGTTCACCTTTCCATTTCAACAATTATAGGGGAAAGCTTTTCATCTGTCAGAAAGAAGAGATCTTAGACTGCAGGTTTGCCTGGCTGCCTATGCTGATGGGGTGGAATTAACTTTCTCTGTGACTAAAACATTTTCTGGGGACATAAAATGAAGATCTTCTGTCCAAACTCTAACCACAATCCAAATTTGTAAATAAAACATTTCAGTCATGCCTTAATATGAGGGGGGCAGGCTGCACAGAAAGCTTATTTGCCTACAACAGCCCAAAAATGGAACTGAAGAACTTTCTCTCTCCCCATTCTATGGACTTTTGTCCTTGCTTGTAGATCTACGGGAAAAATTCACTGTCAAACCCTCAGAGACGTCCACAATGCTTCTCACATTTCAAAATCACTGGGACAGCTCACATAATAAAATATTTGCTGGAAAGAGACCAAGGCATATTAAGTATAGAGAGGCAGCCTTAACTCTCACTTTCCACAATTTCATGAGCCTGAGTCAGAACTGTAATGTTTTTTGAGCTATATATGTACTTAACTTATGGCATTTCTTCACCCATCCAACACCTTTTTATTTACTCCCGTATGTTATCTCGTATTATCTCATTAGTTAGGTTATTTTAGCTGCACTTAGCATGCAGGTGATATTGCCAATTTGCTACCTAGTCATAAAACTGTGTATCCTTTTATTGTCATTGGGGTTTTCCAAAATATGCACTAATTCTACCATCTCAAGATATATTACACCAGCTGAAGAGTACATTATTAAGCATTTCATTACTGTAATAAAAATGAAAATGTACGGACAGAAAAATCACAGATTTTTTTTGTATTCCATTCTCAGTATTCTAATTCTCATTTGCTTCTGATTCTTTATATATCCTGATTAACAAATGCCGCATGAGAGGCTTAAAACTAAATGGTCTGGAAATGGGAATAGAAGTTAAATAAGTTCATAACGGCACCCAGAGATCAGCCAAAATAATTTTTAAACTGTTTCCCACCAAGCTATTAAAGTGCAAGGCTAGCTACACTCACCAGCACAAAAGCAATTATATCATCAGCTTGCTAATATATCTTCCATTTTAAGACCACCATCAGTCAAGCAGAAGACTCAGCCTGTTGGGTTCCTTCCATAAATAGTTATTAGCCACAGCACTGAGCAGTGTGTTGAGAGAGCGTTAATGTCCAGCAATGAGTTTGTGTTGCAACGAAGGAGTAGCAACAGAAATTAAACCTGCTTTGTCCTTAAACTGAGAGATCATCCTCTGGCTCACAGGGAAAACCCAACTGAGTCTCTGTAGAGCTCTCGAGATTCTCCTGCTTTCCCTTTTGCCTTACTGGTCTGAGGCCAAGACTTTTCAGGTGACTTTGGCATAAAAATTCACCATACTACATTTATATACTCATTTACTAAGCTCACAGAAAAACAGTTTATCCCTTAAACCTTCACATATGAAAACTTTATATTTCAGAGTTAGTCAGCACTGCCCACAACTCATGGTGGCTGCTTCCTTTCTTAGACATCAAACACGAAAGGCTTCCTGAACTATGTATTTCCTCCCCCTGAAACTAATTGCTGCTGTAGTACATGTGATATAAGTTCCCTAACCTACAGCATCCATGTTATGTTCAAAAAAGACAAGTTGACGAAATGTCATCGGGTGAGATGGCAAATAATGAATTTTCTCAATTGTTTCAAAGAGAACAAGAATCTCTGGGTGTCTCTGCTGAATTTTCAATCACGATTAACTTATTTAATTAAACAGGTGAAATAATAGGCAAAAGCGGACTACCTCAGTTCTTTTGATCCATTATAGGATGTACAAAAAAAATCACATTGTGCCACAGCTCTGTGAAAAGTGACAGTGAGACTAAGTTGTAGTGACTGAACTCACCAAAGATCAAAGCAAAAATACGAAGCAAGTAGCTTGCAGTGTTAGAGTTTAAAGTGTGGGTTTTTTCAAAATAATCTGCAAAGACAGGTCAAATGTTACTGGTCTTAAAAAAATCCCTGTGTATCCAATCTGGAAACTCACTTCTGCTGAGCAGCAGATAGGACAGGATCTTCAAGCTCACATCAGTCAACTTGAGGAACTTATTTCAGCTCTAATGGACCTTTCCAAGTATGTACTATGCACCGGAGCATGTATCAGCAAAATCATCCACAGCTCCACACAGCACTCCCACTTCCAAACAAGGAAGTGAAAAGGACAAACAGCAGGGCTTATCTTCTCCTTTAACCAGAGATACATACCTTACAATTAGCATGCTTATGGTTCACAGAGGGGGAAAAGTAACAAAACACAACAAACGTAATTCTTCTCCTAAAACAGTGCTGCTCCAGCAGCACTGTGATCTCCAGGCCCCAGTAGGTCCAATGCCAGAAGCAGATCAAAATCTCATTCCTGTCACCGAGGCACAGTTTTGTGAAACCATGCATGCCAAAGCCTAAGAAATATTGTGCAAAAGTCAAACTGCATCTTTTCTGAGGAAGAGACTGGCACACTGTGTATTAACACATGGCAGTAGCACAGAAACCTGTGCATGCCCCCTCTATACGGAAACAGAACCAGTACAGATGTTTGCTGTCAGTCCAAACCTGCACCCTTTTATGTACATCATCTTCAGCCATGCACATAAATTTCAACAACTATCCTTGAGTGAGGGAAAACGTGTATCCCTTCAACCAGTGAAAAACAGTGCTCTGCAGGGGTTAATGCACTAAGGACTCAGCTGAATCAAAATCTGTATTTGACTTTCCGACAGAGATCGTGGGATCTTGACTACCCAATTCCTCCCTAATTTCTCAAAACAGAGGCTATGCATGCCAACTACACATAGCAATGTTTAAAGAGCTTAGTATTCCAGCTATTTGTGTGTGGAAAGCAAATCTTAAATACTATTAATTCCCTAACTCTGACCACACAAATCCATTAACACTGACTTTCATTAACACAGCATGGAATTATATTCAGTGTGAGGGTGTCATAGTCTCACAAGAACCCTAAATTACTGTAACTTGTAAGTCAAGCCAAAAGAGAAGAATGTGTTGGTGATGCCTTCTAAATGATAATTCTTCAACACTTCTTACTAGGACTAATATTTGGCATCACTTGTCAGTTGTTTCAGAGTGCTACATTTCACAGAATGAAACCTAGACCATGAAAGTCGGGTCAGGCGAAAGTTGTTGGTGTGAAGTAAACTGTATTGTCTGTCAGAGAATTTTCTATTGCATCTTGTAATTTCTCAATTATGTATTTAACTCTCTACTCTCTCTTATTCAATGAATAAGCAAAAATTAATATATTGCATAGTATTTTAATGTCAGCTGCCACATTAATTATGATTGCTCTCCTTCACAGACAAAAACAATGCATATCTGAATGTTTCTTCCAGACAAGATTAGCTGAAGAAATAACTCCTTTAGGAAGAAAATGGATAATGCTCTCTTTCATCTGCTTCTGAAACTCCAGCCACCTTCTAGGTTGCATAGCATAAGAAAATACATCTGAGAAAGCTTGCTGCAATATAAGAAATGAACGCCGGGAGTCTTGGAATTGTTTAAAAGTGAAATAAAAATGTAGATATCGATTCCTCAAAGCCACAGGCTTCCGCTTAGGGCTGGTCAAAACCCCACTAAAATTAATATGAATTTAGTGATTGCTTTAATATCTGCCTTTCACAACCATTGCTCATGTAATATGAGCACAACCACATTTTGAATTCAATGGGATATATCCCATTTCTCTTACCAGTTCCAGGAAAGGATCAGAGGTATTACATGATGAATATGATGCACTTAGCTGTGATTTTATTGTCCCTCCATTTCTGCTGCCCTGTGGAATGTGCAGAGAAGCTGGTTCCTGTGATGAGGAGAACAATCCAAAATGAGTAGGGAATAGAAGGTAAGCAACCATTATTAAATTCAGTGTATATTCACAGGGCTATGGTTTCTATTTGGTTCAGCAGACACCCTGTCATCAGTCTGCTTTTTCAGCAACCCAAACAGAGGACATCACCACTGCTGTAACTGGGTATATGTCATATAATTGCTCTGGCACAGCATGGTCTATAGATTTAGTACATGACTCTGTACATGTTACTGGGTTATAACAAAAAAGACATTAATCACTGTGACAGACACAAAACAGCACTATTCTCACTTTCTAAACTGAGACATCAAATAGATCCATTGCTAACTAGGATGATGACAGCAAGAAATTAAATTTTAAAGACACTGCTTATTCCTCACTTCTAAAAATTGTTCCTTGCTATCCTACCCTACTCCTTCTCACAAATCTGGTAGTAAAACATTAGGCAGCCTCTTCTGTGATTCTACTGAACAGTTTCTTGTTAACAGACACAGAATAATGATGACAAACTGATGGGAGAGAAGAAAGTGGTTATTAAGCCATTAGAAGCTGAATGCACACTGTTTGAGAAGATCCAGCATTTATCTAGCTTTAACTTGCTTCTCTAAGCCAGGAAGAGAAAATGATACAGAGCAGAAAATGTAAATCGTCAATGATGTAATAGTAACCTGTGTGACACCCTGGAAGGGCTTAAGCATACCTTCAGAGTTTCTTAACAAAAAACCCCATTGTCCTATCCTGACACATGAATGCTTGCTTACTTTCTTCACGGCTTTGCAGCACACATTAACCCTCTCTGTTATGTAACACTGTATAGGCACTCATGTCTGAAAGGATGCAGCAATATTTACCTGCATGTGGCTGTGCAGTCAGCAGGAGGATGGGACTGAATAGTAAGTTCTGTTTTCTTAAACAACTTGTAAGAAATACTCAGCTGTACTACCACTGAACTCTTCCTAGTGTTTGTAGAGTGAAAAATGTAAAAAAGGCAAAAGGCAAGCACGCTGTGCTTCCAGAGTGATTTATCATAGGAACTGGACAAACTCTTGTGCAAAGGCACCTAGCAGTGGATTAAATTACTGTGGATGACTTCTCTTTGGCTTGTCAAAAGAGGAATGAATATGAGGAACCTGACACATACATACCTGGAAGGAGCAGATACAGAGACAGAGCAGGATGAAAGAGCTTTCTGGAAGATCTGAAAATCTGAAAAGAGTGGACATGAGCAAAGCTGGCCTCAAAAACAGAAACCAAGAAACAACAAGTGAATCCAGAGAAATAGCTGAGGTGCAACTCTTTCCAGAGATAACCCTTTGCTTGTCTCATTGAGTAGATTAATGAGCTGAGAGGCAGCAAGTATTATTAAAAAAATAAATCTTTATGGGGGAAATCTGGAATGCCAATTTTTTTTGCTGTTTTCTGCACTTTGAGGTTTGTGTGTTTGTTGAGTCATGCTTTGAAACAATCTTTTATCAAAAGTAGTTATGGTTGGGGGGTTTTAGACAAAATATTTTGATAATGTGCTTTGAATATGTTCCAATAACCATTTCAAAACAAATTATCACTGACATTTTCAGGAGGTGAAGTGTTGGAAAAGCCCAGCTTTTCCCACAAGTCTTGTTTTGCTCTGGAAGAAACCCATGCTAGAATGAAAACGCATTTCTTATCAAACTTCAAAAAGCTCATCTGATAATTTGGGGAGTTCACTATTACTGGAGATGGTGATTCATTAATAAAAAAAAAAAAAACCACTCAAACAGAAAGGGTATCCCACAGGGAAAATACTGCGTGAGTGTCAGAGGTAATTTGCAGCAGTGACTTTCTCACCTTGGTTAAATGTTCACAGGAGGAAGTCTGAGCAGAAAAGCGACCTCTTCAGTCTTTCTGACCAAAGACAGCGTCTGTTTAGAAATAAATGACTTGTTAGCATACATAGTGTATTTTTTTCTGAAGATAGGTATCTTTTCTTCATTTTTCTCATGTTGAAATTGGCCTTTTCAACCTGCCTACATTTTGAAACTTGGTTTTACTTTCTTTCCATGACTGTAAAAAAAGAGTTACAACGTCGTTGAAACTATAATTTCATTGATGTTGTTTTTATAAGTCAATGTTGAATTAACTGCAGGCAAAAGAGACAAAAAAGACAGAACAAAAATAATTTCTGCCTTCAGCTAACTTGATATATAATTACAACAGTATAGTGAGAAAGAAACACTACAATGGAAGTGTTCAAATAGTCAAAACAGCAATGCACAAATTTCTGCATGAAGACACCAAAACCCTTCACAGGTAATCTTGGACTCAAGCTACAAGTACAGGGCAGATAAGTGAAAATATCCTCCACCAAGACATTAATAACAAGGCACATTCAGTCTTAAAAGACCCATAAGAAGAAAAATACGAGAAAACTCTTAACGCTTCTCATAGCAGTGAAACAGCTACTTAAAAGGAAAAATGAAAACTTAGAAAACAAATGGAGTGTAACTTTGATTAAGGATTTGTTTTTCAAAGGCATTCATCTATGTTATATGACTGGTGGACTTCAGTCCCTGTAGTGCAGCATGTTCAGATTCAAGCTCAGATTTTAAGGAATACATGAAGTTTTGACTGGAAACTGGATACAAGGAGACTCCTTCAAACAATAACCAAAATAAAGACATTGACACGAGGAATTTGGTTGTGGTTTCATAGGCAGCCCAGACAGTCTAGAAGCTCACTGACCAAGCCAGCGCTGCTGCTCTTCTCCACACCAAATTTTCCTGCTGCTGCCCCAACCTCAGCCTTGCTCCCATCCCAGGCTTCCCCACTGCTCCTTCCCTCCATTACCCCTTCCTTCCACTGCCATGACTCACCAGAAGGCAGAAACCAACAAAAGAGTTCTAATTTCCTTTTTATTTTTTTACTTTTTCCTACTTTTGGGCCACCTCAGTGAGCTAAATCAGACAACAGAGTGACCCAGCAAGTGCCAGAGGCAGCGCAAGGAGAGCACTGGGAGCACATGGCATGGAGGAGCTGCTGTGGAAGGTGCTCCTGCTCCCTAGGTTGACACTGAGCTCCACCCACTGGAGTTAACAGCGAGGGTCCCGCGGACCCCAACAGGTTCTTAATTGGTCCCACATTTGGTGGGACTCATATGTGAAGCCCATATTCACTCCACGTGTGCCAGGGCACACATGTAGATAACTGCACGTAGCAGCCAGGCTCCTCTTTGATGGTACCCTGGATGCCTTCATCAGGGATCAGTGGAGCTTGTACCAAATTTGTCATAAGGAACAACCTATGGAAAGTCACAAGCCTCTTATCCTCCTCTTGCCTACAATGTTATCTACCTAGAAGACTGATCCTATGAGTCTTTTGGCTCATTCCCTGGTTGCCCACACAGCCAGGTAAGGACTTTGAGACAGTAGGAGTTTGGTCTCTTTACTTTAGGCCAGAGCAGCCTCTCTGAAACACAGACCATCCTTCATTTCATGGAGAATTTCAAGCTGCAGAAAGTTAATTACAGACAAGGTAAGAATGAGCAGTGGTGGCACCAGTCAAACCCTGAGCCACACTCAGGATTTATAAACAGGTCCTGCACTCAATTAATGCTCTCGCCTTTACCACACAGAAGTTTGCTCAAGTGAAGAAAGAGACTGGGTAATACAATGCTGCACACTGCAGCACTTTATTATTTTTTTTCACACTGAACTGAGGACCTCATTAGTTATCTTAATTTAGAACTAATAGCACATTTGTCATAACGGCTGTTTCTTCCCTGAATGTTTTACATAAAATTCACAAGTTTGATATTGCAGTATGCCAAAAAAAAGTGAGAAATGCTTTCCCTGCTCTTGACAAATCTTTTTCTAATTAGGTTGGCCATTTTTCTGCCTAGATGCTGAACTGGAAAGATTTTTTTTTGGTTGGAATGAAAGATACCAGAAGCACCCATTCTTCTGGGTTTGAAAGTGCTTATTAGCACATCTGTTCTAACCACTGATAAGATGTCCCATAGTTATTCATAAAGCTGAGGATACTAAGCAATATACAAATGTGCCCATTGGTTTAAATAATCAAGAGGCTGGTGAAGGGGAAACTACCGAAACAGTGATGTATATTGATAACATTAGTAATTACATAGTATAAACCTCAAAGTCAAGGCCTCTTTCCCTTATTTTGCTTTGTGCAGTATTTATACCACCAAGACAGTAACCACCAAACCCAGCTTCCATTCCTGCTTGCTCTTTCAAAGATTTATCGAGGTTTATCTGCTTCTAAGAAAATGCCACCTGTGGCAGCCCTTTCGCCCAAGGCTTCACAGCTCCCTGCATTCAGAGAGGGCAAAGATATGATGACAAACACATAGCACATGCCTAGCCCAAAGCTTCTATGCAACCTCGCGCTAATCACAGTAGTCAACTCTAATATATTAAACAGATTTGTCCAAAGACTTCCAGTTAAGTGCTAGTGTTGTTACAGGAAGAGGACACACCGCTACAGATCACACGACACTTGATGAATATTAACATAAACTGCACATACACACACTCCCACAAGCCCCTCTTCGCATATGACTATGAAAGTCTAGAGGGGATGAAGTGCCTCAGGTACAAAAAGAGCCTGTCTGAGCCAAGAAGAGAGTCCACACACTAGCTGCCATTTGATTGCTCAACGTCCCAAGCCTCTTTTCTAACATCCCACTGGCCAGTGTTATCTGAGTAAATCTAGGGTGAAAGCAGCAGGCATGGCTCCCACACCTGATACAAATTTACAGCTGATTAGGTAAAAGAACCAAACAAAATAGAAAATTTTGCTTGCAGACTTTTAAAAAGTGAGTTAAAGGCTCCTTGAGAAAGAGAAAGGATGCACAAACACCCACCATGATGACTGTGGCCAGGGAAAAGAAAGAAGCCTGGAGACAAGTCTCTGTGTTCTGCCTAGGTGTCCTAACAAACGGCTGGCTTAACATAAAGTGCAAAAGCCTTTCTTCATGCATGGACTGCAGCCCAGAACTGTCTCCCCATGAGTATGCATATTTTCCCAGCTAAATGCCCTAGACACTCAGTACTGAGTCACACACACTTAGCTCCATCCACCTGCAATGGGATTTACTTTACCTGGCATGACACGGCTTCAGAAGAAGGGTGCTGCAAGTCATGCTCCCCACGCCATGCCCCAGCACACCCTTTCCCCTGTGGCTGCAGCTTAGTTCAGTTTTGAGGCACACTGGTTCCCTTTCTGAAAGCAAAATGCTCCTGTGAACACACAATATGATGGGCATGCTTAAAAACACCTCCTAGACTGACAGTCCCAGAGGAAAACAACATGTCTGGATATCGTGTGGGACAAGGCATGAGAGATGCTCAACTGTTCCCTCAGCAGTGCATGGCAGAAGACCTGCATGGCCTGAGCTGCAGTCCAGCTCCAAGAGCCACGGAGGTGAAGAAACCTGAGCAGGCATCTCGAGTCCCCGACTCTGGCCTCAAGCAATGACATTAGGTTCTGGACCTTTAAAAGCAGTGTTTTGGAACATAAATATACAGATAGGGTTTTTTTATCAAGATATAAATTTTTCTTAGAATGGTTACTTTGTTCTTTTATTATCTGTACATGAACTATGCAGGGCATTTGTTTAGGATCTGTAAAAATCTGTTTCCCATAAGCAGCTTGGCATTCTGTCTTTACTAACTACAACATTCATTCAGAATGAAAACATTGTACTATCAAACTTTGAGAGAAAACATTGTACTATCAAAAAGAATCATTATTACTTTGACTTTATCACACTGGGTGATTACAACCGAGATAATTAGAGGCTAATTCGAGAGGAACTGAAGGGGAAGTGTAAGCAGAGCTAGAAGTTAATCAGAATGTGCCTGTATTTGAATCAGGAATGCACAGAGTTTGATTTCTAGCAGATTTTTGCAACTTGAACAGGCACAAGAAGGAAAAACAACATAGAAAAATAAGGGGGAGAGAAGTGGTGAATGTAGCTGGGGAGGAGCATGTTTGACCTGCTGGGCAGGAGAGACCTTCTGCAGGCATGAGCCTCCTGGCTCAGACAGTGTGCTGCCCTCTCCCTCCAAAAAATCAAGCGTGAGTTCAGCCCCAGGACAAGCAGACACTGAGCAACTCCACACAGAGTGTGTTGAAACAGGCTTTGCCCACCAGTGCTGCAGAGGTCTTTAGGAGGAGCAGAAGGAGAGACCCTGCCCTTGGCTGTGAGGATGAGTTGGAGTGAAGCAGTAGGGCAGTCAGATCATAATCTTGCTAGTGGGAAAGTTTTTTAAAAAATAATCATTCAAAAAATCATTTAAAAAAATTTTAAAGAATGCAAGAAGAAGAAAAAAGAAAAATACAGCTCTGACCTTGATATTAGGGGAAGATGATAACTCTAAGGCACAGATGGGGTCATCCAAATGAGAACAATGGCTGTTGGAGGGCAGGTTAGATACCCAAGCTCTTTCCAGAGCACATCACAGGAGGGAGTGGGAGGAACCTTTTCAAAGCTCCCTCACCAAGTGTATGTCCAGAGAGCATGCTGCCTTGCCTAGATTCCGACACAAACCCTCACCACCACCTCTCCAGGGAGAAAGAGGGACACATCAGCCCATGCCATACAAGTCAAGCTGTGCTGCTTCCAGCATCCTTGGCAGCTCAAGCATCTCCTCATAGCTCTGTACTAAGGCACACAGATGTATCCCTTGGCATAACCCACCACAAATATCCCGCTGTGGCAGCTCCTGTGCCACCACTCATAATTGTCTGCACCGTCATGAGATACAGTAGGGACTAACTCCTGGAATTCTTGCTTGCTATTGAACAGACCCCTTAGAAACTCTTACTGCTGACCTTTGCAGAGGAGTCCCCTGCTTCCGCAGGGACTCTCTGAACCTGTGGAGGAGAAGAGGGCTCTGAAGGCACACACAGCACAGCACAGCAGAAAGCACCACAAGTTGAGCTGGGTTTCACATGGAACAGCAGATGCAGGACCATTTCTTCTGCCTCACTGTGCATTAGGAAATGTTTGGTAGTATATTTTTTTCCACCACAGCCCTCTCAGAAAATCTTAATGGATTGTTTGCTTTGCCAGAATACCATAAAACAGGTCAGAGTGTGAAATGAGCCATCACCAATAAAAACACTCTTATGAGAGGGTAATGGAAATTTATGGTAGGGCTTTGGCTTGTATGGCAGTGCAGCTAAGAGAAGAATTAAAATGGAAAAAACAGTGCTTGGTACTCCTGACAAGTGATTAAGGCACTTCTTACGCCTGTCACTTCCCCAGATAGTATTTCAAAAGAGGTTGAGTCTAGGAGCATTGGGCCTCAGTTAAGGGAGAGTGAGTGAACCTTGCCTGCTGCCCATCATCCCAGACTCCACCCCAGGAACAGCACTCCCATCTTGTATTGGCATCTTGTGTACCATCAGATATTCTCCCAATTAATGACCAAAGCTAATTGAAAGACAGAACATCCTTGTTTCCATTGCAAGGAGATTCAGAAATAGACTTGAACAGGGAGGGAATCAGGGACTCGTTACTTATAGACCCAAGCCCCAGCAGTCTCCTTTCAGCAGAACAAGAGCCTTCCCATGCATATCTGCTGTGACAGACCTGTGACATGGGATTTTGCCAACTTCTTGACATTGCCTAAAAGACAAAAAGAGTGAGGGCATGAACTGACACATGAGCTAGACACACTAATGTCTGGCAACTACCCCATCTCCATTTTCCTGCTTCCTGTTTAATAGGCCCTTTAGGGAAGTTTATTGCTGATCTATGCTAGAAAATTACTCATATAATTGAAACATCAGTGTAATATTGTTTCCCCGGTATAACTTCTTTTTTTGTGAATTTCTGGATGCAATTATCCCTTGTGACTAATAAAAACAACAGCTTAATCACAAATATATGGTTAGAAATGTCATTTTATGATTAAACATAAAATGCCTGTTGTCTCAGCATTTCACATCAAATGGACTATCCTTCCTGGGAGCATCCAAAGGAATTTGAGGAGCAGAAACAAGGTAGGAATGACAGGAGCTAAAATTATCCTTTCCTCAGGAATTTTGCTGAATAAGCATTTCAGATCTGTCCTTCATTACAGTCCTCAGATGCTTCTAAGAGTTTCAGAATCATCTGAAGGCACCTTCAAACCCACTAGAAATTCAGGACATGAGCCTCTGCCTGATATAGGTCTAGTGGCACCTCAGCCCCACTGCCATCCCTGTTCCCCAACCCCTCTCCACATGAGCAGGAGCTGGGCTACAGAATGACCAAGGGAGCTGCTTGGCATTTGTCCCTGGTTTCCAGTGGGGAATGGCAGTTCACAGAAAAACTACTCTGTAAAAGTTTGATTGGGCCATTTTCATTTTGCAATTTTTTTTATGAAATCCACTAGATTTTATATATCTCTCTGTACATATACCAAAAATTCTACATACACAGAAATGTAAAGGCAATGAGGAAGAGGAGAGTGAATACTGAGTTTTGAATCCCTACAAAATCCCCAAATTGCTCATTTTTAAACCCTTGTATTATACTAAAATGAATAAAACTGCTTTACAGTCACACTAGCTGAGAAATGAAGAGTTACTTGCAAAACATGATGAGGCTCAATACTTTTCAAACCTCTGCACAAGTTCACCAAGAAACAACCATAACGTACTAAGAACTTATTTTCAAACTAATGTTAAACAACCAGCGCTCAAACAATCTCAGGAAGTGGCCTAAAAATTGAAAGGTCTGGTACTCAGCTGTTAGCACCAAGCATGAGTCCTGAGCTCATAAAGTGAACAAATCCTGCTGTTCCCATCTACATGAAAGATGATTCAATTCGGATAACATAATATTGTCCACATTCCGTGAAATGAAAGAGAATTCCCACATTACATCATCAAAATGTTTATTTTTATTAATTTAGAGAGTTTAAATATAATTCACTAATATTAAGATATAAAACAAACAAAAAAAATTTAAAACCGCTACACCTCTAAATAAAAATAGCTGTTTTGAATCCTCTGTGAGATCACCAGGACCTACATATCTGAAGTGATGTTCTTTCTTTGCAACATGCCAAGGCAGAACTAGACTACACAGGAACCACCAGAAAACTTGGATCCCAGTTCTCATGTCCACTCAAAAATGGCTCCTGTGTTTGCAAGAGGGCAAAGCTGTCTCCTAGCTCTGAACACCACAGAGAAAGCCCAGACACACCCTGAAGGTTTACAGCAGATGCTTTCCTTTAAAGTACCATGCAGCATATTCACTTTGGGGTTTGAATTATTTACTACCAATACAGCTTAATTGTACTAAAGTTGAAATCAACATACTACAAGTATTGAAGCAATTTTGGTCTTTCGTTAGTCTTCAGACAACATCACTGTAAGCATTGGCACCAGCTTCAGTATAAGCAGAATGCACATTTCTATATGTACTCTAAATTAAATATGTATGAAAGCCTGAGAACCACAATGACAATTACTGCACCTTGGAACGAGACTTGGAATATTTCATCTGGCAGAGTTCAAAAGACTTTTCAGCTGGAAGCAGCTGTAGCTTGGTTAGCACAGAATGGATTGATTGCAATTCATAACTTGGAATATGGATTAATGCAATATTCATGGAAAACTGCATGTACGGAGCTCCATATGGCCAGTGAAGCTCTGAAAGCATTTTGCTTCAGGGAAAAATCATGTCACCAGAATGCATTTGCCTTTACTGTGTCCAAGTTAGGAAGGAAGGAAGCTATTTTCCTTGCTTAGCTGGTATGCAGATTGTAGAGTCTAAAACTCCCTTCACCCCTACCCAAGGAAGCTGGAAGAGACCTCTGTTCGTAAATCAGGAGGCTGGGGTTTGACTGCCTCCTTATTTGTGCCCTGCAGACCACAAGATGCATCAGCCCTATCTAGAACATCCTAACAAATCCTCCAAGGTGACCCTCAAGATCAGACTCTGCCAACAATCCGGACCTACTCACAGTCCAGGTGGACTCTTGACAGTAAAAAGGCCACCACAGACCATGCACACCTATCTGCTTTGTACAGTATGAATAAACACTTCAGCTACTGAATAAGACATCAGACAAGCTCAGACTCTGGCATATGAGATGAATGCAAAGAGAACAGGCAGACTGCAGCACTCACCATTTTCTATCAAAGACTGAAGAGAGCATTACAACCTTCCTTATGCTGTGTACCAGGGAAAAGCCAGCAAAACTCCCACAATTGCTTGTTTGGCATCTGCTTTCTTGTTCTGGTGCTATTGAAGATCATAAAGTCAAGACTGAACAATGTATCTGGCAGGTCTCAGTTGGGGAGTCAAAACAGGGGGACAAAAAAAGATGTGGTGTCAAATTGCTCTCCTAGATGGGTCCCCATCCTTCACATGGCTTTGTTTCAAAGCACTTCAGGAAAATATTTTTTAAAAAGTAGGAGTTGTCTTAGATCACAGAATGGTTACTGTTGGAAGAGACCTCTGGAGGTCACCTTGTCCAACCCCGCTGCTCAAACAGGGTCACCTAGAGCTGATTGCCCATGGCCATGTCCAGTATGTTTTGAATACCTCCAAGGATAGAGACTTCACAGCCTCTTTGGGCAAACTCTGCCAGGGCTTAATAATTCTCACAATAGAAGAGTTCCTTTTTATGTTCACACAGCACCTCCTGTGTTTCAGTTTGTGACCACTGCCTCTAGTCCTGTCACTCAGCACCACTGGAAAAAGCCTGTCTCTGTGTTCTACAGACTTGCCCTTCAAGTATTGATCTCTTCTCCAGGCTGAAGAGTGGCAGCTCTTTCAGCCATTTCTCACAGGAGGGGAGTTCCAGTTCTTTAATCATCTTCATGATCCTTTGCTGGACTCTGTTCAGTGTGTCCATGTCTCTTTTGTACAAGGGAGCCCAGAGCTGGACACAGCACTCATGGTGAGGCCTAAGCAGTTTTGAGTAGAGAAGGATCACCCCTCTGACCTGCTGGCAATACCTCTCCTAATGCAGCCCAGGGTACATTTCGTTGTCTTCGCCACAAGTACACGTTGACAACGCCCCAGGCCTTTCTCTGCCAAGCTGCTTTCCACCTGGGTGGCCCACAGCATGTACCACTTCCCAGGGGGTTTCCTCCCCAGGGGTAGGTATTTGCACTTCTCCTGGCTGAACTTCGAGAGGTTCCTGGATAAAAGATTCTGTGCAAAGATGCTGCTGTTGGAAGGAGTAACCCTCTCTTACTTTGCAGATTTGGGTCGCTCTGGTTGGCTTCATGCACAGGAATTGTTCTTCTTCCAGTAGGCCGAAATACTGCAGCTGCACTAGTACATGAGGCATGCATTTTACATTTGAAGGAAATAATATTCTACTGAAAAGGAATATACTTCTGCAGGATGACCTTGCAAAAAAAGTCAGAGGGGAATTCCTTAAATTTGTATTGAGCCAGGATGCTGAAGCATGATGCAGGTTATCCCCCTCACCCTGTAGAGATCCCAATTAGAAATGTCTTTGGGAGGTAGGGCTTGAGCAGACAGACCACCTCCTGCTGCTCAGCAGCACCTTCAGCTCACTCCATGCCGGCACGTGCACAAACCAGGAATCTCAGCCCTTCCAAGAGACATTGACCTGCAAAGTACTGTGATAAGAGGAAAAGCAGAGAGACACCCAATGCACTTTCCAGGCATGTATTTGTGGGGAGATAGTTTAGAAAACTACAGCCTATTTGAAAATGTGGCCTAGTTCCCATATATTCATTTCTGTGAGAAGCATTGTGCTAAACACTACTTTCAAAGCCTTATTATAGACAATACACTTCCCAGTGGGCAATCCCTTTTAATGACTTGATTTCCCTTTGCACTACTGAGACTTGTTTTTTCCCTAGACTGATTTCAAAGGACGCATGGGACACTTTTACATCTTTCCCTGGTGTAATTTAATCTCTTCCTACTTTTCTGTACTATCTGATGAAGTGGTAGCACACTAGGAGCACCCACTGGTTCAGCAGGGGCTGTGATCTAACTTACAAATTTCCAGCAAAACCAGAGTGTAGCTCAGGGAAACCAGGGTGTGCTTAAAGCAACTTGTGCAACTCGCTAGAAATCACACTAGCTATTACAAGGAGGAAGGTGCAGTTACTGCATGCTGTTACCTGACTTCTGAGAATTTGGAGGAGCATTGCCCATAGTGAAACAAAACCAGTGAAAAAATCCCCCAGTTTGTGCCTTCAGAGAGTCAGCAACCCAGTTCTAGGTGTTCAGTGCTGAAGGCTGACGCTTTCTTGAAGTTCTTTTCCAGAGTCTAAAAGTGGTTTGGGGGAAAATAAATCTCAAATTCCAGGACTCCTGTTTCATGTCAGTGTTTACAAGCTGTACATTTGCAGCCTTCTCAGAATAGCAAACCTTCAGCCTTTCACATGATGCTCCTGAAAACACACTTCTTGACGAGTTGTTTGCAGCAATATCCCTGGCTGGTAGGGGCTGTGCAACATTACTTTATTATGCTCTTCAAGCTGAATGTTTTCCCTGCCCCATGGCCTCTAAGGCATACTGCAATGATCTAGGATCTGGCAGATTGGATTTGGGGAGACAAAATTATCAGAATTGCCACTAAATTGTGTTTCAGTTTGTGTGCCCTTTCATTCAATGCACGGCACTGTTTCAAAGCATTTTTAAAATCTAGAGTCTCTCCAGAGTCCATGGATTAACAAAATGTTGTGTCTTATCTTCTCAGAACAAGTCTACAATTACGAGCACTGCCTCATGATTATATTTCACAAATAAATAATCAATCTTTCTAGAAGGCAAAGTCAAAGCTTTCCTCCCCACCGCCACTTTTTAAACAATACATTAGAGACTCTGTGTGTTGTCTTCTTACAGTGATTTTCCCTGCACTCAGGTAATTCTTCCTCATGGAGTTCTTTTGGTCTTCTGCACACCACACCTTCTGATGAATTCCCTTTCCTAACAGCTTGAGAGCTCTTCAGGTGGATCAGGGCCATGCGAGGTTGTGGCAGAAGACCCAGAGGTGGTAGAAAAAGAGCTGGAGGCTGCTGGGAGCTACAGAGTGAGAGCATCCATCTGATCTCCACCTGCAGCTAAGAAACGAGAGAAACCTTCCCTCATGTACCTTAACCTCTATTTCACTGTCAAAGGCGCATGAGGAGCCTGCCTCTGTGGTGCTTATATGTGATTCAGAAAGCAAAAGGTCACCGAAAAGCATCACTATCACCCTCGCACAAGACACAGATCGATACAGCCTGAAGCACACACACACTCTCTCTCTCTCCCTCTTTCTCTACCACCCAGAAATTCAGCCAAATGAAAAGCAAAGCCTTCCCTCCAGGAAAACCAAACAAAAGCCATGTGTCTTGAACCCTCTTTGTGTCCAGACAGGCACAGGGAGTTTGCCAGAGCAAACAAGTTCCAGAGTCAAAGGATTTCCGCTGAGAGCTCTCTGCAACCAGTCCTCCTCAGACCGGCCCCGCACTTCCCAGCCAGCTCTTGCTGCTCAAACCGCAGCAAAGAGGCCTCCCATTACAATGACACATTTGACAGCTTTGCCAAGAGCACTTGGGGAGGTGCCAAAGAAAGAAGCAGTGCGCTTTCCTGAAAAAAGCAGACACTCTGGGGAGGAATACTTGAAATACTCCTTCTAGTAAACCTGAATGGTTGAGCGCCCACGCAGAGAAGCACTTGGGCTGTTATCCCAAGGGAGAGCAGAGAACATGCTCCACCAGGTTTCTACCGCTCCAGAGCATGCCCCCCCCGCCCCCATTCTCAGTGGCATTCAAAGCAACTGCATTGAAGAGTGGCCATCTCTTTCTGTGCTTGGGCTCACTATGAAGACATCCTTGGCTGCTGAATTTCAACCTGAAATTCAACCTGCATTTGCCTTGCCCCAATCAGCCGTGCTTCAGAGCCCTGCTGCTCTCACTAGGCCTCCTCATTACCTAAATGCAAGTCCTAAGCCTGGCTCCAGCTGCTCCTGTGGTGAGAAGTTCCACAGCCACCAAGATCTCACAGTCCACATGAATAAAGCATCATGAGAAAAATGGAGATGTTCTTGAGAGGATACACAGAATTTGGGCAGTGTCATCAGGGAGATTTACACTGTGCTGAATGACACAAAGATAGCCACTTGACCCCAAAGCAAATATCACCCTGAATCACCAGCCTTGAGTAAGGGGACAAGGATTCAGAATTATTATACTTTTATGTCTCTAGACATTGACAGAAGCTACAGACTTGTTTGGATTTTTCTGCTGTAGGGAAAACCTGAGGAGGAGAGAATGACATTGCAATCACTAGAGCACTTCTTCCCACTGCCCACAGTGAAAGGATGCTTCCCAGAGGCAGAGCTTTAAGAGACTTACGGAGCAAAGCAGAACACCCACACACATGCACATGGGTGTGTGGAATGAGTGTAAGAAATGTGTGCATCATAAGGTCTCCAGTATATTTATCTGAGGCATCACTCAGCTTCTAAACTTGTATCTTGCAGAAAGGTTTTAATAGCATGACATAATCTAAGTCATGTACCAACTCTCTTTTTAAGACGGTTGACTTCTGTCTGGTTTACACAGCTCCCTCTGATTTTACACAAAGGCGAGCATAATAGAAGGCTCTTCTTCCATTGCTTTTATGTGCCATATCCTTTCTTTCTGTTTCTTCTCTAAAACACGTCGGGTTTTTTATTTAATGCAGGATTGCACATCCAGTGCCTTGCAGATGGAATGCATAATTGAACATTATACTCCACTCTTGAGAGACACACCATAAAATTAATATTTGAACCATATCCTTGCTGATCCAGGGCAGAGAGCAAAATAACACAAATAAAATATTCTAAAGCAATTTATGGCCTATCTGCAGAATACTTTCCAGACATTAGCATAGTAAGAGAAATACTTAACATTAATAAAAGGTGAGGTTTCATTCACAGGCATTATACTGTGCTGGGTTGCTTTGGGCAATTTTGCAATTAAGAAGTCGGAGTGGGGTGATGAAGAGAAAACTAGGAGCGAGAAAAGACAAGATTTCAAGCAATGGTCCCTGTTCCCTCTCTCACCTCCCAACACACCCACACAACTGTGGATGGGGAAACACAGAGCAAGAGACTGTTAGAGATGAAACCACATTGCAAATGGAATCACAGTGGGGTCAGTGTTTCACAGCATGGAGGCCCTGGCTTCATGAAAGGCATTTGAAATGCTTAGGACAAAAGATTACGGGTAACGTTTGATGCAGTACCACTGTAAAGCCAAGGGAAAACAAAAAACAAAAAAAAAGTTATAAGCTCTATTCAAGAGAGAAACAAAGCCAGGGCAAACGGAAAGGGGATGGCCATTACTAATCAACTACTTCTGTCATTACCACAGCCATGAAACTAAGATATGAATTTGGAGTAAAAAGTGCCTCATATGGGGGTGTTTTGCCCTGGGAAACTGGTGTGAACAAAGAGATGTCAAGTCATTAAAATCTGTGCTGATGCCAGACAGTCTCAGATTTCAGAGTTAGGATCCAGGGTTTCTAATCATGTTCAAAACTGTTTCTAGACAGAGGAAAAATGAGTTTTAACTTTATCATAAGAGCACTGATGCCTGATCTTGACACCTACTGGCATCCAAACCCACCTGAGTTCTGTATAAGCTGTGTTTTTGTGCATTACTGGGACTCCATTTTTCATTTGTACCAGATGGTAAGGTTTTCCTTAGTTAAGATGTTGAATTCTAGTAATGGTGGCTGCAGAAACACACCTTTAAAAGCATACAGTATGCAAATAGCATTGTTTTGCAGTTATAAACACAGCTCAGAATTATGGCTGAAATGGAAATCTGCTTTTTTAACTGGGCTGACATCTCTGCATTGCACAAATGGACAAGGAACAAAGACAAAATGCAGTATTTCATCCTCAGAAATAGCTAAGGTGCATAACCATGACCCGCAATCATCAGAGTAATTAATGCTAGAAAAGTTTGAGGCAACAGGTACACCTACAGTACCACATCTGCAGCTCAGATGTTTATTAGTCACAACTTGACATTAAAAGACCTTCTAATTGGCAAGGATTTATTCCCTCTGATCTCAGGAAGTTTATAATTGCAAGGCCCATAGACACAACACGAACAACGTCTAAGTCTTCCACCCTTCCTAATGTGTTACAGAAAGCATGCACTTTGGTGCAGAGAGCAGGGTGGCAGTGAATAAAAAGCAGGTGAGCTCCCCTCTCTGGTCTACAGGAAAAGGAACCCCCCGCAATGCCCAGAGCAGGCATAAAACCTAATTTTCACATATAGCCTTGATTAATTCTCTAATTTTTCGATTCTCTCCAGTGACCAGCAGTCAAGTCTGCCCGACACACTCCCAGTTCCTTCACTCCATGCGGGAGCCAGCCAGCACCCCAGCGGTGCTGCTGCCGGGGTGTGGGGCCTGCCCTCCAGCCAGCAGCACTGGGCTGCAGCGGCTCGGGGCACAGGTGTCCCAGGAACGTGGCACTGGGCCACACCACACACACGTGCAGCCCCTGAGCACACACACGGTGCTGGCCACACACGGAGCCATGACGGGGACACGGCGCAGCGGCACCAGTTTGTCACCACCACCCCGTCATTCCCCTCACTGGTCCCCGCTCGGCCACCACTGCTCAGGGAGGAAGTACCGTCTCTGTTGCGATGCCAGGGATGTTCTGGCAAGAAGTATTTCCAGAAAGCTGCACATTTGAGAAGGCACTTTAAAAGCCCAGAACTCTTTGTTTAAACTCCGACTGAAGACAGACCCATAAGCGCTCTATATTATTTATTAGTTATTGTCTTATTTAATCCCCTTTGGAAAGGCAACAATAGAGGAGTTACAATTCTCCACGTTTTTTTCCAAGCTAGTGATGTTATTCCTTAACTTAGAAGCTGAAAGCAGACCATACCATACACTTAACTACCAGCACAGATGGGTTACTGTGATCCACCCCATTTGCCCCATTCCTGACTCACTACCAGTCACCTTTAGTGGTGCATTGGTCCCCAGCACAGGGTTCCCTGGTTCCCTGGGAACACAGGTCATGGCCCAACTACCTGAGTTCAGCAGATGCATCTCTGCCTTCATGCAGAGGTGCACCTTTCCTGATCACTCTTGAAGAACACAAGCAGTTGGGAGCTGGGAAAAAGCCGCTGGCAGACTGCAAGGATCTCACCCCATGTGCACACCACGCTAGTTTCAAATTCTCACTTCCAGGCCAGGCTACGAAGGAAAACCAGGACTAGAAGATTTTTGCCTACCTAAGAGATATCCACTCATGACTGAGGAGCACCAAACACTCCCAACAACTTCAGAAACACTGGGTGACAAACAGGAGCAGGCTTCTGTTTTTCACATCGGGTTTCTTAGTAAAAACAAACACACCAAAAAAACCACAACACCACTACTCTCTCCTGCTAGGTAAAATCCCATTAAACAAGTAGAAAGATCAATAGACTTCACTCTCCCTTCCACACTGAAGCAAACTGCCCTCAGACACAAGGTTATTTTAGGTACTTCTGCTAAGGTTTTTGTTTTGAAGAGATATTTGTTTTCAGGGAAGACATACATAAGAGTCAGACTGCACCCTGAAATCTGATTTTACTCCTTTAATGGTGGGCTTGGGCATCTGGAGTGTATATGAGCAACAGCTAGCCTCCAGTTCAGCTTGTAAAAACTTTTTGTGGGGGTTAGTGACTTTCCTAGTATTTTTCATGTTAGAATAAATTAACTTAAGTGTGCATGGAAGGTAGAAATACATATGACTGAAATGAAAAGTTGGGCTAAAAATAGCACTAAACCAATTGCATTGTTCATAGTGAGGGAAAGGAAACCTGGGGGGAAAAAAAGAAATATATTTAACAGCTGTCTCAACATAATGTCAGATTTATTCAAGATTTCTAAAATGGTCTTTGACAAGCCTTGACTCATTGGGTAGGACTGGAAAGGGTATTGAGGGTGGACTATTTCTTGTGATTTATAAGAGACCACTGTGACTAGTTTGAAAAACCTGCATACAAGTGCAGTAAATTAAAACAGAAGCCTACAAAAGACATGTACGTTACAGACAAAAGGCTTAAAGCATTCTTCAGTCTGAATCACCAGAGTGTGGTTTGCAAAGGGAAATCAGTTTCAAGAATTCCTGCTAGCCAAAGATATATTCTCCAGTATTTAGAAGAACTAATTTCTTCTATTAGCACCCTTTGGAAATTAAAACCTAAACTTATGCAGCTATATCATGCTTCCAAAGGCACGGCACTTAGTCTCTGTATCAAAAATTGCAGAAATAATCAGAAGTTCACAGCTCACACTGGATCATGTAGTAGTATCATGTATCAAAAAGCTTGCATGGTGCATACAGCAACCTCTACGCAAGTGCAACTTAAAAAACATTCAATTTTGCATGTGCAGAAGAGTGGAAAATGAAACCACGTGTATTTGATCAAAAACGGACATGTTGGCCTTCTCCTTAGCTCTGAGAGATAATTGCACAAATTTTCGCATAAAATTTGAACATTACTTAATTCATCAACAGAACCTTGCACAGGCTGTACCACAAAGAAAACACTCCAGACATCTTCACGGGAAGTGAAAACCCCACAGCTAGAGGTGCTCTGCATAAGAAGTGTATTAGTTTCACAGATCGAAGAGAAGTCAGATTGTGATCTTCCTTAAAACCCTGGTTTTCCCTCTCCCTTCAGGCAGATACTCACATTCCCCTACAGAGTCCAAGAAATTACTGAGCAAACGTTCATTCCGACTCCCACAGCTCTCTCCAAGCCCCACGAGTAAATCAATACAGGCAGCTCCTTTGGCTTCTACCAAAATGTCTGCAGAGGTACGTGATCTACACCAAATAGTTTTGGAAAGGCATAATACCTTGACTGTGAAGCTCTGGCACCAGTTTGGATGTCCAGCACAACTGGACACACAGAAGGGCCACTTGTCCTTGGAATGAGACACAAAATTTGGGATTAGGTCTAAACTTCTTTATTTTAGATCCCCTAGGGCATGGCAGAGTAATAGCTAGTGGCATCCTACTAGAGAACAGACTGGGGGGAAATGGCATCTTATGGATATGTTTTGCTTGCCATTGCCTCTTTGTGATGCCAGCTGGTGATCTGTGGAACACGCACCTCAAATGACATATGGGAATTCAGGAGCCAAAACTCGCCCATGACATTTACTGCCCAGACTATGTGATGACCCTGTAGCCTTTGTGTCACCATGCAAATTTAAGGGATCAAAATCAAACCTCCCAGAGACTTCTACATAGCGTTGTAACACCCCTTTTCAGTGATGGGGCTTTATTATCTGTTTGTGGAGGAATTACCAGGAATAGAGCAGCTGATATTCTTAATGAAGGCTTGACAGCTCTTCTTTGTATAGTAAGAGTAGTTAATACACTTCACATACTATAGCCAAGCAGGCAAAGGCAAAGGGCTGGAGAAAAAGGAAGTAACCCCAAAAGAAAAAGAAGAAATTAATAGGCAAGAGAGGGACCTGAGACTTCCAGCCTCTTCATCATCTCCTGTTACACAGGTCAAAACAGAACTCAATGTTTTGGCCACTTCTTGTCTCATGTGACTATTGCTGTTGGAATTAAATATTTTCTTGAGTACATCTTGCTCCAATTTGCCTTGCACAACTACAGTCAAAAAGACTGCCGTGTTAAACCTTGGGGAAAAAGGTCCTTGTCCAGTAGGGACTCCTTCCTTGTTCCACAGAAACTACCCAAGATACCATTTCCAAACTTGAGGGGATGTGATTGCCTATAGCAACTTCTCCCCTTCTTTTGTGTCAGTTAAAATAAAGGAGCCTGATTTTGAATTCCCATCCATATCCATATCCATATAAACCTAGCTTCAAGTCAGCACAGCTCCTCCAGAGAAGAACTGCTGGAAGATGCAAAGTGCCTTTTATCTGCTAGACTGCCTACATGTTGTGCTGAAACAATGGGTCAATTATCTCAGCACTGTGTTCTTCCTGGGCTGAAAGAGGATAGTAAGTTGAGATCTCATCAATCACTCCAGCTCCTATTGCTCCTGCAGAGAGAATTGTTATGACAACAGGAGGCTGAAACCCAGGTTTATTGTAACCGAACAGATGGATTCCAAAAGTCTGGGACATTCTTGCAATGGAAAAGCTGATGAATTACAGAAGAAAAAACATATGTCACTTATTTAACCTTCTGATTTTCTTTGATTCATTGCTAGGACAAGCAAACAAATCTTAAAAAAAAAAAAAGGAAAGAAATAAAAAGAGCACACAGTAATGCGATTATTGTTTCTATATTTTGTACAGTAGTGATGCGTTCTGTGCCAGCACACTGCCTGCCCCTTGACCTTCCTACCTCAAATCCCTGGATGTAACCCTGATTTCTGAAAGGGGTGGTGCTTATGTAGTGCTAGAGAAAGTGTCTCCGGTTCCTCTCCCTATTCTTTTTTTCCCTACTGGCCAATGGCATTAAACTTTGACAGAAAGGTAGCAGCCAAGAGGCTACATTTCTATATGAAGGTTGCCAGCTAAGCAGGGGACAGAAACCCAAACCAGTGCTCCCACAGCTCAGAGCAGCTGCCAGAACATCCACACTCTGTTGGTAGAGGGAGAGCAGGGGAGACTAGAGATGATGTCCAATCCACAACCTGGGATTACAGCAGGGGATGTGGGACACTTGGTAGGAAAGCAGGTTACACTGCTCAGGAACAGATCTCTGTGCATGATTGCAAGAAAAATTAAAATCCATTTTCCTCCTTCCCCCGGGAAAATAGAAGAGAAACACTTCTGAAGACTCAGTGTAATGGGAGAATGCATGCCTTATGGCTGTGTAAAACAGCAAGAAAACAATCTCTGAATCCAACCTTTCCTCTGTGTGTGTGTGTGTGTGTGCTTGCACACGCCTGCACACACAGCCAGAATACACATTCACCCCCAGAACCCAAACGTGTGTGTGAGCACACGGAATGCAGTACACACTTAGGCTCACTCACACAGGGGAACAGTTAAACACAGCAATCATTGCAAGTATATCCATGCATCTGTACACAGACAAAACCTGGGATTTCCAGCAAAGCTTGAGCAATTCAGTGTAATAAAAAAGGGCTCCTTGAAGCAAAGCACTTAACGAATGGCAGATTGTATCCAAAGGGTGCCATTACCCAAGGGAGCAGGGGGATTTGGCTGGAGCACACAGTATGAACAAATGGCCTGAAGATTTGTCAGGGTAAGGACTGCATTCGGCTCAATCAGAGGGCTTCATCTCCTCTGAAGCCCTATATATTTCAATCCCAAAGCAGATGAAGCTGCAATATTTTTCCATACTTTAAAAGTAAAATTTTTGTGAGAGGAATCAAATTTCTGAAAACTATTTTACCCTCCCAGTATTTTCAGTCATGTTCTCCTCTCAGGCCCATTAGCAAAAAAAAAAAAAAAGAACACTTTTAATTTTAATTTAATTTCATTATTTGTTATCTTCTTACATACCAACCAGGGAAAATTGAAAAACCTAACAAGAGACAACAATAAGTTTCTCTTTTAAATAGAAATAGGCTGCTAGAGACAAATAATGGTTCTGACATTGGCTACCTTCTAGAAATCACCTTTTCACTTTCCCCTATAACCCATAATTTGAAGTATTTGCAACTCCTCTTGTCTTGAACAAAATACATTATTCACACTATGTTTTTTATTCTGAGATCTTAGAATTCCTCTGGGACTCCAGCTCACACATTGCTTGTGTCAGACTCTGATGGAGCGTCTACTTCTGATTACATTCTGGCAAAATAAATCATAGAAAATTGGAATTCCAAGGAAAAGAACATTTCATGTTTCGCCATGTTGTTGTTATGAGAAAGGCAGGCTTTTAGCTTGATTGTTTTATTTTTACCGAGGGATGCTCAGTGCTATGTTTTATGTGCTCCCAGAATATGAGCCCATGTACTCATGGCGTTCCAAAACCTCAAAACCCACAGTCAATTTTACTGCTTGAGAATGGTGACTCTAGGTTCCTTACCACCAGTTTCTCCTGAGGTACTGCTGGCTCCAGCTGTTCCATGCAGCCATACTCCTTGTGGCTTTAAAAATGCACTGACTCTCAGAATGCTTGAGGTTGAAAGAGACCTCTGGAGGCCACCTGGTCCAACCTCACTGACCAAACAGGGATAAAGTCAGTTGCCCAGGACCATGCCCAATCAGGATTTTAATATCTCCAAAGATATTACTCCACAATGTCTCTGTGCAAACTGTCAGTGCTTGACCTCCCTCACATTGAAAAAGTTTCACAGTTTGTTTAGACAGCATCCCCCGTGTTTCAGTTTGCATCCATTGCTGCCAGTTCTGTCATTGAGCACCACTGGAAAGAGCCTGAGTCTATTATCTTTTCACCCTCCCTTCTGGTGTTTATAAACATTGCTGAGATCCCCCCAAACCATCTCTTCTCCAGGCTGAACAGTCCTAGTTCTCTCAGCCCTTCCTCATAGGAGGGATGCTCATATCCTTTCATCATCTTTGCAGCCCTTCACTGGACTCTCTCAGTTAAATCCACATCTTGCTTTTATTGGGGAGCCCAAAACTGGACACAGCACTTCAGACCTCACTGGTACTGAGTAGAGTGGCAGGGTCACCTCCCTCCAGCTGCTGGCCACCTCTCTCCTAACACAGCCTGGGGTACTCATTAGCCTTCCTTGCCACAACAGTGCATTGCTGGATCACAGCCAGCTTGGTGTTTGAAAGGTACCTTCCAGATGGTCAGTCCCCACTATGCTCTGGTGCCCAGGGTTGTTTGTCCTCAGGTGGAGGACTTTCATGAACATCACGTGATTGTTATGGCCCATTTCTCCAGCTTATCAAGGTCTCTTTGAATGACAGCACAACCATCTGGTCTGTCTCACTCCTGGGTTTTGTATCACCTGAGATGATGATACATTTTGTTTCAAACTTGATGAGGGTGCACTCTGTATCAGTGACCACGTCATTAATGAAGAGGTTAAACAGAATTGGCCCCAGAGAAGGCCTGCATAAGAAAGGCATTGACTACCTCAGGTATTTCTGTGTCCTTTGTCACCAAGTCCTTTGCCCCATTCAGAAGCAGAGCCACATTTTCCCTTGTCTCCCATTTACTCCTATGTACTTGTAGTAGCCCTTCCTTCCATGTCCTTTATCGGATTCAGCTCCAAGTAGGCTTTGGATTTCCTAACCCCATCCCTGCGTGCTTGGACATCATCTCTATGTGCCTCCTGAGTTATCTGGTTTTACCTCATGTATGCTGTCTATTGTGTTTGAATTTAGTTAAAAGTAACTTGTTCTTCAGTGCAGGCCTCTTAGCAGGAAACAAAGCTGCCTTTGCTTGGTTTTCCTGCTCAGTATGATGGACTGCTCTTGAACTTGGAGGAGGTGATTCTGGATAAAAAACTACCAGATCTCCCACATACCTCATCTCTCCAGGGTCATATCCCATGGGATTCTTCCAAGGAAGACCCTGACAGGCCCAAGTTTTCTCTCCTGCAGTCCAGGGCTATGGTCCTATTATTTGCCTTGCTCCCTCATCTCAGGATTCACCATTTCATAGTCACCACAGCCAAAGCTGCCCCTGGCCTGTGCCTCCCCAGCCAGTCCTGCAGAGCATTTCCCCTCATTGCCTGCTCCACCACCTGCATCAGGATATTACCATGAATGAGCTCCAGAAACCTCCTGCATTGCTTGTGTGCTCGGCTGTATTGTCTCTTCAGCAGATGTTGGGGTGGCCAAAGCCTGCAATGAGAACTAGGGCCTGGAGACTTCTTCCAGCTGTCTGAAAGCCTCACCTCCTTCTTCTCGATCAGGGGGTTGCAGTTAAAAATATTATTTACTTCATACTAGTTTGTGGCTTGCAACATTTCTGGATGCTTTTCTGTGAAATGTTTTTTCAGTGAAACATGAGCAAAATAAAACCTTAGTCACGAGATAGCTTTTCTCTGTACAGTCAAGCCCATCCTCTTTTTTTTTCCAGTCATTTTATCTGTAGGCTAGCAACTTGCAAAGAACACCCAATAATTATGACTACATTTGAGCTGAAATCAATATATAGTAAGTCACAAATTGGGATACCCAGACTTATACCTTCAAAAGCACTGCTTGATTTATGGATGCCTGGCTGGAAGATATTTTGTGCTTAAGCTCCCAGCCATTGCATAAATGCTGCAGTGCATAAGATCCCTCCCCTCCTCCATAGGAATACGTTTGCAAATACTGAACAGCATCCCCCATAATGAACTGCCAATTTAGAGAAGGGAATAACTTTTAAAAAACAGTCCTGATTTGGTAGCCACAGATGGGGATGAAGCTGTACTTGTTAATGCCATCACAATAAGTCAGGCCCTTTTTTGATTTATGCAAATCTAGCCCAAAAAGTCACACATAGCTATGCATTTCTGTCACCTCCAATTTCAGCATGAACAAAAGAGTAAAGTAACTGCTAAGTGTCAAGGAAGTAACTGATCTATTACCTCTTCTCACCATATGCAATACCAACAGCATGATATTACCAGTGAGTGACCCAAGTTCAAATAGACATTATGGTGTAAATGCTCCTAAAATATTTCCTAAAAATAGAGCCATAATAATCAGAATTTGTCCCCTCCTTATGAAAAAAAAAAAAAAAATCTAAGTATATTTTAAAATAATATCTATTTAACATAATATATTTCAAAATATTTAACTGCAAACAGCAAGGTGCCAGCCTCCCTCATAAGCAGAAGACATATTGTCCTATAAGGTCACAACTGAGGGTTTTTTCTTTATCTGTGAACATTCATACAGCCAAACCTCAGCCTTGCTTAGATTGGTGACAGGGCTGAGCATGCCTGTGTGCTGGGCTAAATAATGAGGTGAGTTTCAGTGCTCAGTGCTGGGGCCTTGGGGTTGACACTGGATTGACACTAAAAATGTCAAAACCCCCTTTGCCAGAAAACAAAACTTATGCAGAGAGTCACAACAATTTGTTCGAAATCTCACTGAATTAAGCAAAGCTGAAAACAGAAGAATTTTTTTCCCAGCGCTGTACCTCTTTCATGGAGCCACCCTTCTGCTTTCCCAGAACAAGGCAAGGTAAAGAGGGAGCATATAACAGATTGCTGTAAAGCAGAGAAAAGTAGCTGGGAACTGACACTACTAAATCAGTGCAATCTCATTCATCTGCTTAGTATATCTAAGCCAGATCTGAAGGGAAACCTCAAGAAACTGCTCAACAGTTATCAGTCTCTACAAGCAACTAGCCAAAGGAAAATTGCTCAAGCATAAGGTAAGTATTCGTGGACATATTGCAGATACAGGTAATAATGCTAATAGGTCTTCTACAACTATGAATAGGTAAGAGATGCCAGATGCTTCTCTCTCTTCTTCACAAAATCTAGAGGTCTAGAAACAAAAAACGTCCAAAATTCAGAGACATATCCCAAAAATAACAGCAGGCGTTTCAAATATGTGGCTAGCCCCTACGGCCATAGCACAGCTGCGCAGTGCATAGCTTTACAGAATTAAAGCTGTTACCTGCACACATTCTAAATGCACAGCCAGCATTAACGACACAGGCCATCTAGGAAGGATTAAGGATTAGTTATCATTTCAACCCAATGAAAGAAGATCTATATTTCTCTTTTAGACACGTAATTCACAGGAGAATCGTGCTTGCCAACACTCTGAAAAAATAATCTTTCAGAATTCTTGCAAACCCACTGTGTTATGATTTCATCTCATGAAATACAACACCTTTACATTAAACCTCATAAAACTAAATCCTGCTGGATCTCTTCCAGGCTCAGAGAATAAACAGCTATATCAGTGATGCCTAGAACAGTAAAATCTGGCCCACTGTCATATGGCATGTTCCCATTTACAGAGGGGAGCAGGTCCGCAAACAGCTAATTCACTTTGCTATTACAAAATCCTCACATGTAATGAATTTCTCACATAATTGTTCTAAGAAATACTTCAAGAAGAAAAAAAAAAAAAAAGAAAGCTTTGAAAACCATAATACATATTTACTTATACTAGGTTTTGGGGGGAGGGGTTGTTAACCTGTTCCCTGCCTTCTCCTTAATGAAACGCATTGCAGAGGTGCTCTGGTTTTCAGCAGGCAGGAGAAGGTTTAGTTGTCTGGGGCTCTGGTAGATAGCAGAGGGGGGAAATTTGTTGTCAAAAGAGCTCCAAAGCATAGATGAATATATCCAGTGAGTTTACTCTGTAAACCATGATTTTTGTCCCTTTGCTGTCAGAAGTACTACCCAAATTCCTTTCAGCCTTGCCTGTCTGGCCCAGAGCATGAGTAAGGAAGATATCCAAATAACCAGTACAATTACACCAGACAACACAGATCTAATGCTAAAGCCTTCCTCAAAATCTCAGGGCAAATGTCGTCCATGGAGATGGAGGCTGGTGTATGGGCAAAGAACAAAACCAATTTTCTACATGACTTAGGATCTTCTCCATTTCCCATGCAGAACTGTGCTTCAGTCCACTGGTCCAGAGGCTGGCACATCTTCATGTGGAAACTGAAGTTACAGACCCAGATATGCAGATGTCACACATTCCTTCCATCTTGCCCATCATTTATCTGGCTAATTACACCTCAGGTGAACCACAGCCAGGTCCAGAGTGCAAGAACCCATGCCAAGGAGGACATGAACTGATACCACTCCATACTAGGGCCTGAATTCCCCTAAGGTTCCCCTTCTCATTTCTTCCATTCTGACCACAGCCCTCTGGATTTTAGTAGCCATGGCTGGAGGATGATACTTCTACAGTAAAAGGGAGAGGTTAACAGTGCTGTAACCTGCCCATGTCCAGTGGCACAAAGCAGAGGGAGAAATCCCAAAACATGTAGTCAGGCAGGAGCCGACAGGGAAGGGACAAAGGTTCCCTGGGAATTGTTAGGAGATCTTTTTTGAAGTGGCAGAAGAGAAACATCCCTGTTAAGATGGTTGATTAGACGATACACAGCAGGACAAGGTCTCTGACCCCATCACCAGCATTAATGAGGAGGGGATGTGTTTGGAGGCAGTAGATTGTGTCTCCAACTCCCTGTCCAGCAAAGGACTATGCAGGACACCTTCAGCAGCTGCTGGACATCACACGCCCAGTCTTTCCCTGGGGTGGGGAAGGCTGATGCCCTAAGAATGCTCTCCATGGATTCATGGTTCTCTCGACCAGCAAGTGACTTCTGTCAGAAAACTACTGTATACACAGGGTGTCAGAATTACAAACACTTGAGGTTGGGAGGAGAGAATGGCAGCTCTTTACGTGCTTGACCATGTAAGAAGCTCTAACTCTTGCACTGGCTGATGACTCCAGCCCACAATTAGCGGCTCCTATGAGGGGCACACCCAGGCAGATTGTGCAACACAGTGCCGGGTGAAGTCACAGTGTCCACAGGGGCAAATCATCCTGAGCGAAAGAAAAGCAAAAAAAGAACAAAACAAAGCACACCAGGGTAAAGTGAACTGGTATTGCCATTCTTAAGGGTTTACTTTGATATTTCAAGCATCATTTTCAACATAACTTCATCATTTTCAACCAAACTAAATGCTTTGTTCATCTTTTTCAGCATGAACTCTTTCAAGCCCCAAATGTGTAACTCTATACATTAAGTAGCAAAGGATGCACATCTGTAAGCCATGGTACTTTTATTTTTAATGTTTATAAAACTACTCAAAACAACATGATTTCATTAATTATTCACAGATGTAAATATTAATTCTAAACTGACCCTGACACACTTTCTGCTACAACTTTACTTACAGGATCTAAACAAACCTTGTTTGCTGTGAAATCTTCTAGGGAAAAGAATATTACACAAGTAAACCAGAGAAATACATTCTCACGTTTTTTCCAAAAATGAAGTTTTCCCTGCAGAAAGTAAGCCAACCCAACTCCATATCAATTGGAAACATGGGATACAGGAAACCCACTTCCCTCAAAACTAGCAGTTCCAACCAGAAGAGAAGACCAAGCAAAAACAACCACCTATTTGGGTAGAAGGCGGCTAAGATGGATTAGTCCCACAGTCAACAAAATGCTGGGAATACTGAAAATATAGAAATTTACAGAAACAAATTCATAATTTAAAAAAAAAAAATCCACCAAAATAATTAATAAATGTGCTAGATGGTTCTAAAACTTACCTCAGCTTATATTACAAATATGCACTTGCATGTATTGAGAAAGGAAAATTAAATGTGGAGAAGACCATGTTTATAATGTATTTCAAACAGGGGTTCCTTTACAAGACTCTTCAGCTTTACTTTTCTGCCCCAAATTTGGGAAGGTAAATTTGTACATTTCTAGCTTGAAAGCAGAATAGTAGAGGAAAGAAGAAACTGGAGATGCTGAACAAAAGTTTTAATATATTCCCTGAATACATGTTAAATGAAAGTTGCTTGCTTTTTCTCAATTATTTCTGAACTTGTGAAAACTGCAGATGTAACACCAATACATAACAAGCCATGTCATGCAGACTGCTTCTGGGTCAGCTACTTCAAACTTTTGGATGTTTTTTTTAAATTATAATTTGGAAATACCAACTCTAGAGTCTGCAAATATATTTGAATTACTGATTATGCGCCTACTAGTTTGATTATTTGAATCACTGCGTAATTTAACTCCAATGCAATACAGAGATTTGCTGATTAGATCAATCTGACATCACTGTTTCATTGCTTCATTTTAAATAGCATAGCTTTGGGGAACAGGCTCTCTTGATTTTGCTTTTTTAAATGTTTTACTGAAAATTATTATTATTTTAAAACAATTTCCCTTGAACAAGTAACAGGTGTCCAAACCTCGAGGCCATTAGACTAGCTATCTATCTGCAAATCTGACCATTTCCCTGCAAGAAGCAATTAGCTCTGAAAGTGAGTTTCTGTACCTGCCTCGCTCACATGCTCATTTACAGCTGTTTTCTCTGCTAAGCACTGCAGAGGAAGAGCAGTCAGTGGCTATTTTTTCCCATGCATCTGCAGATTTAGGTGACCCCCCAGCATACAGATCCACACCAAAGCTCACCAACACCCCCAGCTTCAGCCACTCATCAGGGGAAGTACTAATGGCAACTTTGGACACAAATGGCCAAAACCTGCCAAAGTCCTAACAGGGAGTGAAATTTGGAGCTAGACCCCTCATGACCAGTAACAACAGCAAAACTCACACAGTGGCCAGGGATGGCAGTATTTCTGTCCCATGTCACTCAGCCCAGATGGAGGCAGCAATTCTCCTTTCTCCCCACCTGAAGCACCCATGCCCTACACAGAACCCAGGCATTTTGGTATAAACACCCTTTCCTTTTGTATGGCTCATACCGTGGGACCCCACTCTCTGCTCAAGGTGCTAGCTACTACCAGGCTGCAAATAGCAGCTAGGGGGAAAGAAAGGAAATATTTATTACATTACAGCTTTTTAAACAAAATACACTAGGAAAACCAGGTACCATGCAGTAGTAGTTCTCCAGGGCATGGTTCTGCTACCTTTGCTATCCAGCACTTAGATTAGATAGATAGTAAAGGGATTGGTAATTACAAACAGAAATTCTGCATGAGCAAAAATGCTCACCATGACGAAAACTGTAGCCAGATATAGATACATGTCTGATAAATTTGAAGGATCATAACTTACTAAAGCACTAGCATACAAATAAATCTGTATTTATATATATGTGTGTGCACATCACACAGCATCTAAGCACCTATATTTACCACTTCAGATAAATGGAAAGTACAAAGCAACATTTAAAAGCAGAGGTTTGGAATAATATTTAATAATGTTCCTACGGAAAACATTCCAAACTGGGGGAAAAAAAAAAAAAAAACCACGAAAATTTAAAGATACTAAATGCAGGAAAATTACTGAGGTAATGACCACTAAAATTAAAATAGTAATAAAAGTGAAAACCTAGAATACTCTGTGTGACTTTGTTTTGTTTCCATTTGAAAGTAATCAGCCTCTGTTTGATCTTTCCCTTCCATGATATCCAACCCTGACTAAACACGGCCTGGAGTTCCAGTCCTCAGACAGAGTTTCTAGAGAAGAAGGGCAGCGAGCAGAAATACAGAGCATCGGAAGATCGATACCCCGTGTCACCGGGCAAAGGAAAACACGACACGGTGTGCACAAGCGCCACCAAGAGGTTCTTCTGCCGTCGCCCAAAGAAGATTCTCCCCCCGTGCCGCTCAGGCACATTCTCAACACCCTTCGAGCATGCTCGCCGCTGCATTTTCAGTGAGCATTCTAAATGGAAAGCAAAGAAAAGGTTAAGTTATTTTTTAAGGGTTCCTTCCAGAGAAGAGGGGGGAAGAGGGGAAGATACATCCACAGCAAGTGCAGTTTTTGACAATGGAACTTTTAAGTGTTGTGGCAACAGAAAACATGATTGCTGCCCAGTCCGGATCTGGAAAATGTTAAATTCCACCTTATCAGCCACCGAAACAGCATCAGGAGGGATCTGTTGCCGAGCTGCCTCAAGATCTATGTTGCTGAGCTGCCTCATCAAAACCTGTGCAGTACTATTTTTTTTTTCTGTCAAATTCAGTTGTGAGATTCAAATAGCAATAATGTTTCTGTAGTGTGATGTTGGAGACCATTTTTAAAGGTAAGCAGAAATTTTCTTCAGATGTTTTCATCGTGGTGAGAAAACTGGTTTTGTCCTCATCACTGCCATTTTACGAGCTGCAGAGAATGAGCTAAAAAGCCACAGGCTTTTCCTTTCTCTACAATGTTATGGGCAATTCCTCAAGCTCCAATTTTTTGCTTAGAAAGCCCCTGAGGTCAAATCCCCCTAATCTGCTTGGCCTGGCTACTCTCACCAGTAAGCGTCAGTGGGGCTGGACTCAATTCAAGGGTGAATGCATCACCCAGACGAGTCACCCAGGAAAAGGTGGGTGCTTTGTGCCAGGTGAGGCTTGGCTGCCCTCCATGTGTCCGTACCTCCCTTTGCAAATCACTGCTCTCAAAGTGGCAAATCATCCATCCTGGTCTCACCATCTCCCACGAAGGGAAACCAATCTGTGGGCTGCCCAGGAGCTGAAAGCTCAACATTTTCTCCAAGAAGGGGAGAGAGGTTGAGACACAGCCTTGAATTAAGCCTCCCAGGAGCACTGATTTGGACTAAGTGGTCTCTAGAGGTTCCCTCCTGCCACAGTTATCCCATGATTCTGAAACCCAAAAGGATGATGACATCTTCAGGTCAGTGACAAAGGAATACGAGGCTCAGGCTGGAGGAGCCACCAGTGATGGCAGCTTTTGCCTCAAAGCTCATCACATCACCAAAGCACCTCACAGGGTCAGGGGAAGGGAGAAGCAAAGAGGCCCCCACATACAGTACACAGCCAGGTAAGGGACTGAGTGATCTCTAGGCAGAAGACATGGAAAAATATGAAACAGATTAACAAATTCATACTCTTTATTGCTGCCTGTGTCAAACCAAGTGTCTTGCCTATTCTTTAGCAGACAGGCAAGTGTGAATACATTTTCCCTTTTCCACACCTCGGCTTCCAGGACTGGCCAGAAAAAGGTACAGAAGTTTAGAGTTCTCATCAAGGTTTGAAAACAACGGGAAGCAGCACCACGGTTTTAACTTAGAGGGCACAGAAAAGGCACACTCCTTAGAACGCAATGCTACACAGAACTCCATGCAAGCTCCAAGGACTCCAGTCGTTATCCCCACAGTTCATTCATTTTCACCACCAGCCCTCAGGTAACATTTACTGAAGGTTGGGGGAAACTGAAGCTGAGGTCTTTCCTTCCAGGCAGCTCATTCTCTCACGTAACTCTCAAGATTTAAGGTGATTTAAGCACTTGAGGATTCAAGGCATTTTAACAGCTTACACAGATTTAAACATCTAAAGTGGCTTAAACGCTTATACTACTTTCAGGGCTTAACTATCCATGGCACTGGATGAATTTACAGGTGCTCAAAANGGGCAGGGCAGGGCAGGGCGGGGCCCGCGGGGTTGAACTGCCCGGGGGGCGGAGGGTCGGCACCACTCCTTAGCTCCGTTCCCAGGTCAGCGTGGGACAGTGGGTGTTTATTGGCCCTTGCGCGTGCCGCGGGACACCTCCCGGCCCCGACGTGTGCCTCCGACAGCCGCGGGGCAGCGGCACCGGGGCAGCCGAAACACGGCCCCGCTCCGCCCGCGGTGCCGTGCGAGGGGTGGTGCTGGCGCTGCGCTGCGCGGCGGGGCCGGGCCGGCAGGGCGGGCATCATCCGCGCCCTGAGAAGGCGGCTGGGGTCACGGTGAACGGGCACTGCTGACCTGCAGCCACGGCGAACTGCAGTCGGGTCCGCAGGCTGCGAACGCCGTGCCCGAGCTGGCAGCGAGGAGCACTGAAGGCAGCCTCGCCCTCTGGCACTTTCACCTGCAAGGGATCAGAGCGAGGACACTCGTGATTGCTCGGGTCTGCAGGCGTGGGCCGGTTTTGTTTACTTGATCTCGGGTCATTTCAAACTTAGAGCAAATGAGTTCAGCGGGGGTCATTAAAAATGGAAATAATAAGGTCTGAATAAAACCTTATTTCAAATCAAAGCTTAATCCAGGAAAATGTGTGGTTTTTCTGCTTATTTCCTGTGGGCTGGAAACAAACAAGCAAACAGTTCTGGTGAAAAGAATGAGCAGGTTTCTGTAGGAAATGTGTCATCCTCCACCACAAAGAATGGTTATTATCTTTAGTCTAAACAGTCTGCTCAGATTTGGGTCTTTGCTTCCACTTAGCCTAGCTGGCTGCATCCGTGGAAAGTAGTGTCCAGGGAATTTATGGAGCAGGCAAATTTTCTTCTGATCATGCTGAAAGCCACCTGAAGGGATATCAATAACTCCAAAAAATGAGAAGCAGTGAAAAAAAGGAGAGAGAAAAACAAACCACAAAGTTGTCCATTTTACAAAGACGTGGTGAATAGTCTGACCATTCAGGGTAAGAGCAAACCTGCTGATAGATTTCCTTCCACCAAAGAGGAGTTTGGGGACAGAGGCTGGTAGAACCAGCAGTAGGAGCTGGAAGGGACATTCCTGGCAAGTGGCAAAGGCTACAGCCTCTGGCAATCCTCAGGACTTGGCAAAACAGGGTTTAAATGGGCACACTAAGCCATCAGTGGGACTCAGTGCTATGGAAGGCATTTGTGGCCAGGAGCTTACATGTGCTCTGTTGAAAGGTAATCAATGGCAAGAATATGTGGCATGGTAAGAAATAAACTACTTTTAAGCCTTACCACAAGTGACACTAGACATTCAGGATATTTATTTTCCAGGTATCAAAAAGGAGAGNAAACAAAAAAAAAACCCTTAAAACAATAAAAAAAAAAAAAAAAGGAGGTATACCTTAAAACATCATTGTATTTTAGGAGTGCAGGTTGCCCAAGCTGCCCAAGTTTCCCAAGTTGCAGGTAAGCCCACGCCGCCTGTCGTGGGAAGTGGATCCCAGTCCCTTACCTGGCGGCCTACGATGAAGAGCTGGGGAGGGGCGGGGCAGGGCAGGGCAGGGCAGGGCAGGGCAGGNTGATTGCTCGGGTCTGCAGGCGTGGGCCGGTTTTGTTTACTTGATCTCGGGTCATTTCAAACTTAGAGCAAATGAGTTCAGCGGGGGTCATTAAAAATGGAAATAATAAGGTCTGAATAAAACCTTATTTCAAATCAAAGCTTAATCCAGGAAAATGTGTGGTTTTTCTGCTTATTTCCTGTGGGCTGGAAACAAACAAGCAAACAGTTCTGGTGAAAAGAATGAGCAGGTTTCTGTAGGAAATGTGTCATCCTCCACCACAAAGAATGGTTATTATCTTTAGTCTAAACAGTCTGCTCAGATTTGGGTCTTTGCTTCCACTTAGCCTAGCTGGCTGCATCCGTGGAAAGTAGTGTCCAGGGAATTTATGGAGCAGGCAAATTTTCTTCTGATCATGCTGAAAGCCACCTGAAGGGATATCAATAACTCCAAAAAATGAGAAGCAGTGAAAAAAAGGAGAGAGAAAAACAAACCACAAAGTTGTCCATTTTACAAAGACGTGGTGAATAGTCTGACCATTCAGGGTAAGAGCAAACCTGCTGGTAGATTTCCTTCCACCAAAGAGGAGTTTGGGGACAGAGGCTGGTAGAACCAGCAGTAGGAGCTGGAAGGGACATTCCTGGCAAGTGGCAAAGGCTACAGCCTCTGGCAATCCTCAGGACTTGGCAAAACAGGGTTTAAATGGGCACACTAAGCCATCAGTGGGACTCAGTGCTATGGAAGGCATTTGTGGCCAGGAGCTTACATGTGCTCTGTTGAAAGGTAATCAATGGCAAGAATATGTGGCATGGTAAGAAATAAACTACTTTTAAGCCTTACCACAAGTGACACTAGACATTCAGGATATTTATTTTCCAGGTATCAAAAAGGAGAGAAGCTGGTCTACAGGGAGATTACATTCATCAGCTTGCCCCACTGGAATGGATCTTGGAATCTCCTTTGAAAGAGCTGGCAGTGTCTTCACCATGTGACAGCAGCCTGCCTGGGACAGCTCTGCAGCCATTCCAGTGTGGCAGACCTGTGCCTTCCTGGTGGGAATGCTGCAGGTCTCATCTCTTCCCTATGCCACAAGCAGTGAGTCACATCTCTGGGAAGCCCAGTCTGGAAAATGGATGTACAGGGATCCTGCAATTTGCAGAAGTCATCATGGCTGAGGCTAGCTTCCCATAAAACATCTCTATAAGGAGAAATATTCAGTAGCTGATTAATGAATGTGGTTTACCACAAAATGATACTACACAGGCCTACTCTTTTCAGTAATAATCCCATAAATAATATTACTAAAAATCCAAGAATTATCCAAAGCACACTTCTGAAGCTGGGTTGTGATCCCAGTGCCTTGCCTGTTGTCTTCCCCTTGGTGGTAAATCAACACAAACACAATTCTTTAAGGGAGTTTCTAGGTGAAGACAGGAGTGAAGGGAAAGGGATGTGCCTATACTGCACAGAGCCAGGCCCGCGCTTTTAGCCTCAGAAAAACGTGCTAGCATTTTGGAAGCACTTGGATTCTTCTACTCGGGGAAAACCCCCACTGGCAGTCGGGAGCCATCCAGGGGCTGTAGGGCCCGGGTCGGCTGCAGGCCCCCGCTCCCGGCAGGGGAGAGCCGGGGCAGGAGGGGCTGGGGGGCAGCAGGAAGGCCCCGCCTGGCAGCCCCCGGGGCTGGGCGCTGCAGAGCCGCAGCGGGGCCGGGAGTGCCGGCAGCCCCTAGTTGCTGCCTGCGGCTCCAGCCTCGGGCCGAGCCCCGCCGGCATCGCAGGGAGGGGGCGGAGGTGCCAGACACCCCCCGGGGGCTGAGGGAGCCGCCGGCCTCGCCCCTCGCCTGTGAACCGGCCCGGCCACATCTCCCGTCCGCTGGCAGCGAAAGCTCCAAACGTGGGCGCGGGTGCCGGGGGGAGCGGGGGTGCCGCCGCTCCGCAGGGGCTGTGCCAGAGGCAAAGCTCACCTCCGGCTCCCCGCGGCTTGGGGCGGCCCCGCGCCTCCTGCGCGGCACAGGAGCTCCTCGGGGTTCTTTGTTCGCCGGGATCTTTCCCTCCTTCTCCGTGCTCGCATGGTAATGTTCNCAAAATGCAGCGCCGCCTCTGCGCCCTGCTCCTGCTGGCGTCCCACTGCATGGGCTCGGCCGCCGGGCTCTTCCCCTTCGGGGAGTCCGACTTCTCCTACAAGCGCTCCAACTGCAAGCCCATCCCCGCCCCGATGCTGTTGTGCCGGGGCATCGAGTACCAGAGCATGCGGCTGCCCAACCTGCTGGGGCATGAGACGGTGCAGGAGG
>VXAD01010781.1:0-11895 GCA_013399195.1 Dicrurus megarhynchus | reverse complement strand
CGCGCCCCAAAATGCAGCGCCGCCTCTGCGCCCTGCTCCTGCTGGCGTCCCACTGCATGGGCTCGGCCGCCGGGCTCTTCCCCTTCGGGGAGTCCGACTTCTCCTACAAGCGCTCCAACTGCAAGCCCATCCCCGCCCCGATGCTGTTGTGCCGGGGCATCGAGTACCAGAGCATGCGGCTGCCCAACCTGCTGGGGCATGAGACGGTGCAGGAGGTGCAGGAGCAGGCGTCCACCTGGATCCCGCTGGTGCAGAAGCAGTGCCACCCCGACACCAGGAAGTTCCTCTGCTCCCTCTTTGCCCCCGTCTGCATCGACGACCTGGACGAGATCATCCAGCCCTGCCACTCGCTCTGCGAGGAGGTGAAAGAGAGCTGCGCCCCGGTGATGTCCGCCTTCGGCTTCCCCTGGCCCGACATGCTGGACTGCAGCCGCTTCCCCAAGGACAACGACCTCTGCATCCCGCTGGCCAGCAGCGACCACATCCTCCCGGTCACCAGGGAAGGTAAGAGGGAGCGGCCGAGTCGCCCCCGGGCCGGCAGCATCTGCCCCCGATGAGCCGCCCGACAACGGGGTCCCTCCCTGGCTTTCCACAAGGGGACGAAAGCGTCTGCCTTGAGTTACAGCACTCCCCGGTGCTCCGGGACGGGGGAACCGGGGAGGTGGCCGCAGACCAGGCTCAGGCAGGCTTTTCTAGTGGGGCGGGGAAACCGCAGGCGCCGTCGGGGGACTGTCACCGGCCTGCACCCGTCTCCATCCTCAAAGAAAAGGTCTGGGATTCGGCACTGGAGCCGCGCGGCATCCAGAGGGTCGATCGCCTTGTGCGAGAGTCGTCGCTGTAGCGCGGAGCTCGGGTGCTCTCTGTCGTGTTTCGACCTCCCTCCCCACCCCCCTTGCACTTTTTTCCCCGTTAAAACAAGAACTTTTGGTTGAGGAGTGACCTTAAAAGCCCACCGTGATCCCTGTAGCGGGGTCTGGAGCAGGGTGAGGCGCCACAAAGTGCTCGGGCAGCTCCGGGGCTGGGGGGAGAAGGAGCAGGCTCTGGGGTGAAGGGATGGAAAGCTGGCGTTTCCCAAAGGGTTCCCTACGCCACCTGCTGTTCCTTTCTCCCCGGGTCTGACGGGGACTGTTGCTTGCATTTCCAGCACCCAAGGTCTGTGATGCCTGCAAAAACAAAAATGAAGATGATAATGACATCGTGGAAAACCTCTGCAAAAACGACTTTGGTAAGTGGAAGCAGAGCTCCTCTCGCTTGAAACTTGAGAGTCAAGGATCAGGTACACCTCCCACTGGAGTCAATAAGATGTGCCTGAATAAAGGCAGGGCTTTGACCATTGGGTCATGAAACACAAAATTCCACCTTGGAGTAAAAAGCAGCCCTTCTTATCATTCTTTTCTGTTTACTGTTTTGAAGTACTGCTCTTTTATGAGGATGTTGCTGGCAAGCCCAATAGAAAGTAAAATGAAGAAAAAAAAAAAAAAGAGAGAATCTTTCATGCAGACTATTGCCTGGGGAGAAGTAGAGCAAAGCTTCATTTAGATGTTTGAGACAGAGCTGCATGACCAATCTCAGTGTATCGTAAGAAAGACTCTCTCCACAGATTAAGAATGAAGCTCTATATATCATTTGACAGAGAAGGTAATGCACAGACAATTGGGGATATAAACTTAATGGGAAGATCTGGGGTTAGAAGAGGACAAGAAAGCCCCTTCAACGCAGACAGCTGAAGAACACATTATCCGCACATTAGCATTTCAAGAGCAAAAGGGAATAAGGAGGGGAATCCTTTTACAATAGGTCAGTGTTTAATACCTGGAAACAGATTTGTAGTATAAGTATCTACAACAATTCAAAAGTCTTTCTTTAAAAAAAGAAAACAAAAACCCACCCAAAACCTGAAACCATGATTGTGGCACATAATTGCTAAAACAACCAATAGTTTTGGCCTGGCAAATTGCACTCAGATAAATCCTCCTAAAGCTAAACATACCCCACAGCTTCTTACAGAGCCCTGTATCCCCCTCCTAGTTATTTTACCAAATCGAATGCAGCTGTTGGACCAATTTGCCCTCCATGGGATCTATTCTTTCAAAAAAACAATGCATGTGAAATATCATTTCCTTACAGGTTTGCCTAAAATCCTCTCCAGCCTAATAAATTAAGTGTAGAAGTTTTGAGCTGCGGCAGAGATCGGGTTTCAGATTCGGTCTAGGTACTTGCCTCCCCACCTCCCCTTCAAATGCTACTTTCAGGCAGGCTGTCCTCTCCCAGCAGAAAAAATGGTGCTCTGGTTAGTGTAGCAAACCTGCCCTCTCTCTTGCAAACAGGAGAAAAGCTGGAAAAAATATTAATTTAGAAAGGAAGGGAAAAGAGGGGGAGGGGAAAGAGGAGAAAAGAAATCCAAAAAACCTCAGCCCTAAGGTTGATTCAAACTGAAATGACTTGCATGCCCTTTGTGGCTTTAGAAATGGAGCCACCTGCTGCCTCTTCTGTCAGCCCTGACAGTTTAATTAGCAATAGAGCACCTCCCTCCCCAGGTCCTCTTTATGTGCACTAATGGGAAAAAAGCCTCTCAATCTCTCTCCCTCTCCCCACTTCCCCCTCCCCTCGCTCTATTAGCCTTGAAGATAAAAGTGAAGGAGATTGCCTACATCAATGGGGATACCAAGATCACCCCCGAAACAAAGAGCAAAACCATCTACAAGCTGAATGGGCTGACAGAAAGAGATCTGAGGAAGATAGTGCTCTGGCTCAAAGGTGGCCTGCAGTGTACCTGCGATGAGATGAACGACATCAATGTCCCCTACTTGGTGATGGGGCAGAAGCAAGCTGGGGAACTCGTGATCACCTCGCTGAAGCGGTGGCAGAAAGGGCAGCGGGCTTTCAAGCGGTTCTCCCGCAGCATCCGCAAACTACAGTGTTAGTGGCACCGTCCCTGGCTGTCTCCAGCAGCCGCCCCTGCCCCAAGCTCTCTGGGCCTCCCGCACCTTCCTGCTCTGGTCCCTCTGAGCCTCGAGATGCCATGGGCACAAGACACAGTGACCGCTCTCTGAGAGGGGAAGAACCCCTCTGTTTCTGTACATAGGTTAAAATGTAATAAAAAAAAATAATGACTATTTTTAGGAAGTATTAAGGTATCTCGCTTAAAGCTTGGGGGGTTTTTTATGGTTGCAAACGTGACTTTGGTCTGAGGTCTTTCCCTCTTCGTTTTGGTAATGCTGGTTCATTTATATTGCTGCTTCTCTGTAAACGTGCATGTTTGTTGTGCCACAGTGGGAGATGCAGAGAAAGCCAAGCGTGCTGCTGGCCTGTCACCGCGGGCACAGCGCTTCCGCTGAGGTGACATGGCTTGCCATCTGTATTAACTCTATAGAGGTCATGTTACGACTCTTGCATGTGATACATAGGCACCAGTAAGAGTATATTAACCATTCTCACATTTTATTTTCCACAAGTCTCAGCCCTTCACTCTCAGAAAAAAACAAAACAAGTTTTGGAGCTGGTTGATCTGAATGCAACTTTTTTTGGTTTTTAATTGTTTTGCAAATTAAACCATCTGTAGCCTAACTGTAATATACCCAGTGGTTAACCTGAAAGAGTTGTAAAATATTGCTTTAATTAACCTTGTAAATACTCCAGATAAATGTTATATTCTTGTATATAAACTTTACATCATAGTTTACTCATTGTCTCTGTCTGTATTCACTTTAATCCATTTGGGGAGAACTGGGAGAAAGCTGTCCAACTGGACTTTGTCATGGCAAAGCAGAATTTGTCGTTCCACCCTAAGTGGCCAGTAGAAAAGCACGAGGAAGCCTCTAGTGCTGCAATCAGAAAATCTGTAGTGGACCTCATTTCCCCGAAAATGAGCCCACAAGACACAGGACTGAGGTTCAGTCAGCTCATTTTAATATGTGTCTGTTGAGCTTTAGGAGATGAGGCTTCTTTTCTGTGGCTCCTTTGTTCGATTGCCTGCATTTTCTCATCTTTTCAGAGGACTTTCCTGACATGGAATTTCAATGAGACCACTGTCTTAAAAATTAAATCCATCTTTCCATTTCTTGAAAAAGACATATTAAGGAGAAAAATGTCATTTGCAGCTTGCAATTCAGAATAATGGTAGAGCAAGGCATTTTTTTGTGTGTATGTACACTCACTATTCTTATTGAGAAAGAAAATAAAACCTACCTAATAGTGTAACTAAACGAATGTTATTCAGCATTTTTCTTACAAATGTTTTCTGATGAAGAGTATTACCTGAATTTTACTGTACTTACCCTGAAAAATAATCTTGCTGTTACACATAGCAAATTCTTCTTAGCTTCACTGACAGGATGAGCAGTCCCACATTCCCAAGGACAACATTTTATGTTAACTCTTCACTGATAGACTACAAATCCAACACTAGCTTTTTCTTTAAAGTAAAAAAATCACATTATTTTCATAAATTTAGTGTTATTTTTCACCATCAGGATCAAAAGGTGAAATGTGAAGATCCAACATGTATGTTGTTTAGAAAAAATTGTTTGCCCTCTCTCACAGTCTTAATACATTCACTATACCTCGCACAGAGGTAGGATGCTGACCAAGCAAGAAAAGAGCAATCCTCACAAATGTCCCCAAAAATACAAGAATTAAAAAAAAAAAAATTAAAAAGGGAAAAAGTAACCAATCACCAAACAAAAAGCCCCATTCCAAACTGGCTCTTAATTATTTTGTGAAATAGCATCTGTATTTAAAGGCCAATACCTTGCTGAAATGTCATTAAAACTTTTCTTCTGAATGAACCTGATTTACCAGGATACAGATTTGACTTTTTTCATGTTATGGTGTAATTGTTTTAACACCAGCACTATGTCCATTATCTTACAGAGCTATTGCACACCACTGTACCCATTCTGCTCAGCATATGTTGTAATGCCTGTACCTGAACAGCTGTGGTTTTAGAGGGAAGGAGCTCACAGATAAAGAGGAGCTGTCTGAAGGTGAACCTGCAGGAAACAGGCATGTGTGCCTCGTGGAGGGAAGCACTTTGAAGAGGCAGTTGTTGCACTGCAGTCACTGGGGACTGAAAATGAACAGCCAGGACTGTTGCACACAGCCTGCCTTGCAGATACTAACTTGTCCTACAGCAGCCATAAAATTTTCTTAATTGGGCTGTCCTAGAAGGCAGCAGTACTGATGCTGATGAGGACAGACAGGTCACAAGTTACTCACTCTGGGGTCATGTTAAGGCCAAAACCATATAACAGATTTTTGCCAAATTACTTAAATGTATGAAGACATATTGCCTATGATCAACAGTGCCCTGTCTTAAAAAAAAAAACCTCCACCACATTCCACTTCCTCTATCACAACATAAACACAGTTACACCAGCAAAATCCTGTTCCTATCAGGACAAATTCAGGAGAAGAAGAACCAACTAAACTGGCAAACATTCAATTTTACTAGTATAATCAGCATCCTGGATTAAGAGCACCCTGCCATACAGATGCCCTACGGATAAAGCCTTCTGCATGTGGCCCTTGGCTGGATCACTGGGACTATCCACCCTCAAGGTGAATTGGCAGGGGTAGGATTACCTTTCAGATAAACAGGATTTAGGCAAATGTGAAGAGTAATGGGATTCGCCTTTTCCCAAAATTTCATTACCTTGTTCCAACAGTATTGTATTTAAAGATGGGTCATATCCACCTCACCAAGAAGTGTCAATGTTTGTTGTACTGTTTCTAGTGGTCTAAGAGCCAGACATTGCAAACTATTCAACTGAAAATTAGGATTTTAAAGTCACAGCCCAAGGAACCTTCACCTCCCAGATACTGGCAAAGAAGTAAACACATACATTTTTACTCTTACTTGCTCAAAAATAACTGAAAATCTTTGACTGTGCCAGGAAAATAGTGAGACAAACATATAACAGAAATTATCAGAGCCTCTTACTTCTCATAATTGTGTCACTTATACTGCAGAGTAACTTTATTACCTGGTATGGTATGGTTCACTCCTAACAAAGATTTTTGCAATTGATGAAAAAAGGCAACCCGCTGCTGCATTTTTTCAGACACTTTTTGTCTTTTTCTAAATAAAACAACATTTTTATGCAGCCAATTATGTAGCTTCCATTGTATTTGCTTTCATAAAAACTATAAAAGCAGCTGACTACAATGGATTAGTTTAAGAACAATAATAATGACACTTGACATTTATACAGAAGTTTCCATTTAGTTTCTCAGACTGCCTTCACAAAAATAGGCATTAATATCCTTCTTTTGCAGATCAGGAAAATGAGGCACAGTGAAGTGAAATATTCAAAACCACCCAGCAAGTCTTTTACAGTCAAGAAAAACAGAGTATTTTTTTCTCCAAGTTTTATGCTTTAATCACTAGCCCACAGCAATCAGAATGATGTATAATCATGGCAGCACTTAGATTATAATTCGAAAGCATAACAGCAACCAAGGCTCCCTACAACTTCTTCCCCCCAAGTGTGTAAAAAAAATGTCTGCCCAAATTCAAATTTAAAACCCATCAGCAATATTCCTCACAGTCTTTTCCTTTCTTTCTTATTCATTGTTCTCTTTATCCTTTAACTATTTCTTAATCCTTTGTTTTCTCCCTCCCTTCTCATTCACATCAGAGACCCACAGAGAAGCCACCCAGCCCCTCTCTCACCCCTCTCATACAGACACTTCTGCCCTCAGAACGGTTTCTTAAAGAACTCATGCAGTATAACTACACACAAGCCACAAAAATCCTAATGAACAGCTCAAGACTTAAAAAGACCCATGTGAAAAATCCAGCAAGAGACATGTAAATTTAATTTATTATTTTCTCTGAGGACAGGAGGGCAGTTAGATGCCACAAGGAGCATCGCAGGCACATGCTGGTTGGCTCAGGCCACTATACCTATTCTGCAGCAGGAGAATATAAAGATATTTAAAGAATATGTGAGCAAGAATGAAGAATAAACAGATAAAACACACCTTGCCTTGCTGACCATGTCTCCTGCATATCTCCCCTGTTGTTATAACCCTTTGTTCTCCAATCCTGGGCCATGGAGCACCTCTCTCAACCCTCTTCCAGATGTCTCACTACCTCTCCTCAGCCATCAAGGGTATCAACCATGAGCAGAGCCACCAAGACTCTGGAGAGGACCATCACATCGTCCCCTGGGTGCCTGCTGGGACATGAACAACCCCCATGGAGCCAGCAGGGCAGCTCAGCTTCAGCTGCTTTGGCAGCCCACTGCCATCCTCACCAAACCTACCAGCTCTGACAGCCTTTGTGATGTGGCCACAGTTGGCAATGCCAGAGGAAGAGTGATGGATTGATTGCTACCAGAGCAGTAGGCAGCCTTCCCTGGGCTGGGCAGCCAGGCTTTTGTTATTGGAGCCAGAAGTTCTTATTTCTAGGCTTCAGAGATCTGCCTATATGATTTATCTAGAAGTTGCTTTCTTATCAGCAGATGTAGTTTTAGTACAGCCTGACTGTCTGGTGAAACAACCACAGGAATGGATCTTGTTTGCCTCTGTACAAAGAGGAGAGTGCAAGATATTCACATCACAGGAATCCAAGACCCCAAGCTCTCTTACAAACATAAATTAGCCCACACTATATCCCTTTGGGATGAGTTTAATAGAGTAACATTTTCCAAATGCATCAGCTGCTTTCAGGGTGAGCCACGGGCTCCTAAATCACCTAGATGCCTTGGAAAATATTAGCTGCTATCCCGCACCGGAGTTAAAGCCAGTTGGCCGGGGTCAGCCGGCAAGGCTGTCACCCAGCCAGGAGGAACACCTCAGCAATCAGCCAGCCAGCCCATCGCTCTCACGGCTGATCAAAATAACCAACCAACACAGAAAGCTGCGCTGTGGAGCAGCTGATGGAGCAAACTTCAAAACCAATCACCAAGCACACAGAGCAGCTCTCCGGCCAGAAGGACCAGCACAAGTTAGAGATATGCTCAGTGTCTTACAGGACACTTACAGGACAGACACAAGAAAGAATTTATATACCTTCTAAGACTCACAGTAAGGCAATATTATTAATGCAGCTCTTTCAAACCCCAGATGCTGCAGATCATCCTTTTAGAGACATTTTCAGACCACAAAAGTGATGCTAGAATCGTGGAGAATTTTCTGTTTGGACACAACAGGTTGCCATTAGAGGCACAGCCAAAACTAGCAGCAACTGGCAGATTTAGGACTGATCTAAGAAGGTAGCAGAAATGCTAATTTAAGAACACTTTCAACTTTCCAGGTCTTTGTTTTCAGAGCTTAACCCTGACAGTCTTCATTAGACATAAAACTTTCCATATGGAGCCACTATGGAAGGACAATTAAAGAGTTTTCCAGTGATACCTGTTTTTATCAGGCAAGAGATAACTAATCCTTCCCAGGCAATTTCCCTGCATTGTTAGTTAAATTCAAATCCCTAACATTGTCTAATTGCCTTTTTTCTTATGTGAATCTCCAGCCATGCACCACAGGGAGCCCTGGCTGGTTACACACTGAGACAGGTGCTTTAGTGGCTGCAGGGCTCACATCGTTAGGCACACGCAGAGCTATTAATCATTTCAGTTTACTCTGAGGCACAAACCTGAATTAAGTCAGGCCACTTTCCTAAGCAAAACAATAGCTTAATTGTAACAGGTAAGGCAAAAGCGTTTTGAGAGGTAGAGTTTCAGGAACTAGGGCCACTCCCCACCCCCCTCCTCCCCCCCCCAAAAAAAAATCAGGCAAGACAAGAAAATACACTGTAATTTAAGAATTTGGAGTTTTAATCATTTTTTTTCAACAAGGGAAGAAAAATATTATGAAGATAATTTTTTAGCCTCACACAGCCTGTTTCCTTCTGATGCTGAATTCTTCGATATGGGAAAAGTTGTCTCATTTGCATTCTGTGATCTGTAGCACTGCAATCATCCCAGTGATATGAATGGCGGGTTGTTTGGGGTTTTTTTCACACAATGGGGAGTTTTAAATAGAGATGGATTTTCAAAAGCATCTACTAAAGCACACGTTCAAAGATTTCAAAAGTATTCTTAGGTTTTGATTTTGTAAGTAACTTACACAACAGAAGGAGGAAAAAAATAACTCTGTTGGAAACAACGTAAGAACACATATTTAAAATCCTGTTAGATGCTTACAGATGCTTATCTGTTTCTTGAGGTACCCACATATATTGAAAAATCTGTCTGCAAGATGTATCCTTAGAGAGTTTAATGTACCTGGCACCCAGGGATTTTGGAAATGGGACCTAGACTGTTGAAAATATTAGCAAGTAGTAATATTATAATCTATCCCACACATGTGAAATGATAAATTTATCTTTGCTCTTTTGTTTCAACCTTTGACTAGAATATGATAGTTACTGGAAGAGCTGAAATAAGACATCTTGGCTTCCCCACAGAAACAGACTTTGTAAATTCATAAAGTACCTCTGGAATTCTAAAGCTAGCTCTGCCTTCACAAGAAAACACTGCATGGAAATCAGTCCCTCAATTCAGAACTAAGCTTTAGAAACCTTGCTAGAAAGATTTACATCCTTCTCAACTTTGTACTGCTCATTATGTAGATGAACAAGAAAAGATTAGTATGAAATACTTCTGTCTACGACACAATACAGCTGGAAACTACATTAACTGTTAAGACTTGCCTTGCAACTGCTGCAACTAACTAGTAAACAGCAAGCAGTAGTATAAAAGTCAGAAGTAAAGTTACAGTTCACAGAATCACTGAATATTTTGAGTTGGAAGGGACCCACAAGGATCATCAAGTCTGACTCTTAAGTGAATGGCACAGGAATGAGACCGGCGAACTTGGCATTATTAGCACCATGCTCTAACCAACTGAGCTGATCTCAAAATGGATGGAAGAGATGCATTTTCTCACATGTGAAGCTCAAAAGGATCACTGGATCTAGAATGTGGATTACAATACAGCACATCTGTGCTAATAAAGTGCCACAGCCTACCTTAGTGTGAAGTTCACCCAGCAATAATTACAGTTACTGTTTGCATGTTGTATCCAAATGTGAGCTGCTCCATGGAGCGTCCTTTTTCTGCACCCCACTGCCAACTGTGTGCTCCCATCTTCCTCAATCACACAAGGATTAAGTGTGTGGGCTCAGCTCTTTTACCCAGCCCCAAATGAGCCCTGAATGAAAACAACTAGGTACCATGAGTGGTTTGTGATGAGTTTGGCAGCTGAGCAGGAGACCTACCTAATTCCATGGCTGTTCCTACCATCTCCATGTCTGCATGGGGACCAAACAATGCAGGGAGGTCACATAAAGTGCACCTCAAAACCAGGCCCTCGGCCCAGACATTTGCAAAGAAACAAGTATGTTACAGCCTTGATGGCTTGACCAGCGCCAAGGTAAGTTGGTGAGGGCATCTAAAGCATTTGCAGTATCAGCTTCATCTTGGTGTAGCCTGTCTCTGAAGCACATTAAAGGGTCCCCCGGGGACCTACCCTTCATCACAAGGAGCCAGGGCTGGGGTGCTGTTCCAGCCCTTGAGCTGCCACAAGCCAGGAGAGCAGCACGCAGGAGATGGCAATCTAATGACCATCTGCAGGGCAGGGCTCAGCACACCTGAGTCTTAGACATGAAAAATAGACCTTTTCAGTCTTATGCTAGTCTTGATAAGGCTGAGCACCCCAAGGCCCAGGCTTGCGGCATTTGCCAGCTGAACTCCCCTCCTGCTTGTCTGTCTCTCACACTCATTCTATCTTTGATCCTCTCAAGGAGAAAAAGGATCTAGAAGAGCTTGTGGAAAACTTTACACACAGCAGTATTCAAAAAAGAGATAAGAAGGAGGTGCTGGTGAATACTGTAATGGCATAATCTACTTCAGGGGAGATTCTCGTCTGGCTGATGCATTTCATTTCTGACACACCATTGAAAGGACAGTGCAGAAACAGGGGTTAAAAAAAAAGAGGGCAAAATTTGCCAGGGAATTTAGTACCAACACATATTCTAGGTGGACTTAATGAAGTGTGAAATGATGGCCTAGAGCTGGTCCTAGGGAAAGCAGTAAAATTCCATATACATTAATAGAAGCAGAGGTACCAGTATTGACTATTTTGAAGAGTCTGACTGTTCAACAGCAAGAGAATCTGTTTTCAAATTTTCATGCTATGTATAAGTCAAGGACACCAAGGATCCAGAAGAGCCACTCCTGCTCAAACTCCAATTAGAAGAGAAGCATTTTAAGTAGATTTAATGGAGCCCTGCTGAAGCCACTGCTCTGATATAGATCAGTGTCTAATATTTAGCTGATAGCTAAAATGCAATAGCTGACTATGTCTGAATAAAACGTGTTTATATACAAATGCAGTAGCAAAAGCTGATGGGAAGAGAAAACATCAGCCCTGATTGTCACTGTGTGGGCATATAAAGAGGTGGAGAAGTAACTGGTCAAGACAAAGTCATTCTCATGATACAGTGTCGGGCAACCAGCTAAGTACAAAGCTGCCCAAAGTTCAGTGAAGTCAGCCTGGTGACGTGTGGAGCAGATGCTGAAAGCCTGACAGCTGGAAATGTTGGGAGCACTTGTCATCAAAAGGTGGCAGGAAGCTTATGTCAGCTGGAAAAGAGCCTGGATGCTTGTTGCTAGGGCAGCGGAGAGGGTTTTGACAGATAAAAGTGTTGGTGAGCAATGACTAGAGATAAGAGCTCAGATCCCTGGGAAGGCAGAGGAGGGCTGGTTCTTCACGTTTATCTTTAGTGATAGGGATACAAAAGGTCACTGCAAGCCCCCAGTTTGGGGCAAGGCCTTGCATGGTCCTCAAATCATCTGCCACTAGCTTAACCCTAGAAGGGAATTGTTAGTGTGACATTTCATGCTCATTCTCAGTGTTATGGTATAAATGTGTCTTGGTTTGAAAGAC
>VXAD01010779.1:0-10929 GCA_013399195.1 Dicrurus megarhynchus | reverse complement strand
CCGACTGAGGCCGGAGCCACAGGGAAAAGCAAAAGGCAAAGTCAGATACGAGCGTCGCTCCAGTGCTGAGATTCCACCTTTCCCCTTATGCTGCTCCCAGATGGATGTTCTGAGGTGAAAATGCTGCAAAAACACAGAATCTGGGGGCATACAATTGTATTTAACTTTTTTCTGTGCTGCAAAGATGAAATTGTCTGTTTGGGGTGTGAGAGGTTTGTGCTGGGCTTCCTAAAGCAGGGAACCAGAAGTGCTCCAGCCCTAGTTTTTATTTCTTTTTTTGCTCTGAGCTCTTTTTCTCTTGCTTTCCTTGCCCAAAAATTCCTGGTGGGGACACATTTTTGCTTTACACTCAGCTGGATGCTCAAGAAAAATTCCCTACGTCATCCTCAGTCCCCTCCTCCTGCTGCTTTTACACAGGTTTAAAAACATTTAGTTACACCCTTACAAAAAGCAGCACAGAGATGCTTTTGGAAAGCCAAAAAAACCCTTCGGGACCCGCAGAAGTCATGTTGTCTTTTAGCAATTCTGTGTAAGCACACAATTAAGAGCATTTTACAGGTATAATAAGTGGCTTCCCGGTGTCCAGACCCCCAGTGAGACACTGCACAGACTTTCACAATGGGATTTATTCAGTGCATGCTCTGGGGATGCACAGGACAGAGCAGCAGTGGAGGATGTGAATAATGGCCTTCAGGTCATCCTCCACCTCACTTGTAAGAAATGAAAGGTTGCAATGACCACAGAAGGGGCTGTATCTCCCTGTTATCTTCCTTCCACCAGTCTGCAAAGCTCGTCACATATTTAACACACCTGACTGGGAATCCTCAGGTGAAGGGAGGAGAGACGTGGGGTAACAAAACACAGTGTCCCAGACAATGCCAGCGGTCCTGCAATGTGCCCAGGAGCCACCAATAACCTCTGACAGTGTCGCTTGTATCTCTGGAGCTCAGATTGTACCAACACACGTGGGGATTTGCTCTCCCTGACCACACACACACAAGTTACACGACAAGAGGAGTCTGTATCTAAATTTAAATACACTGAAATTATGCAAAGAATGAAGCCATGCAGGGAAAAGCTACATGAAGGAGCTGGTGGCTGCTCTCGGCTCTGAAGGTTTCTCTTCATTGTGTGCATACAGGTGCATTCACACCTGCAAAATAAATCCATGTTGTTGGAGTAACTGAGGAATGGGATGTGTGCCAGAGAGCAGGAGAGAGGGAGGAGGCAGGGGCTGTGGAGGGTGAGGAGGAGAGGGGAGAACAGCTGGGTAGTACTGGCCAGAGCTACACCAGAACCAGGAGGAAACAGAAATCCTCAAAAAAAACCACTCTATTTGGACAAGAAGGGAAAGAGGTAAAATGTGTCCAAAATGGAAAGAAACACATTGGGAAGGAAAAGAGCATTTCTGCTAGAAACTCATCCTGACAAACACCAAAGCCAACCACCATGTCTCATCTACAAACACCAAAGCCAACCACCATGTCTCATTATCCCCAAGCCACCCTGCTGTCCCTGGGGTCACGCTGTGGCGAGTCACACGAGCAGGAGGGTGGGTGGGAGAGCTCAACACTTCCAGCCTGGAAATGCAACAGAAGCCAGGAAAAAGGAGAAGCGTCCGAGGTCACCAGCATGATGGCAAACACCCTCCTGCCCTCGGGTCTCCTTGGGAAGGGGACCGAGTTCTCCCGGGACTGCCGGCTGCCCTTGGCTCGCCGGGGCTGCAGCGGGGAAGGCAGCGTAAGGAGGGAGCGTGTGAATTGTCCAAGGAGTCTCCTGAGCCTACCAGGGTTGTGGAACAACCAGCGCTGACAAAAGCCTTGGTGAGGGGTGCAGGGACAGCTGAGGAAGACCCTTCAGAGCAGAAGGCCCACCAGGATGGCACTGGGGAGGAGGAAGAGAGAAAGCCCCAAGCAGGTACTGGGAGCTCCAGCTTTGGGTGGATCCACACTTGTCTGGTCCGAGTTTGTCTCCAGTTCTTCTGTGTCCAGGGCACCTGCTGGAAGAAGAGAGGAAAATGTGGAGTTAGAGAGGAAGATCTGGCAGAAGAGAAACTCCCACTCATGCAGGTGTGCCATGACGTGCCCCGGGGCACCGTGAGGCAGCAGAGCTCTGGTCCAGGGAAGCTGTGCGTTAGTGGGAGCAGGCTGTGAATGGGACCATGCTTCAGGGACAAGACATCCAACCAGCCCCTCAGGGTTAGAGCAGAGAGTGAGGAAAAGGCTTGGTGCCACATACAAGAGGAGGATCCAAAGGATCAGTCTGACACTGCTCCTCCCAAGCCCTCTCCATGCTGCTTGGGGATCCCTGAATGTCCAAGCGTCCATGCCAGGACAAACTCCACGGTTGCCTTACCTGAAAGGGAGGTCTGGAAATGGGGGCTCGACCCTTTTTTGTCTTTGGAGGATGATGTTAAGCGCAAGAACGTGGGCTCTTCAGGGCTGAGGACCACTGACTTGGAGGGGGTTATGAGCTCAGCTCTATTGAAACCTAACTTAATCTCTGGAACAACTTGGATGAGGGATGGAGATGGACTGGAAAAGGCTGATTTATCTTTCCCATCCTCTTTGACACCTTTCTTTGTTTCTGGGACTGACCTGGGGCTGAAGGCTGTGCCCATGCTTTCTAATGCAGCTGGATCTTCTGTAGTGAAGGAGCTAAGAGGCTCTCCAGTGTCTACCTCTGGAGATACTTTATAATCTGGGTCTAACGTGGGCTCAAAGGACAGAGTGATCCCTGTCACTTCAGTAGGATCAGGTCTTTCTGGTTCTGGCTTTGTGGTTGTGGCAGTTCTCGGTTGTGTCTTTGCTGTTGTGGCAGGTGCTGGTGGTGTAGCAGCACGTGTTGGCTTGGCTGTGGTGGTGGTAGATGTTGGTGTGGTGGGTGTTGGCTTGGCTGTGGCAGGTTTTTGCTTAGCCATGGTTGGGGTGGGTTTTGGTGTTGTGGGTGTTGGCTTGGCCATAATTGTGGTTGGTTTTGGCTCGGTGGTAGTGGTGGTTGTGGTGGGGTTTGGTGTGGAGGCTGTTGGTTTGGTGGTAGTGGTGGTTGTGGTGGGGTTTGGTGTGGTGGGTGTTGGTTTGGCGGTAGTGGTGGTTGTGGGTATGGTGGGTGTTGGTTTGGTGGTAGTGGTGGTTGTGGGCATGGTGGGTGTTGGTTTGGTGGTAGTGGTGGTTGTGGTGGGGTTTGGTGTGGTGGGTGTTGGTTTGGCGGTAGTGGTGGTTGTGGGTATGGTGGGTGTTGGTTTGGTGGTAGTGGTGGTTGTGGGCATGGTGGGTGTTGGTTTGGTGGTNACTCTGGTGGGTGTTGGTTTGGTGGTAGTGGTGGGGTTTGGTGTGGTGGGTGTTGGTTTGGTGGTAGTGGTGGGGTTTGGTGTGGTGGGTGTTGGTTTGGTGGTAGTGGTTGTATTGGGTTTCAGGGGGTTGGGTGTCGTCCTGGGGGTAGTGGTGGTTGTTGGTTCGGTGATAGTGGTTGTTAGGGTGGGTTTTGGTGTGGTGGGTGTTGGCTTGGCCGCAGTTGTGGTGGGCTTCAGCTTGGCTGCAGCGCTGGTGGCTGCTGGCCTGGGCGGGTTTGGGNNNNGGTGGCTGCTGGCATGGTAGGTTTTGGCTTGGCCATGGCTGTGGTGGCTGCCATGGTGGGTTTTGGCCTGGCTGGGGTTGTTGTTGGGAGTGTGGTGGCAGGTTTTGGCTTGGCTGTGCTGATGGGTGCCTGTGTTGGGGGTTTGGGCTTGGTTGTGGTTGGGAGTGTGGTTGTGGGTTTTGGCTTGGCTGTGGTGGTAGACACTGGTGTGGGTTCTGGTTTGGCTGTGGTGGACACTGGTGTGGGTCCAGGTTTTGCTGCAGTGGACAATGGTGTGGGTTCTGGTTCAGCTGTGGTGGACACTGGTGTTGTGGGTTCTGGTTTGTCTGTGGTGGACACTGGTGTGGGTTCTGGTTCAGCTGTGGTGGACACTGGTGTTGTGGGTTCTGGTTTGTCTGTGGTGGACACTGGTGTGGGTTCTGGTTCAGCTGTGGTGGACACTGGTGTTGTGGGTTCTGGTTTGGCTGTGGGCTCAGGTTTGGCTGTGGCTGGGGTGGATGGCCTTGCCTTTGTTGTCACAGAGGCCGGAGTGGTCTCTTCTACAACGAGTTCTGGTAAGAGATGAAAAGTGCCGTGGGTTAGGGCTGGCTCAGCTGACCTCAATGAATCTCCTGCGCAGAGCAGGACCAGCAGAAACCAGTGAGGGGCTGAAACAGCAGCCAACCCCTCTCAGGTCACTCTGGGCCATCTCCCACTCTGGGGTTCCCAACCTGGAGACATCTCATGTCCCTCACACAACCTCCTGCCCCACAAGGGGCAAAAAACCCTGCCTAATGGGGTGCAAGCCCCTCCTTATCTTAAGGCAGTTGTCCTGTCCCATGGTCCAGCCCTGGAACTGCAGTTCAAGGGCTTCCTGACAGCTCCAGGAGGGTTCAGAGCTCGGACCCAGCCTGGGGTCTGAGTCCCGACAGCCCGTCCAGGGCCACGCGCGGCTCCGCTCACTCACCACACAGGTTGTTCACACAGACTGTGCCCTCGGGACACATTTCACAGGAGGGTCCTTCCATGTAGGGCTTTTTGCCTTTCATGTTACCCCTGGAAGCAGAAAATGCCAAGGTAAAGAAGGTGTGAGGAAAGGGGGAACACCCATCCCAGAGAGGGGGCTGATTCAGCTGGGATATCCCAGCCAAGGCAAAGCTCAGGATTAACGCAGAAAACAGGTCTTGGTCTCCTGCCACAGCCTGTCAGGGCCATTTACTCACCAGCCTGACCCCAAGGCTGCAAAAGCCAGGGCAGACAACTCCATGGAGCAGATCCCTCACCTCCCTCAGAGCAGAGCAGGGGATGGGCATTGGGACAGGGAATTCTGTTTCCCTTCTGCTCCAGACCCCCAGGAAGGTCTGCAGCCACTGGCACCACGCTCCTGGTGCTCTCAGCAGCTCCAAGCAAGTGGTGCCAAGGCTGGTCCCAGGGCTGGTAAGGGGGTACCCAGCTCTCCTCCCACGTCCAACCCTTCCTGCTGCTGCAGAAGGGCTTCTCCACCCCAGGTGATGGCTGTTGCTGGCACAGAAGAACAAGGCCTAGGGGCAGGGAGCTGTTTGTACCCTCAGCTGCTGTCACTTCAGCCTTGAGCAGCTCTTGGGGAAGAAGGTCCCTCCCTGGTGTGTGCCAGGAGCTGAACCAGCCCTCAGCATTCACAATCACGGGCTGGGATCTCCAGACAACCCTTCCTTACTCTGGGACCAACCCAAGATAACAGAAGCATTATTTGGAACTTCTATTTCTGACCAAGGACAAACCCTGCTGTGACACAAGGACTGAAGCCAGGGCATTTCCAGCACAGAAACCCCACTGAGATTCACCAATCCATTCAGGGCCGGGACTTACGGGGGATAATAGTTGCAAACAAGCAGATGCATGTTCTCTGTTTCGATTCCATCGATCTTCTCGCAAAAATGTGCCCCGCAGCCGATCTGATACGTGCTTGACCAGACCACCTAAGGCAAAGACCAGGGTGGAGGTGAGGGGACTGGGTGAAGGCAACCTGTCCCTTGGCCTTAAAGGCTGCTCTGAAGACGTCCTCATCCCACAGAGGGTGCCCCCAATCCCACATCCCCATGTTGCTTTGGCATTCAAGGATCCACCACCGTCTCTGCTCCCACCCAAGCTGTGAAGAAACACTCAGACTTCGTCCCTCTAAGAAAATCTGGCACCCAGCTCTGCTGAGCAGCCACCCCTCCACCCCAGCAGCTGGTACCTGGGTGTAGTGGCCACACATCTGTCCGGGGACGCACGTGGATGTTGTCAAGTTGTAGAATTTCTCCTCCCCATTCCAGTCTTCCACGGCGAATTCTAGTTCCAGGGTTGGGGCCATAGCAAAGAGGTTTTCTCCCCGTCGGCCCCTCTCCTTGTTGTGGTCCCAGATGCACTTCTCTGCGTAGGATTGAGCAAGGGCCTCCAGCTCCTTGTCCCAGGTCTGAAAGGAGCTCGGTGTCAGCACACAGAGAGGGACACTGGGCTCTTCAACAGGAACAAGGCACTTACCAAGGACCCCTGCGCCCTCTCTGGCCACAGTTTCCCCATTCATGAGGAAAATTCAAATCCCTACCCAATACAGTCCTCAGGAGAGGGGAGCTCCACGGTCAGTCCCAGCACAAACTAAGCTTTGGTTTATGGGTCAAACAGGAGAAGGTCAGGGCACCACCAGGACTCACAGCCTCTCCTGGAGCTCATCTAACGCCATCACAGAACATCCTCAACTCAGCGTGGAGAAACCACGAAGTCGGGTGGAGGAAGGAAGGAAACCCACCCTGGGTCATGCCAGAGGGGCCTGGGGCCTTCCCTCCTCGCCCAGGGTGGGGATGGGAGGGGAATGGGACACATCTCTCCTGGCAGCTGTACAAAGTCTGGGAGCACACGCTCCTGGGAAACATCATCTGTTTGCCTGGATCCGAGACGTGGCTGCCTGGCTGCCGGCCAGGAGCCCCTCTGAGCAGCAGCAGCCCCGCCACCAGCTGAGCCCCTGGCCACAGGGATGTGCAGGAGGAGAACAAAGAGGAGGAGGAGGAGGAGGAGAAGGTGGAGAGTTTCTCTCGCAGGGATGCATATGGGGAATCCTACACTGCAGCTGTTTGGACCATCCTTGATGGAGAGAGCAGCTTGGCTGCTGGAAGGCAGCCCTGCAAACAGGGGGTCCTGAGGGGGGACCTTCCTGGACAGAGCCAGGGCTGGATCCAAAAGGTGACAGACAGGAGGGGACGTCACCACTGGGGTGTTGGGGGGGTGAGGACGGGCCCTAAGGCACTGGGGGGAGGAAACACTTGGATGGGACACAGAGTGTTGGTTCATCTCCCACACTGACAGTGGTGGCTGGACACCCAGTTTGGGGAGCACACAGCCCTCTCTCTCTGGCATGGAGCTGGGCTCCATAAATGGGGGACTCACACCTGCAGATCTGCCTCGTTAGTAAAGAAAAGTGGCTTTAGGCTACAGATCCGCCCCCCCCCCTTCAACTAAATATTTCCAAAGCAACCAGCCCCGTGTCCCAAAAGGAAGCGTGGGGTGACCTCAGCCAGGCACGGTGCCATGGCAGCAGGTGAACACAGAGGCAAAGACAGCCCAAGCAAAGGTCCCAGGAGGGAGGCGAGGACGGTGTTCTCATGGAAAACCTCTACTGAGGAATCGCCAGGGCTGCTGTGAGCTAAACATTTGCTGGGCTTCAGAATGAAAAAGCCTTTGGCTCCAGACCATGAGCGGGTCCCGTGTGTTTAAGCAGAAGCAGAAGCTGCAGAGGGAGCATCTCAAAGCACAGGGGATGCAATCAAAGACTCAGCTGGGAGCAGCCCTCCCAGGTTTGGAATTGCACTGACTTAAGGACCCTGAGAGATCGTTTCCCTCAGGATTTCTCTAAGACTGTGGCTCCAAAGCCCTGATACTCTGAGTTTGCTGTGCCTGGTGGGTTCGATGGGATCATGGTGCTAAGGGTTATGGCTCTGTCACCTTTGAGTCTGCAGTCACTGGTCAGGCCTCCTCTCCCTGGATTTAACTTTTGGCTTTTTTTAATTGTTAAGCACCCATTTACCAGCCCACAAAGGTTTTACTCATTGTGGGCAACTCTGGGCCAGGCAGGTTCTGGTTCTTGCTTTGTGGTCTCCAAGCACACTGTGACCCAAAGAGGAAAGGACTCCAACTCTCCATGATAAACAATTATACTTCTCTGCATTTTTTGATTTGCAAACAGGAAGGAAAAATCACATGGGGTGCGAGATAAAACTTGACAGCCAAGTTCTAATCAAATCAAGAGTCTGAACAAGACAAAAAGCAGCACCGGCACCAAGCTTGTTTTTGCTCCTACTTCAGGTCCCACTGATTTCCCCAAGCAAAAAAGGTGATCCTGCATCTCCAAGACACCAAGTCATGGCGAGGATTAGGAGCGTGATGAGCCCAAATAACTGAAAGACCTTGACTGACATTTGACATTCCCTCCAATAGATAAAAGTACCTTCACCTGACAAGGCANGCTCAGCTCCAGCACTGAGAGCACCAGGAGAACGGGACAAAGACCTGAGCTCAGCATCGTGCAGGCAGCTTCTGCTCTCAGCAGCCCACGGCTCTGGCAGTCAGATTTAAAGCACCTCCCAAAAGCAAGGAACACCCAACAGCCTGAAGATTGGGGAGGAAATGTATTTATTAGAGTTTTGGAGCCATGCAGAACACACCCATCTCACATATCGGCCTTGATGGAGAGGCTGCAGTGCCAACGAACACGCAGGGTCCTCTCCCTGGGACAGACCCCGTGCCTGAATCCTAATCCCTGGATTGGCATTCTTCATCCAAGCCTCTGCTGCTCCAAACCTCAGCCATCCCCTGAGCCCTCAGTTACGGGTCCTCTCTTCTACCTCCTGTCCCATTTCTCCTAATCTGTAACAATAATCCCGCAGCAACCGACAAAGCCCTGTTTTCACACGGCTCTTCCCCTGTCCCTGGAATGCAGCTGCGTTAGAAACAAAGGCAGCAAGATGCAATTGCTGAGAGCAGTAGGCAGCACGGGAACTCCTCAGACAGAGTCAGAGCCCTCCTCGGCCACCCCCGTGTCTGTGTTGGGGGGACAGCATTTGGCAGCTGAGGAACAGCCCCCCGGGCTCCTCCAGCCTGCTGGGAACGGGGGGAAAGCAGAGGGTTGATGCCTCTTCCCTGAGCCATCAGGAGAGGGGGAAGCAGGAGAGGAAGAACAGGGTACAGAGCTGAAATTGCCCCAAAGAGGGGAGCTGAGAGTCTGTGGCTGCCCTCAGGGCTGGCTGGAAGAACCGGCCCATCGGCTCTGCAGGGACAGGCTGTGCTCCCTCCCTCCCCGCGGCCACCTGGAGGGCTCAGCACCCGTGTCCCGCAGCCCCCCGGACTGCTGCAGCCTCGGCTCCCCATCTGCGATTGTGCAACCGCCCGGCCCCGCTCCAGGAGCTCCGCTGGGATCGCAGCCTGTTAGAGAGGATCAGCGGGTGGGCAGCGCTGGAGAGCAGAGCCAAGTTAATCACACGCTGCCGGCTCTGCCTCCCCCCTCCCCTCCCCACTCAAGGCTTTGCCGGTTTTCCTCTTGTTTTGGACCACACGGATCACTTCTCTGACCACAACAGCTCTCCTACTGCTCCCCAGATCTCTTACCTCTGTGTATTACCTTGTCCTTCCCTAGCTCTGGGGTCAGCCATACCCTCAATTGTCCAACGATTTCTGCAAGTGGGGTCTGAGGCCAACATTTCACCAGGTCTTCTCTTCAACTCGGCCGGTCAAACCAGAGATTCCCGTGTATTGCTAAGGCAGATCTGTCTCATGGTGGAGACACCTCAACACATTCACCGTTGTATCTCTGGAGACCTGGAGAAACATCTAGAAAACATCAGCACGGGCTGCAGCTCCTGCTGGCCAGCTCACCGTGGCCTGGCTTACCAGGAACAAGGCAGTGCTGAGAATCATAGAGCCACGGAAAGGCTTGGGGTGGGAGGAACCTGAGAGCTCATCTCATTCCAACCTCTCTGCCATGAGCAGGGACACCTTTCACTAGACCAGTGCAGGTGCTGGTCTCTCCAAATGTGATGTGGAGATGCAGGGCCAAGCTCCACACAGCCCCTGGCACTACAGCACCCTGGCTGAGCCCTGCAGGAGATGGCGTGGCAACAAGGATGAAGGAAAATGGGATACACAGAGCTTGTGGGGATGAGCAAACAGCCCTGGAGGAGTCATCACCAGGGCATGTGGCTCGTGGGGAAACGTGAGTAAGAGCTGATGCCTTTGGCAAGCGCAGGGCGGCTGCCAAAGGGGTGCGAGGGCCATTTCTCAACTCCCAACCTGCTCCTTCTGGAGCCAATGTCTGAAGCATCAAGATTAGCAGTGCAAGGTCCAAGCCCCACCCTGGAGCTGAGACACTCGTGTCCAGCCGGCATTAGGTAAGTGTGTGTGGAATGCAGCTTTCCTTCTGCTCGCTCAAGGAACAGCCCATCCCCACACCCCGGGGAGCAGCAGCCTCTGCACGGGGACAGGAGCCACACACCAACACCTGACAGGGTCTGCTCCAGGCTGGTGGCTCCAGAGAGGCCCCACTCTGCAGCACAGAAGTGACCGAGCCTGGGCTTCTACTGACTCACGTCTCGAGGGTCTGCAGCGGGGCCGGCCGGTGTCTAACAGGGCTCCTGCACTGGTGGGGGAGTAACAGGATCTCTCTCTTTTCCCTACTGGCTCAGATTTATGAGCTCTGGAGGAGTTTATCATCTTCCACACTATTCATTCATCCATTCTATGATTTTAAAATGCTGGGACACAAGTGTTGACTGGGAATCCCTCTGAGCTGGGCAGGGTGAGAGTGGGGGATTGTCCAAACCCAGTACAGCAAGTGCCAAAGGGAGCTGAGGTGAGGGAGGCCACGGTGGGACACCCTGTCTGACTTATCTAATTGTGCCTGTGACCAGGATGCTTCAACAGCTGCAGGAACAACCCCATTCCCCCCAGTTCCACCTCAGCAGGTCACCAGGACCACCAGGCTCTCTAGGGAAGTCCCAGCCTCCTGCAGCCTTTCCAGGGATCCGTGAAACTGGAGCTCTAGATGAGGAAAACGACGAGGCCTCACTTGCAGCTCTTTGGCCAAGGTATCAAAACCGCCCCTTGGTCATCCCAGTTTTGCCATTGTGGCCTCACCTCTGGGTTTGCTACCCTGAAGATGCAGAAGGTGTGAGCACCACTCCGCTCTGGCAGCTGAAGACAGGAGTTGCTCTGGAAGCCATGCTGCACACTGGGGCTTGGCAGATTTGGCCAAAATCAATTCCTTACCACCAGAACTGCCCTCCTGTTTTAGTTTTGCAGCTGGTTGCAATGGCAGGGAGGGACAGCACTTTCTTTCAGCAAAAAAGCAGCCAGGAAACAAGATCA
>VXAD01010776.1:119126-155334 GCA_013399195.1 Dicrurus megarhynchus | reverse complement strand
AGCCTTGCTGCCCAACAGCAGATATCAGAGCTGGCAGGTTTTATGTGAATCTTCATCCCATGTCTGGCTTTTTCTGCCAATATGCAACTCTCTTCTTTCAGAAGGCTCAGAAAAGCTTTTCCCATCCATGGCCCTGTGCAGCATTGTTCTCCCAATTACATGAAATCAGAATGCCCCCAGGGATATATTGCTTGCCAGAGCTCACTGTATGAGCAGCAGACACACTGCTCACACACCAGCTTTGAAAGTCAGAGCTCTCTCAAATTCTACTTCTTTTTCACTTGGCCAAAAAGGGGAGGAGGTTTGACTCTGATTACACTAAATATCATCCGATAAGGCATCAATGTGCTCTGCATGCAATGGCACCGAGTATTGCAGCGTACCTGTTTTCACAGAATCCTGTGAAGCAAAAAAGTATTTCTATTTAAAAGAGGAGAGATGAGAATCTCAGTAAGAACCAGTAACTTGCTTTAAAGCACACAGGAAGTTTCTGCTAGCGATGTAATCTGACTCCACAGCAGCACGTTAACCACAGACACACACAAGCTCTTCTACACAGCATTATTTTTACATCAGCCCACTAATGTCTGTTCTACTGTAAGTAGCCTCTCTACAACCAAGTTAATTTCACTGTGCATTTCTCACAGAAAGGAACTTGTTTCAAGTATCTGCAATTTCCTCATAAATATTCCAGCCCACACCACGCTGCTGACTTGCTCCATTCTCACAGCAAGGCTGGAGATAATGGGATGAATATCTGAGAGAAAAATATTAGCCTTCCTTCCAGAAATTCAAAGGACTAAACTTGCTTTCAAAAATATCCTGTCACAGTGTAAAAGGGAGAGCAATATTTCTGTTTAGTGGAGCCGAAGTGAATTTATTACCTCTCAGAGTTTTACGGCCACAGAAAATACAGCTGTGAAGGACAGAATCAGAGAATCCAGGGCACAGAACTTCACACTACTAGCACTTGGATTTTATTCCCAAATCCACTTACTATAACCTTCTCCATGTCCCTTTATATCTGCAATAGGATGAACCTGAACATGGGACAGCATTAGGGAAGCAGAGGAGGAAGTCATTTCAAGGCCCACTTCAGATGTATTCACATGGAAATACACCTTCCTGAAAAGGCAACAGTGACAAAGTAAACTTCCAAACAGGAAAAGTTTCATGCCATGCGATGTTTAAAGTTTACTGAGTTTACAGTAGGTTTCTTCACTAGATAAATGTTTATTCTGTACTTAATTCATGTGAGAATCCAAAGCACATAAGTACATATAATATATAAAAATATAAATATATATTAAAATAATATATAATTATTTATTATATGTAGTATATACATCACAGTATACTTCTGTGATGGCATAAGGAGAAAGTTGACAAACCAAGTCATAATAAACTCACCAGCTATTAAGCTTTGGCCCCAGCAAGTAGATGTGAACTGAACAGAAAGTATTTTTATCTTCAAGGTCAGCTAATGTAAACTTCATAAATCACAGTCATCATCTTATTAATAATATATGATTTTTGTTTTCTGCTTTCCCTAATTTTACATAATTGGTAACAGTGAATGCCTGAAGCTGTATATTATATATATACTATTCAGTTAGCAGCTTAGGTAGATAGTGCATCCCTGAAGGATCACAACACACTTCAGCTGGTATGCTGATAACAATCAGTAGCTTTTGATAGTGCAGAGATATGTCAGATGAGTGGACTAAGCATTCTGGGTCCAATCTCTGCCTCCTGCAGCTATAATTGTTGAACAATGGAGCAAAACGTGCTGTGCAGGTGTGACTAAATAACCTACAGTGCAATTCTGTCATCAGCAGACTTCTGAGCTGCACCTCCTGCCTGCATTGCCAGTGCCCACACTGCCTGGCAAGAGTTCTGCTCAAGCAACAGCAGAGGGGGTCTGGAACAGGTGCAGATTGACAGGTAACACACATCATTTGTGTTGGAAGCTTGGTGGTGGGAAGAGGCAGGTGAATTTTAGGGAAGGAAATTGCCTGTACTGTAGGGAAAAGAGTCCCAAATGGATTTACCCTGCAGGAAGTCATGGCTTGCCACAGGCTGAGGACAGCAAAATACAGTGCTGCTGCACATGCCCTTAGTGGGAGCAGGATAGGTGCAGGCAGAAAAAGGGTAAGAAAAGGCCATGTGGAGCAGCAGCATGGCAGGAAAGGACCTCCCCCAGTCCTTGCTTCTCCAAACTTCTGTCTGAGTCTCTGACATAACCCTAAACCTCCACACAGGGCCTCTCCTCTCCCAGCTTGCTAGGGGATTACTTGATTCCTGACAGCTGGTTCAGCCACAATCCTCCCATTTAGGGCAGGCAGCTGTGCTCCGTGCTCAGCTTAACCCACTCCTTGCCAGCCCTCCCCTCCCAAAGGACGGTATCTGCTTTCCCAGGACTGGTGCAGGGATGTTCATGAGCGTGCTGGAGCCTGCGTCCCTTCAGCCGGCCCGGGGGCCAAGCTGGATAGAGCAGTTTTATGGATACATCAGCATAACCGGAGCTCTTCCCGTCTCCCTGCACAGCTTTTTGTGCAATTATGAGAAAACACATGAAAATCTGTGTTAAGCATCCTCCTATGGAGCTGTGATCCCGAGATCTGTGTGCCACTTCGGAAGCCTCAGGAAAACCAGACAAACAGCAGATACTGTCAGTGACATGTCCAAACTCAAGCCCATCCACCTCAAAATGAAAATGTATTAATTAACAAAAAAATTAAAATTAGAAATGAGGGAGACAAATCCAAAAGAGTCAGAATTACTGGGCCAAAGGTGAAGTTTCATTCTGTGACTTCTGATACTCCTTTTAAACCACAGAATCATGGAATGGTTTGGGTTGGAAGAGACCTAGAAGACCATCCATTCCAACCCCTGTCCACTATCCCAGGTTGCTCCAAGCCCCATCCAGCCTGGTCTTGAACACTTCCAGGGATGGGGCAGCCACAGCTTCTCTGAGCACCCTGTGCCAGGGCCTCACCCCCCTCCCAGGAAAGAGTTACTTTCCAATAGCCCATCTAACCCTGCCCTCTGTCAGTTTAAAGCCATATTTAAAAAAAATAAAGATAAAAGCTTGAGTGGAAAGAAGCTGTGTGTGAAATCTTTGAACCAGCAAAAGAGAAGAAAGGAATGCCACTAAAATTGTGTATTTTTAGTATTAGTGCCTTGTTATCTTGACAATGTGTGTCATGAACTGAGAAACAAACACACTGATTAAGTGAGGATCTCTCATTCTCTGGTTCTGGCCAGCAGAGAGGTAATTTTTTGCAGTCGACAGGAGAGGGTGTTGCCAGTGTTATTGGATAACACCTCAGCTCATTGCCAGGCTGGAAGAGAGGGTCTCACTTTAGAGGAGAAGGTGCCTTATGGTGCAGCAAGTGTAATGCACGGAGCAGTTTGGGTGATGCTGGTCCTGACTGGCAGGAGTGGTTTGGGTGATGTGGCTGCAGTTGGATTGAGCTCTGCACTTTCTCTTTAGTACACTTTTATTATTATTTTTGTTCTTACTGTTTGTTTTCTTATCTCATTGGCGTTTCCAGTAAATTGTTCTTACCTCAACCCATGATTTTTGCCTTTTGTGCCTCCAGCTCTCCTCTTCAGCTGCTGCAAGGGGAGGGGGAGAGAAAAAGGGCAGAGGGGGGAAGCAAGGGAGTGGCAGTGTGGCTTTGGAGACTCTAAATTGGGGAGTATCACTCCTAAACCATGACAATCTCCAAGTCCTATTATGCCAATTAACATACCTGTATATTCTGAACAACATCTTTGAAGGGAGAGGACCGCTGCATACATGTGTTCACTATGTCCATTGCCCTGTCAAAGTTCTTTACATATTCTCCATACATTTTCAGAAAAGGAGCAAGTTTCTGCAGGATATCTCCTAGCCGTGGGTTGACACTCCTATGGTAAAGAGAGAGGTAAGTACTGAAATCTCTGGAAATCGATGGTATCTTCAGAGAAAAAACACAGCTGTAAGATTTCCACAGTTGTCTCCCACATGCACAAACACTTAAACATATGTGCAATCAAGACAGGCTAAGTTTAGTTTAAGGTAACCTATACAATACCCTAGGTGAAATTTCAAACATGAATCCTGATGTACAAGGGACGATATTTCTGCCCTCACTGTCTTAAGTGAAGAGCAGACTGACTACACATCATTAAAGGAACAGCTATATATCTCTTCTGCCCAGCACAAAATCTTGTGGGAAACTTTTACTTATTAAAAATGATCTTTTCCACCACAGCCAAACATCTGAAGTGGTTTTAATGCAAAGAGATAGTTCAGTTCAGCTGAATCCCTAGGGGCCAGCAACCCCAGGTTGGAGCGGTAGCCACACATCTCTCTCCTCCAAAGTCATGGTCAGGCAGAGAGCCAGCCATTCTTCCCCACTCTGCCTGTGCAAGACCCTCTTTAGCCAGTTAACAAGCTTGCAGGACACTGTGCAGGCAATGTGTCCCCTCAAATCAGGTTTCCTAGATCTGACTTACAATTAACCGTTCTACCTATCACTGCATTTCTGCCTTATCTACAACTTACAGAATCAAAGATTCATTAAGGTTGGAAAAGACCTCCAAAATCAACAAATCCCACCTTCAACTTATTATAGTAGCCAAATCGTAATTGGTATTTGAAAATATTTATTTCAGCTATGGGACCAAAACAACCAATTTCATTCCTTCATAGTACTGCAATAATAGGAGAGTGGGAATGCAGTAAGGAAAACAGCTCTGGCAATACTTTGAACTGAAAAAATGCTCACAATGTATTCTGGAAATTTTGAGTGCTCAGGCCTACTCCTTAAGTCAGAAATGTTTGAGAGACTTCATATTAATATATTAAATAATTCCTGTAACTACTGCACTAAAAAATAAAAAATTCTGAATTAGACTAGGGCCTTATGGTTGCTTTAGTTTCTTGAAAATGTAGTTTTAAAAAATTATAATGACAGCTACCTACCACTCTTGTGTAATTCTTGTTTTGAGCTCAGGAAGAAGAAATTGTCCATGGAAACAATAGATGGAAGAAATATTTGAGAAGATGCCTGTTATCACTTCAGATGAAATCCCTGCTTCGGACAATTTAGTGCAAAAAACCTGTGGAAGGCAACAAGACAGTACCAGCATTTCTTTACGAAAATCAGTCCTAGACATGCTGATTTTAGATTGCAGTTTTGCAAAGCTGACTGCTTAGAACAGAACTACAGATTTTGACTCCTGGTAGCCAGTCCTTGGAGTCTGCAGGAGGTTCACAAAACTTAAGCCCACTGTCACCCAGGGTTAGATATATCGCTATAGGCCATACAAAAAAACTAGGAAAATCTGAGCTGTAATTCAAAAAAGACTGAAATTACTGAGAAGATCAGACATCTCATATTTGGGAGTGCAAGCTGCAAAGAACGTCCAGTCCCTGAAAAGCATTTACTGCTATTTACACAAAGCAAAATAAAACACATGCTTGGGTTTTTCTCAGTAGGAAAAAATTACACTGTACCGAACAAAAGGGAAAGACATTCCCTAGATTTCTATGGTCTAGAAACAGTCTCTGTTCATCTAATACAAACACTGCAAGTCTTCCATAGAGCTCCAAGAGCTGAAGAGTGAAGGGTTCTCCAAGTTACAATTCTAGCAATATTTCTAGCCAGGTCACAGTTCTCTATTTTTTTTTTCTTCTACTCATTTTTAAAAAGCACTTGGCTAGCAATGTGTCTCATCCTCATTTTTATTTCTTTCCTGCACATTCGTGGGTTTTTTCTTTGAGATAATTATAGAAATGCCTGAACTGTGTAGCGTCAACTCAAAGTCTATGGGGAAGAAAGTTCAGACTCCAGTTTTACTTCATCCCCATGCGTAAACATGATGGACAACAATTACAAAACACAGTGGTAGAAAAATAGTTCACTGTAAGCGCAGGGCTGACACATGTGGCCTGATTTTAGTAAAACTTCAACTTCTTGCACATCAAAGAGCAATCACAGATTTCATCATTTCTTAGTGCCTTCATTGTCCCTGTGATTTCCTCCCCCATACACCCAGAGAGGAACCAAATGCTGGCAGAGTCTGTGTCTTGAGCTGCTGCTTTCCCATTCCCCTTTCTGTCATCCCAGTCCTCTGGTTCCTTCTCAGAGAACCTTCTGGCCCAAAGCTCGCCTCTGGGACCCATGGCACGCAGCCTGGCAAGCAAACTCCATCTTCCACCTACACATAGCATTTGCACTGTATTGAGCTATAGCTTAGGCAATGGACAGGAGACATCATTGCTGCTCACTGAAAAAAAAGGAGAGTTAATTCGAAATGGAATTACCTGGTCCAAGAGGTGGAGTCTTTTAACATACGCTTCTTCTGTATGGAGCAGCTCATTGGCGATGTTGAATAGCTTTTGGGGCTCTGTACACTGAAAAAAACCAGTTACAAATGACACAATCCATCTGCACCTACACACCTAAGTTCCACCAACTGTTATCTTTTTCATTTTGTTAGTGGCCAAAATCCCTACCAGCAGAGGAGCCTGGAGTGAAAGAGGTTAACACATTTCAGAATCCGCTCCATGTCCCTCAAAAGATCACTTTGCTCCAGAGACATTTTTAATGCTGTTTTCTGAAAGAGCAATTAGTAATGCAATCGGTGGCTGGTCAAGACATCACTTGAGTTCATTATGGTTTTATAAAAGAACCAGAAACATCCTCTAAACCTGGAAATAAGTCTAGTCTATTTGAAAAACATGGCAATAGACTGTAAACCAACTGTTCTCCTTTTAGGACTCAAGTCCTGTAACTAAAACAAAAACTAGAAACCAGGCTGTTTGGCCAGATTTCTGCCCCGGCCAACACAGCATTACTCTCTATGGCATATTTCTAAGATTTTTGTGCATCTTTAAACACGGGCCAGTTCCCTGGAAAGAATTTTCAACAAGGTAACCCAAATCACTCAGAGAAGCCTTTCATTAAGCTCATTTTAAAAAATAGAATGAGAAAGGACTACTTAAAAACCCTAAATACAGTTATAAAACACTGACTTTAGGCACAGTTTAGCCAAAAGCTACATAGACCCTTTGCTCGCTGAGTGCTTAAAAATACCTGAATTACTAGAATACAGGCTTGAGCTTCCCAACACTTTTTTAAAGTGTTAGACTTCAAACATCATGCTTTCATCTAACGAAACCAGTCCAGAACAGAGCGTTGGCTGGCTTGTGTTCAGGAATACAAACATGGAAAATGGGCAGCAAGGTTGATCAAATGTAGGGAAACTATACTGGGCTGGATCCAGCAAAAAAGACAAATGCAATGAAGGTAAGAGGTGCATTAATGATTCCTGGAACAGAGAGCCTTGACTGGGTGCAATTAATCACTATTTCTATGGGAAAACTGAAGGGTATCAAATAAAATCACCAAGGAGCTGCTTCCTCAAGCAACACAACACTGCCGGCAGTAACCTTCACACAGGTTCACGAAAGAACCAGAAATATCCATAGAGGAAAAATTCAGCTGAAGTCTATTAAACACATGGGGCAATTTCCAGTTCAGGAAGCACCTGGACCTGTCACCAGCTGCAGTGCTCCATCCCAAATGCCTGTCTCTGGTGCTCACATTTGAGGCAAGGACTTCCAGACATAACCCTGTGGCCCACCATCAGATTGTCGGAAAATATCAAATAAAGGCTCTCTTTAAGCTTCTTCAACACCTTATTTTGTTTCCAAATAAAGTTGATGAGAAAAATTTAAACCACCCCACCCCCCACGCACATTCAGACAAACTGCAGTACAACTCAAAGCCTCAAAGGCTTTTCAAAGAGAGCCATGAACTCAAACAAATCAGACCCACAGTTATCCTACATGGAATGAGGTGCCACTTGGCATGAAGTACCCACAACTCCATGATGTAAGTATTATTGAAGGAAAGTGAATAGCTCTTCTTTATTTGAAGAAACATCAGACTTCCTTTGAAGCAATCCCTCTTTTTCCAGGCACAAATCTGGAGATAGGCAAACATGCCATGAGTGAAGTTTTGCCATGGACTCTGCCTGCCCTGCCACTCAAATTATTCCAAGTCAATTCAAATATTCTTTTAAGATCTTTCAACATGCTACACAACATCCTGGTCTGTTCAATATGTATTAATATTTAGGGGAAGAGAAAAAAAATCACAGCACAGTAAGTTTTGAAATTGTTCCAAGAAAATACATCTTATTACAGTTTACACTGAAGTGCACTGCTGGCCAGTCAAACCCAGTAATTACAAGGATCTCTCACTGAGAAAGAATTTATCTGCTGGTTTTTCTGGGCACAAAGGAGTGCTCAAATTAAAGGCACTGATGTAACCAGCTGGCACGCCAGCCACCAAGAGCATCCTTCGAGTTGTTTGAATACAGAATTAGAAAAATACTTATTTCCAACCAAATACATTTGTACTCAGAAGTAAATCTTTACATAGCACAGGCACTTTTTAACCTCCTGACCTTCGCCATCTGCAATTCAGTTTATATTTCAAAAAATCTTGCTGACATCTGCTTAAATACCACACAACGGTTGAATAGACTCAGCTTGAGCTCAGTTTTACAGTGACTATCTTCAGTTGCTCTCTCTGCTAGGCAGAGAGGCAGATAGGCATATTTTTCAGACAAATTTGCAACATATTTGCCTTTCAGTGGGCATAACATTTTAAATGAAATTGTAGATTAATTAAATGTGAGGCAGTCCCATTCTTCTGACTTCATTTTTTGCCATGGCAGGACAGCTTTTGCAAAGCCTGAGCCATCATTCAGTTCACTAGGAATGAGATATTTCATGGTCCATGTTTCTGGAGGAAAAGTAAAATAAATTTGCAAACTGAGATTATGCTCTGCTTTGCTCTGTGCTCTTGCTGGCTGACTGCTCGCCACAGCCACAGCATCTCCTGTGCAGTCATACACTAGAACCTTACACCTACTGCAGAGGCTGGATGGAACAGTTTGGCTGGTGGGGTGACAAGAAAGATGAGAAAACCGAAGAGGGAGGTGTTGACTTCACAACACAGAAAGTTCACTCCAGTGCTTGAAGCAGGATGATGCTCCTTCACTTCTTTGTGGAAGATTCAAAAATTCATTTTCAGCTGCAACTGTCCATAAAACATTTTAAATAAAAGGAAACGACAGCCTGAAAACAAACAGAACCAGCTTCTCATGAAGGTCAAATTCACCCTTGGAATGCATTTGCACTTCAAATACCCCAGTCACAGGCACAGATTGGCACACACTGGTCTGCTTTGTGCAATTAAGTGGCCACAATCCAGCTGGGTGCCCAGGGTTATGGCTGGGCCAAGGATTCATGGAGGCAAAGACTGACCTAGCTATCACAAAAAAAGCAAATCTGAAACGAAAATTTTGAGTACATACAAATCTTAACACAAGAAAACTTGGGCAATGTCCTGCTGCAACCATTTTTCATACAAGGGGCGTGTGCAACTATATTCAGCCAGCATGTCTCTCACACAGGGCTTTGAGCAAATCTTGCAAGAGAACTGCTGGGATAGAGCTTAAATCATACGTGGTTTTGCTTCAAAACCCCACCAGTCAGCCCTACGAAGAACACAGAAGTCCCAGAAAGATTATAGACCACTTCCTACTCAACAATGCTGAAAACAATATGGAAAAGTTATCTTATGCTTGGTTGTCTTTGTTGCACTGAGATCTCATTTTCCTTAAGATATTTAAACCAAATATTATGATGATGGCATACCTGAATTTTCTCAACCAGCATTATGATTAAAACATTGACCTATGGACTTTTTTTTCCAGAATATACATGGAGATAATCTCACCCAAAGGTCTGGGTAGCAGGACTGCAGGCAAATTTTACAACACACACTGGACAATGAAATTAGAAGTGAAACTCCATCCATGTACAGGCAGAATGGAAGCATGTGTCAGTGAATGCATGAGACCCATATGGGACTCCATTGTTACTGTTCACACAGCAGGAAGCAGGACAGATGGAGAAAAGAATTTTTTGGTGATTACAAATGAGCATATATTACTCTTAGTGAAAAAAGACCTAAATAAAAAGCTATGAACCACTGATAACCCTCCCAGAAGCATTACTCAGTCTCTCAGGCTTCTCAGAAGAAGTCTTGGGACTTTGGAGCATGACAGTCCCTCAGTCTCACTTTCCTGTCACTTCTTTGTAACCGTCAAGGTGTTTATAACCGTCAAGGTTAATGTGCATCACTTCCTGACATTTTCTGAGACTTTGTCAAAACTAATAAGCTCCCCTTGTTCATTTTCATTTTGATAAAAGATAACTGGAAATCCCAGTAAGTCACTCCCGAGATTTTAAAACATAATTTGTGCTAATAGTGAGCCCTGTTAGACTGCTGCAGACTCCTAAAGGAAGTGTCACATCACTGCAGAGCTAAACCTAGACTAAATAAAACAATACCAGGCACATATCAGGCAAGGTTACCTTCCCCAGCCGTGGGTTGTGTGAAAGCTTGGGTGGAAGATGGAGAGATATCTGAAGTAGAAAAGAATAGTTTTTCATGAACTTCACTTGCCCTGATATCCTAGGAGTTACTGAGCTATCGCTAAATCACTCTGCAGCTGTACTTATGCACCCTCCTCCAACTATAACAACTTGCATATTTAATGAGACCAGTGTTTACCTTCATGGTGCAGCTGCAAAGCCTGGTACTAGGGGTAGGAGGGGGAATGCAGGAAAGACACTCTCTCCCAATTTAAGGCTTTCTGAAGGAGATGAGGTCTCCCCAGCTCCCAAGACAGCAGCTGATGCTGACTGAATTCTCCTCTCTTCCTTCAAGCAGGAAAATTATCAGTTTTATCAAGGGTGATGTGAAATTCCAGCCTAAGAATAACCATGGAACAAGTCAACTTTGAATCACATTAGCTCTGCTTGCTGGAAGCTATGGCCCTTCATGCTAACCCTGAGTCTGTAGTGCCCCAAATCTGCAACAGAATCAAAGCGGGGAGCAGAAAATGACCTCAAGTTGTGCCAGGGGAGGTTTAGACTGGATATCAGGAAAAAGTTTCTTCACTGAAGGGTCAGGCATTGGAAGAGGCTGCCCAGGGAAGTGGTGGAGTCACCACCCCTGTAAGTGTTCAAAAAACAGGTGAATGTGGTGCTTAGGGACACAGTGTAGTGATAGACCTGTCAGTGTTAGGGTAGTGGTTGGACTCAATGATCTTGGAGATCTTTTCCAACCTTAATTATTCTGTGATTTTATGTGGACACTTGACACAGAAATTGGCTTCACCCAATATGTCCCCAGAAGAGGGCACAATCTTTACACTGAAGAAGAGGCAGCTGCTCTCTCAGCCTTCCTCCTCTATGTGACTGCAAAAGCAAGGTGACTTAGTGTAGCTTGGTCAGCCTCAAAACTGCCTTTTGGAAGCGGAAATCAACTCAAATTGCAAGGGAAAACCTGCAGTGCATAACATAAATGCACCTCAGGAAGAAGAGTAATACAAAAAAACAAAACAAATGAGTTTTCTTCTGGAGATACCTCTCTCATAAATTCACCAGGTGAGCTCCAGAGAATTACAGCCTCATAACTTTGTGTTTTGTCATCCTTATTTCCTACTATGTGGACACTTAACCTAAGAAACAAGACTTAAAACCAGCCATCAAATCATCGATATCTTAAAAAATACTGGTATTTGTCAACAAAGCACTTCTTAATCATGTTCAGCTCGGGGTTGTCACAGTTGGTTTGATACAGCATTCCTAGTCCAAACTATAAATTTAATTACCGGATTAAAGATTTTTTAATGTAATGTATTATTTTCCAGGAGTTGGACTTTGATGATCCTTATGGGTTCCTTCCAGCTCAGATATTCTATGATTCTATGGCTTCTTGCTGGCCTGTTGCAACTAATAACATATATTTTAAATAATATTTCTGTCACACACATACACATAGATACACATTATGAATACAAAAAAAAGTATGTCACAGTGTATGTATGTACGTATAAACACACTCTTGTCAAGCTCCGAGGTACAGAACTTTGTGCACACCACATACTTCCACGCCATTTTCATCATTCTTTTGTAGCCACCAGCTGATTGACCTAGTTTCTAATGTCCACATTTCCTGACGGACAAGCTCTTGACAGACACAAATCACTATATACTTGGTGATTTCAACAGAACCACCCTATTTGTACAAACTAAGGTGTGGATGCTGCACTTCACTAGCTACAGTGCTTGTGCACTTCACTAGCTATGAGCTGCATCTGCTCATCATATCCTTTAAAACACAAAAAGCCCATATATTAACTTTAATGTCATCATAGCTTGGGGGGGAAAAAACCTAACAAACCCAAAAACCCCCAAATACGAACAAAAAGACCCACCAAACAAAAAGTGCAAAAAGTGGAACATTTTGCAGGTATTTTGCAATATTCTATTTTGTTTTTCTGGAAAAATCCAATCCATTTTAACAGCACTATTTCTAAAAATAACTGTCTTGATAAACTGATAATCAAAGGAATCTGTCATTAATCTTACATAGCTGAGGCAAATACACAATAGCCTGAACTATATTAGTCGGGAATCAAAGAAATATCTCTTTTCTAGCTACAGTTTCCTGGAGAGTAATTTGGCATTGGAACATCTTCTTTACACTCAAGAAGTGGTCACACCAACAAAAGCACAGGTTTTTGTAAAAAACACTCTAAATTTTGTGTGAGACAAGATTCTGATCATGCCTGTTCTACTCAGATGCAAAGTCCTGACCCTGCAGGATGCACTATCCAATTAGCTCTCTGAATAACACAAAGCCCCGTGGAAAACAATACGCTCTAACAAGCTAGACAAACCCAAACAACAAATACAAGGTGGGAGTCTTGACCTACAAAAGTATTTGGATTTTAACAGCTTACCTCTGGCTGTGATGGATTCTCTTATATGAAAACTTTTAAAGCAAGATGGGAACATTTCTAAAATAACTATATATGTCAGGAACAAGTTAGGGCCTTCATAAAGCAGGAAATACTGACTATCATGATCCTTTGACGAAAAACCAATCAAACAAATAAACCAAACAATGTATGAAAGGCATGCAAGAGACCTCTTGCCAGTGTCAGGAACTGGTTTCCGAGTACTTGATAGCAATGAACCAACTCCCTTACCTTGTTTACATCCAAATACTCTAACTTTGGCACTTCTGCTATCTCTTGCTCCTCACTGCTTCCTTCATCAATGTCACTGTCCTCATCCTGCGTGGAGTCTCTCTTCTGCTCTGCACAGGAACGTTTGGTGCCTTTTCTGTCAGGTTCCGTCTCTCCTGGGTTCCTAGCCATGCTGGGCTTCTTCTGCTCTGCCCCTTCTTCACTGGGGAATGTTTCCCCAGCCACGCTACAAGAAGGACTGTCAATGCCACTGTCTCTGTTGGGAATTTTACCATTCCCGTTCAGTTCTGCAGTTAAGTCTTTGTTGCCAAGCTCTTCTTGGGGCTCTTTGCTCACAGTCACAGCAGTACAGTCTTCATGGCTTTTGTTATCATCTATGCTCAGCTCTTTAATTTTCATGATGTCTGTGTTAGTTAGATCCATGCTGCATGGTACATTGGGCTCAGCTTCATCCAGTTCAGTTTTGTCATTTACGGAAGAGCCACTGGAAGCCACTGTGTCACAGTCACGTGAGCTCGTCTGCTTGGATGAGTCCAGGCCAGGTTCCATCTTAAGAGCTAAATTTAGCTGGTTTCTTTGAAGAACATGTACAGGTTGCCTGAGGGTGAAGAGAAAGTACCACAGTCATATTAACACTCAGGTTTCACAAGTGCCCTGAAAGAGAGGGTCTGATTGTCATTTGATTCAAGTTGTATTTCTTGCACCCCACTGACAATCCTAGGAGGTAAGAGTGTGCACATATTGCAATAATAATGATCACCCAACAACATCCAACAAAAAAACATCACCCCTACATTCTACTGAAATGGTACCACCAGAATCATGGGCCTTTAGTGCTTTCCATGTCACTTTGAAGAACAGTCTGGTTTGAGGGTCTGGAGAAGAAGGAATCGCCTTTAAAAAGAAGCAGCTGGTTCTGGGCTCGTTTAAAGAGGAACTCTCATTCTTCAACAGAACCAAGCCTTTGAGGCAAGGTATTTTCTGCCAGAGAGGATGTACTGAAGCATGAGAAGGCACTACTTTTCCTTTTTGAAAGACACCAGGTTCACCCAGGTGATAACACAGTCCAAGGCACAGTATGGTGCCTGTCTCCATCTCCCTCTTTGTGAAAAAAAAAAAACCAAAAAAAACAACCCATCACTTAGCTCCATCAGGCAGATTTGTTCTTCAGGGAAAGTTTTCATGTGTTTGTAAAATGAGCTGGTTTTACAGCAAAATACATATATTTTATCCAATTTAGGGTCTTTCAGATACAAAGTTTCAGAACAGCTGCTGTTCTACATGACACTGTTTCACAGTACACTATGCCCTTCCCCGCCTCCAAGAAGCAAGATCTGATGTTTATTATATCTTAGACAGAAAACTCAATTATTTCATATAACAATCAAGTTCCTATGATGCAATTCCCACATCAAGCCAACTTACAGAAAGCAGATTGTGGGCTAATTGCCTCTTTTAGAATCTTACCAAATTCAGCAGGTCTTATGCTCCTTAAGCACAACTGTATATTACAAACTAAAATTCACAGCTTTTATTACAAAGATACTTCCTCCTCAGTGAAGCTTTGCACTTCCAGTAGAAAACATCCCAAGAGGACTTTCTATGTGATCATTACAGTTAATGTTTTCTACTATTATATTCTAAGTTAAAAATGCAGAAAAGGGAGATGAGACCAGATCTCACAAAGCCATATTTACCTAATACTTTCAAATTTCTCAATGAGCGTGTTGACTCCTGCTGATATTGGTATTTCTTCCTCTCCAGGTGCGAAGCTCCTTGATGACTTGGGATCAGCTGGTAAAGGCCGAGACGGTGCAGGAGGAATTCTTTCCTGCCCAGGTTTGAGATGGACAGGCTTAGGAGGTACTAATGAAAGAAAAGGGAAAAAACAGGAGGATAAATCTCCATCTTCTTTATCCTAAACTGGGAACAAAATCCAGACCGAGAGGTATGCATTCTTTCCCCATTTTTTATAAACAGCACAGGTGCTGTCCCGAAGTATTGCTTACACCAAAGCAAGCTGCTAAAGAAAAAGGACAGGTTTCTATTTTGTGTTTCTACAGCTGGCTTAGCTGTGCTAACAAACCGAGCGGCTTGCAGCACTGCACTGCTTCCTCGTTACTAAACAGGATGCACAGCTTACACTTCAGCTTGCCATCTCAATCGCACTAATGAGTTTCCCTTTCCACGACTTCTCAAAATTCTGGTGCCCCATTAAATCTCTTATATTGGGAAAAAAAAAGGCAGAGGGATGAACCACATCCCAAAACAAACCATCAAAACCCAACTCCAGCATGCATTTCAGTGCCTTGTGTTTGCTTGGTCAAAAACGCCACAGGCAGAACATAGCAGCTTTTCTTCCTCTTGTTCTCCCTCCCCCCTCTCTTCTGTGGTGTAGTAGTCTTCACAAATTTCCTTCCTCTTTTGGTTCTATGTTGCATTGCATATGACATAAATAAAACAAGTATTGTAAGAACACTCACATTCCGCTTCAGGACTCACAAGGAGGCCAAGGTACAAAGTTTAATACAGTATTTTTAAAAAATGGCATTAAAATGTAATGTCATTTTAAAAAATTTATTCAGATCTTCCATTGATTGCAGAGTAAATGATTTATCATAGGCAGTAACTCATGGTGACAGGTTCCCATGCTGCCGTAGTTTCATATAGGGAAAGCAACTCCCATAGGCAGAAATGACACTGGAAGGTAGGAAAACCGACTGTGGGATTGTTCCCAAAGCACACACTGCTTGGAGTAGCACTGCCAAGTGTGCCCTCCAATCTAGACTATCCAATGAGTTGACATGCTAAATGGGGAAATACTAACTACATGTTGTATTAAAAACATTTTCGAGAACAGTTTCTTTCAACCATTTCTGACTTGGATCATCCATTTGGCACGTGATCAGCATTGTAATGGGGCTCGAGTTAGCAACTGTTCTGAATGTAATTCCAGGGTTACTTGCTTTAGGAGCATAAACAGAGGCATATGCACCCAAAAAGTCAACTCCAATAGTCCCTTCCATGCAGACGGCTCTGCATCTCTTCTAAGATCCACATCAGCCCAGATGTCTGCCCTGCTCCAGCAGATGGGCAGCTGCCATAGTAGTCCATAGACAGACATTGTCTGAGGTCAGTGATGAAGAGCTGTTAAAGCATTTTGGAGTTCTGAGTATAGGTCAGATTTTAAACTCCCTACATTATTGAGTTTATTTCAGCGGGAAAAAATAAAATCAAATTTTCTAAAGATCTGAGCTTAAAGAGGACACTTCCTATAAGAGGATAGATTTACCTAGATTCCAAAACCATCTAAAACTCCTATCTTAAAATAAAGGTGTTAAAGTCCAATTTTGAAATTACCTCTACAAGCCCTATCTCATGCAGGAATAACAGGGAAGCAGGAAAAGAAAATCTTGCATATAAATGGGATGGTGGAGATCTATGTTTTGTTTACCAGGTTTTCATGTGCCCGCCATGTGATCAGTGAGTGTCTGGCCATGTTTCTCCTTGTAAAAATAAAAAACAACCTAAAAACATCTGGCTCATCTAGCCAAAGACAAGCTCTGTGCTCCTTACAGAAGGTGCATAGTGCAGCAGGCAGACATGTCAGAACCTACCCCACATACCCCATCAGACCTTCAAAGTTGGCCCTGGTCCATAACACCCAAAGGTTTCACAATAATATCAGAGCATTTACACTGGGTGTCACTGCTGTCCTTGTAAACATTTGATGTCTTTCCTGTTAGTGGATTCATCTGAATCACCTTAGACAACACACTCTGCACTGGACCAAAAGGAAGCAGGAAAACACTTTCATTAATTCTGAATTTTTACTTACTGAAGTAATGTTGAGAAATAGAGACATCAGCATGGAGGCAACCAACATTCATGGAACAACCACTAATTAAACTTGAGCTACGAAGACCTCTAGGTGAAAGCTCCATAAAGATACAGGCCTTGTGAGATGTTCCAAGCATGAAGTAGTATATTAATTTAATGTTTAAAAGGTTTACTTCCAGAAGCAGAAAATACAATGCTTTCTTTGTTGTTTAAGGTTGAATTGCTTTTGTATAGATATTATAATTGGGAGGGGGTGGTGGTACAACATCTCAGTGTGTACAACACCAAAATACCTTCTTTTTCAGATGACAATGACCATCTATCACATGGACCCATATCTTCTAAACATTTCGGTTTATGAACTTAGTATCTTCTTGAGGCTTAGCTTCCTTTGTTCCAAACACCTCTCAAACTCCATGCTTTTTGCATCCCCAATTCCGTTGAGGCAAGCACCCATTACATACATAAGTGTAATCAATTCTACAAAGCACAGGATGGTGAGAGTAGGGCACTTGGCAAACTGGCATTACAAAGAGAGACCACATGTCATTTCACTGATGAAGAAACATGAAAACAATTTATACTCTTTCAATAAATTTGCTGCAGTCTTTTCTGTAGAATTCAGGAGCCTGGGGAGACCAGAAGAACATCTGGAGACCAGCTAGAACATGCTTCTTCCTGGCTCCTCTTCCGTCATACTTTGGGATTGCCACCTATTTGACTATTAGCTGGCAGTTCTGTGGAAGTACCACAGCCCACACGTGATTGGTTTAGCTTCTATTTCATATTTTCAAAATACATTTGTTCTATTTAGGCATTTCCTGTTGCCATACATAGTTCTTACAATAAATTGGAAACAGACCAGGTTTAAACAGTAAGATATTATTACCTAAAACACTTTTTAAAAAATTTATCAAAAATGTAAACAATATTGTTAAATCCAACTTACACTTCACAGCTGCATGAGGTATAACAACAGGACAAGAAATATAAAGTGACAAGTAATTGGTTATTGCTGAATCAGTTTCTTCTTGAAGGCTTCTCTAAGTGGTTATCTAACATTGGAAAATGAAGATAAAACCTTACCAGCTGTACATTACAATGTAAAATTAACTATTTTGCTGTGACTCAAACTGAAACAATAATTTTAAAATATTACACTTTCTGTGTGATAGAAGCTTGTACAATTTCTAGAAGGACAAAGCCACTTGCCTTGGGGCTTCTGCAGAGGATGCATTTTGGCCAGTGCAGTTTTGGTTTTGGGTTTCCTTCCAGCCTGATGGAGACATTGCGCTGAGCTGATGTGCTGCAGTTCCCCACATGCTTCCAACACTGGATTGGAGTCAATGTGACATTTGATTTGAAAAGGAGAACACGGGCAACCTGAGGGAGGGAGGGAAAGAAGTCAGTATTTATTTTGTTCTATTGATCCTGAAGAAAATTTGTGCTACTTCTGGAAGTATGTCACCCATTCAAGTTCCTGAGGAAGGGAAGGGGGGTAGGCCATTCATTCACAAGTTATTACAACCAGTATACTCAGCCTTAATAATCCTGTTAAACTGCCTGACTGGTAAGACAGGCAGAATTTCAGCAATCCTGTCTTTAATTAATTATTTACTTCTTTACTACAGACACCCAAAATAAAAGAGCAAATATAAAAGTTAAAAACCATTTCAAAAGGATTTCTCCAAACAGAGACACAAGTGCTGTAGCATATAACATTGTGTTACGTGGTAAAATACAAATAAATTAGGGTGATTTAGAAATGTGTTCCACACGGTGGGGATGGTACAAGTGCCATTTCTTCAGATTTAATCACTCAAGTTGCATTTTATCCCTATTTATTACTCCTCCTTATATAAAATATTAACATGCCTACAAAATGCTCTGGTCTAGAAGATGCCATTAAGATACTAATCTAGTGTCAACACAGAGAAAGAAGTGATTAATAATGATTGTTGGTCTTTAGTTTAACATTCTTGATTCACTTCTGTGGGGACTCGGAAAACAAACCATCATGGATCCTGCAGTATTTGATTTGGAGTTTTTTTGGACTTGTGGCAAGCCTACATGAAACCCTCATGTCAGCTTTACTAGTGTGTCATGAGAAGGTTAAAAAAAGAGTTTAAAAAGGAATGTGGTTTAAAATTGCTGTATATGAACATAAGAATATATAGGCTTCTGGCAGTACTCAGAAATTAAAAACACGTCAAATTTAGAAATTTGGACATAAATGCACTAAAAAAGGGCAAAGAAAACATGACAAACATTCTTTCCCTATTACTGTTTTAAAATGGACTAGCTGAATTTACCAGAATCTCACCAGAGTGAAGGGTGGCCTGCACCACATAGAAAGGATTCATCTAAAGGTGAAAAACCAGTCTTTGCCTTTCTGTGATATCTTCAACAACATGCTTTAGCTTCAAAAATGCAACCTACTTTCAGCCAGATTCCTATTAAGATCAAAAACCTGAAATGAAAAGCACTCCCATTCACATCAACTAAATTATCCTGGATTTATATTAATGGTATTAAATCAGGATGTGACCTTTTGACTAAAGCCCCGGGAGTCTGAGCCATGCAGACTGCAGATTTTGTTGTCAAAAATAGATTCAGATGGCACAAATCTACTTACTGATCTCTGCCACCCAAATATACAATCCCCGAATTCCCCATATATGGCTGCCAGTTGTTGCTGGTTGAAGCTTCATTAGCATTTCTACCACAAAAATCTTCTTTTCATCAGATTTGAGACCAGCTATTAAAACATCCTTCTAGCTAAAAACAGGAAATTATAAGTACTAGATTCTATTCAAATATAATTTCACTTACCATAAAAATGCTGTGAAAACAGAGAAGATTATTAGAGCAGATTAATAGATTATTGCAAACACATCACCACTGACAGAATTTACGCTGATGGCTTGGCTCTGGGTACCAAAACCTCCCTGTGACAGCAGCAGTGATGCCACAGGCCAGCTTTTAAGGGGAAGGACTAGGACTTCTTCCTTATGAACGGTAGCTGAACACAGCCAGAAATTAAAACAGTGCACAAGGGAAAAGCCTGAATTTGAGAAAATTAAAAGGGCAGCATGCAGAAAACAGAGCTCAGTGTTTCAGCAGGTATTCACCAGCATGTGACTGGAATGCAATCTAGCAACGCTGTATTTTCTCAAAAATTGTTTCAGTGATCCTATTCCTCAGTGGACAAATTTCTGCACCTACCACAGCTCTAGAAAATATGAGAAGACTGCTCTAACCTGTGCTATGCTGTCTGATGACACAAGCATGGCAGCAGTTGCAGCTCCGGCAAAGCACTGAAGTCCTGGTAGATGCCAGACATGTCCACGGTCCCCCACAGCAGCTGAAGGAGGAGAGCCACAGCTTCTCCTGCCCTCAAGCACCATATCCCTGGGGGATCCTGAGCTGATCATCCTAAACCAAGCCCAGCTACCCTATGCTGACTTGGTGTAAGGTACCAGCTACCCTAAGCATTCCCCGTTCTTCTTCAACCACTGCCACAAAAAAGGACTATCCTGTTGGTATAACTTTGTGACATTTCAAAAGGAATTAAAACCCATTTCCTTTTTCTTTCCTCCTGGGATTAATCTCTGTGAATGCAGGCTCAACAACCTTATTTTTTTTACTGAAAACCAGAGCTAGTGGCTCCTTCATTAGTTTCAAATGTGTGGCCCCATTGGACACCTCTTTTGTCTAGGCTAAAACCTCTAACAGGCTACTTATGGTACTGCAAAGTAGAGTGTTTTGACCGTTATTTTATAAATTCACACATAAATTTTTTTCTTCTACTGCATAATCCTATCAAACAATCATGACACAAGATCCTCCACTGGTAATTACTCAACCAACACATCCATCTTGCCCAAAATTTGGCTCTGAATGCTTTAGGACTTGTGCTCAGAGGAATTTGCAGAGTAAATACTTCATGAAGTCTTACGCTACTTACCATTAAACAAGGGTATCCAAAGCATCCAAAGGGCACAAAGCAGAAAATAAAATTGATAAGTACCAGGAAAGAAGAGGAACTCGGAAAGCCACAAGTGCCTTAAACATCAAATGTAGTGCTGGCCCTAAATCAAGAATAATATGCAGGGGTGAAACACAGAAGTGGCTTTCATTCTTTTTATTTAATTTAAGCCAAGCTGGTTCTCTCTCTTCATCTTTTATGTGACCCTTAAGAACTGCTTTTTGCTCAAAGTCAAAAATTCCTTACATATTTTTTTAAGCGGTATAAAATGACTTGTGAAAACAAGATTTACTGGATTATTTCACATGAAATTATCTGAAAGTAAAACCCAGTCTGCCAAGTGCATTACAGGTGCTACTGGGAATGGGAAATGAGAGGGACAACATAAGTAAGATCCAGGCATAACCCAGGTAATCACTCCCAAAACGTCTGGTTCTGCCACATGTTTCCAGAAGTGGGAGCAGGTGATGGGCCCTCATTGTCTGCTCTCTGGCACCCACCAAACCTGCAGGACTCAATACAGAACTGCTTCCTCCTTGATTTTCGGTCCAGTGTTGGATAAGGAAAACTCTTCCTAGACCAGTGTCTTTGCTGGGGCCAGGACAGGGTTAATTATTTCAGTAGCCAGGAGGGGCATGGCCAGGACCTGGAGGTTTTTTTCATACCGAGGGAGTGGTGTAGGGGTGAGGAGAAGAGGCCTCTTTCAGTTCGGGTACCATGGTGGGTGGTTGGGGTTTTGCCAGTTTCCACAGGGTGAGTGCTCGTGTGTGAATTGTTCACCTCTCTTGTACTCTCTGTTACTAATATTGTTANGTTCACCTCTCTTGTACTCTCTGTTACTAATATTGTTACTGTTACTCTTTGTTTCTTATTTCACTGCGGTTTGTACTAAGCTGTTCTTATCTCAACCCCTGATCTTTACCTTTTTTCCTCCAATTCTCCTCTCCAGCCACCAAAGGGGAGGAAGAGGGGGAGGGTAGAGTGAGAGAGCGGCACATGGTTTGGAGTGTTTCAGTGGAACACTAAAGTGGGGAATACCAGTCCTATACCACAACAGCCTTATTTGCCCAAAGTGAGGCACAAAGAATNGGTTGGGGTTTTGCCAGTTTCCACAGGGTGAGTGCTCGTGTGTGAATTGTTCACCTCTCTTGTACTCTCTGTTACTAATATTGTTACTGTTACTCTTTGTTTCTTATTTCACTGCTGTTTGTACTAAGCTGTTCTTATCTCAACCCCTGATCTTTACCTTTTTTCCTCCAATTCTCCTCTCCAGCCACCAAAGGGGAGGAAGAGGGGGAGGGTAGAGTGAGAGAGCGGCACATGGTTTGGAGTGTTTCAGTGGAACACTAAAGTGGGGAATACCAGTCCTATACCACAACAGCCTTATTTGCCCAAAGTGAGGCACAAAGAATTAACAACAGATCTGCCCAGAGTGGGTTGGAAACAAATTTGACGTTCGCATTACTTGTATTAGGTACGGACCCACTGGTCACAATATTGTGGACTGTGCCAGTGCCTCCCAGGTGCTCACAGCAGGCACTCCGAAAACCTGAGCATGTACTTCCAGACTTGTAAAATCCTGCCCTAAGATTCAGCTTTGCTCTGTGTACTCCTTGTGCTTCTGATATATTTAAACTCAAGTACTTCATGTCTGGCTTGTAATTCTACTCACATGAACAATGATGCTTATAACTCCTCTGTTCAAAACCAATCCAAGCAAAGAGGACCCAGATTATTCTTTTCTGAGGTAATTTTTTGCATTATTTTAGTAAAATAATAGGTATTTTAGGCTTTGGCTAAGGCAAAACTTAAACAAAACTTCTGAAATGCCTCAGTTGAGCTACAATTTGTATTTTCACTAAATTGGAAAAGTAATGTCAGTCTTTCTGACAGAATTCAAAGCCACCGGGAGCATCATGGCACAGAGAACTTTCTTGAGTGTCTCCTCTTATCCTCACAGTTTGCACCCAGAAGAAACTCTGTATTTTTGAAATATTTCCCTTAGACACTGTCACAAACTTGAAGGCTACAATACATTTTTCTAGTAGACTAAGATAAAATACAGGGATTTTGGGTGGTCCACTAAGTTTAGTAGTAAAGAGACCAGTTGAGCCCAAGTGGTTAAACTCCAGTTCTCAGGGTTTTCTACCAACACACAAGCCAGGTTAGGATCTTGTATTTGGCACCCAGTCCCTATGTAGCTATGTTCAAAAATAATCCCAGTTTAAAATAAAAAATACCTTTGAGGTCTGTGATAGCAGCAAGAACCTGAAATGTTATGAAAATCTCGGGGTTTGGCACATCCTACATTAGCCAACCCACAGGACTTCTCCTCTAGCCCTCTATTAGAGGAAGAGATTTTGCAGTATTCCCCTGAAACAAAGCAAGCCTACAGCTCCTTGGGCTGTTTTACACCTTGCCCTAAACTAGACTAGCTCCCCACCCCCTCTTGCTGCTCAGCAAGGAGCACAAAGCCTTTCCCACTCTGCCACCAGGTATGCCCTATTTCTTCCTCCTGTACTGCTTTATTAACTCCAGCATTTTCCTCAAACCCACTTAAAGCTCACCTCTTCCTCCTCTCCACGGCTCAGCTGAGACCTCGGCAGGGGTGTAAGGCAGTGTGTGTTGGGGCTGTACAGCCCTGCTGTAAAACCCACCTCAGTGATACTGACAACAATTAGCTTACATTTTTCTGGCATTCCAAAACATTAAATTCAGCAAAAAAGAGTGACAGCAAAGTCATCACCATAAGCTTTCAGAAACAGATGCAATCAAGCAAATATTATGTTCCAAAGCAAGCAAGAATCTGGCATGGACTGCAATTCTCCACCAAAAGAGAGGCATATCACTTACTTGTGCGTGAGCAGAAGTTCACACATTTTTTCTTACTTGTTTAAGCTCTAAGACAACCAAAAAAAAGGAAGAACAGCTCCTGCTGCAGCTTTCATTTCATGGGTTAAACGCCATGTTCACAGGAACTGACCTCCCCCAGCTCACTTCCGACCACCACTGCGGTTGGTGAGTCAAAGCATATAAACGTGGCAAATGCCCGTGGAGGAGCTGTGCTAAGCACAAGTCACAGGAGATTACTGCTGGGTTTGAGTTTCAAACCTTCTGAAAGGCAATACAAAGGATGTGGATGGTTTAGAAGCCTGACTTTCTGAAAGAAAAAAGAGAAAGCTAGATGGTGGAATCACAGATTCTCAGAATGGTTTGGAGTAGAAGGCACCTTAGACAAACACCATCTTCTTCCAACCCCCTTCCACTAGACCAGGTTGCTCAGAGTCCATCCAACCTGGTCTTGGAAACTTCCAGGGATGGAACAGCCAGAGCTTCTCTGGGCAGCCTGTGCCAGGACTTCACCAACCTCACAGGGAAGAATTTCTTCCTAACATCCACCCTAAACCTGAGCTCTTTTAGTTCGAAGCCATTCCCCCTTGTTCTGTCACTACATACAACATACCTTTGTAAAAAGTCCCTCTCCAGCTCCCTTGTAGGCCTCCTTCATATTTTTATAGAGTTGTTTGCTTAGATACAGTTCGATATTAATGCAAGAACAGTCAGTAACAGCAGTAACATGTCATGGGAACCAACAAAAACACAGTTCTCAGCATGCAAACTCTCGGTCTGCTTCACAGTCTGAGAAGGGAAATGAGGGACTGTAAAAGTGACAATAAATGCAATTCCACCAGCAAGGGATGGAGTGTCTCAATGCCTTGAAAATGTTCAAAGCTTCTTCTTCCCCTATCCTGCTCTCCCATCAGAATCTCCGTGAGAAATGATAAAGGACAAAGCAAAATCTAAAATTTTTGAATAAACGCTGCATTTCAGGGCAGACTCCATCTCTGAGGATCCAGAGGGGCTGCTGCTTTGGGTTCTTACAAAAAAACCACAATGCTGGCAAACCATGCCAAATCGCTCAGTCTGAGCAGGGCTGCCAGGAATTTGGTATATTCAGTCCACCCCACAGCACCACAGAAATAGACACAAAAGAACAGTTCTTCTTTTTAATTAAAAAGAAATTTAAAAATTTGTGCATGTAAAGCACAAAAAGGACCAATATTTTCCCTAGACCTATAACACTAGGATTTGGGATTTTGGGATTTGGTGTACTTTTATCCTGTTCTGACTAATTTTAATGCCTTAGATAAGGATGCTTTCGCTAACAGATGTTTCTACAGCATCTCGAGTGTCAGTACTGAACATCACTGACCTTGTATCTTCCATAAACCTGCATCAAGATACCCCACCTTTATTCTCATTAGATTCTCCTAAGGTACACTCCTGCAAGGTAATCCTAAAAAATGCTGTGCTCTACCAGCACTGGCACGCACCTTACCTCTCTCATCATCTGAATCACAACAGGCATATTCTGGAGAAAGGAGTTTTCAGCTCTGACTTCTGTTCTTCTTGAGCAGGTTTTTACATACAATGAGTAAACACCTCTTTTACACACTCATTTCAGTGCAGTCTCTGTATCTGTCATTGCAATCTTGTTTTTATTGCCTTGTGCAGAACAGCACCTTATCCAGGTACCTGTGCAATGCTATTCCAACACTCCTCTGCCTCTGGGACGTTTCACATTTGATCCTGCAGCCAAGGATTTCTCCACAACTGCTTTAAAGAAACCATTACAGAATTTTAATTACTCATTTAATCTGGTATACTTTCATTTAAAGAATTAGCTTTTCAACAGACCTACATCAGCCCCTCCCTCAACAATAAAACACACTCCTTGTCCCACTCAATGCTCCCCAGACAGGGTACTACAGCACAGTCCTCATTTTCTATCCTGCATGTAAATGAGAAAACCTCACACTCCAGACCCACATTTTTCCAGCCAGAAGCACTGCTGGCACTGTTAGCTCTACATGAAGCAGGAATGCAGTGTCCGTACAGGCTCTCTGACCCCCTACCATTGCAGGGGCAGCTTGGGCACTAGGGCCTTTCCCTTAGACATGGGTTAGCTGGCTAACTGCTATTAAAACTGGCTATAAACGTGATTCTTAAATGTTTACTCTGTATTTATATAATTACCATGGTCAGGAGAAGATTTCTGAGCGATAGAAATGAGCAGCTTCAACACCTAGTTCTGTATTACAGCACTACTTAACACAGATGTGTAAACCAAATTCCTGCCAAGATCTTCATACTTACCCAATGACAAGGTAAAGAAAAGGCAAAAATACAAGCATGTCTCAGAAATCCTGCTGCTCAAAAGCCATTACATACAACCTTACACTGGGGCAAGGAAAAAAAACAGGCAAAAAAATCAAGCAGGCACTCACTTCTAGTTTTAGGCTTTTTATGTTGCTCTGAGTACAACTGGCCACCACATCCCCCACAGACAGCACAAAGCAAGGATCCTTCCAAGGCCAGTCAAATATGCCACATTTCCACCAAAGTGGCAGTGATAACATCTGTTGAGATGTAATACAGGACCAACTCAATTTGCCACTAACAGAGAAAATTTAAACTCCCTTCCAGGACAAAAAACCAGGATCTGTCATTAACTGTATAGAAGGTCATCTTTCCCTAGTAAAGAAGAAAAGTGGTATTTCTTATTTATTTTTATTTTGTAGCAGGCTACCAAGCAAATTCTTGCCAAAAATGAGTCAGGGGGAAAAACATATCAGCCAAATGGGAAGAAGGACTGGCTTCCAAACCCGGTGATTCCAAGGAGGCCTGAGCAGTGGAAGCGACAACCAGAAAAGCCATAAATTCACTCAAAAGGAAAATGAGAAAAAACGAAGTAAAGCACCACAGAACATATTCTCCCCCAGGACTAACATCAGGCACAATAAAGCCCCAAAACAATTTTTTTTTTTCTGTAGGAAACAGGATGCGGTACTGCAGTTAGCAAGCACTTACCTTCAGCTCCTGAGGTTATTGGTACAAAGTTAAAAAAAAAAGCTCTTGTGTTTTTACTAACTGTGTTTTAACTGAGTCCTCTGTTAGCATCCACAGGGACACTGAGGACACGTTGTCTGCTGCACAGCCCCAGCCTCCCTTCAGCCACATGAGTCAGCCCCAAATGATAGGGTTGTACTGAAACCTGTTTGTAGGAAGGCACCCAGCTCATCCAGGCTGACAGTCCAGGGACAAGTCCAGCCTCACCACCTCCTGCAGAGGAGGAGGGACTGGGGGGGCAGCAGCTCCTTGCTGTGCATCACTGTTATCAAAGCACTGGACAGATGCAAGTCCCAAGAGTGGAAAACTCCACATATAGTTACTTCTTTGCTAATAAACTTCTAAGTGTTTATAATTTAAACTCTGCTGAAGTATATATGAGGACTGATGGATTTTGGGGGGCTTGGGGAATTTTTTTAAGTAGTCATATATGTTCTCTCATGTGGTTTAACACAAATATTGTAATTTCTAGATCTGTGTCTGTAGTGCTGCTGAGTGTGATAACGAACTACACAGACAATGTCCTGAACCAATATCAACGTTTTGTGCTTCTCCACAGTATCACAGAATCATAGAATGGTTAAGATTGGAAAAGTTCTCTAAGATCACCAGGTTGAACCATCAATCCCCTCACCACCTGCATGTTCGCCACGAAACCATGTCCACCAAGTGTCACCTCCACACATTTTTGAACACTCCGCCACTGTCCTGGGCAGCCTGTGCCAGGCTTGACCACCTTTTCAGTGAGGAAATTATCCCTGATATCCAGCCTAAACCTCCCCTGGCATAATCTGAGGCTGTTTCATCTCGTCCTGTCACTTGCTACCTGGGAGAAGAGACTGACACCCACCTAAGTGGTAACTCTCAAGTTCTTTCATGCTGTTCTGTGACAAACTTGTACCAAAGTTACTCTTTCTTATTTTGTTTATATTTGTATCCCTCTGGAGAGTACCAGTCTGGCTTTAGATTCCACCTCTCAGTTTACTTGGACACAGGTGCCCACCAGTAACTTTTGCATTTGCGTTTCTATCCTACCTCAGAATTCGGGCATATCTTACAGATCTGGTCCCAAACTTTGGCATTATGATTTCAAGCCTCCAGTGACATTCCCACAAGGCACACAGGAAACATATTTCCAATTTGAAAAAACATGTTTAATCTCTCTGTCTAGTGCTGGAGACTGTTCATTGGTTAGCAAATTACTGCATTTAGCTACAGTCTTCTCAATATTTACACTTGGCCTGCTTTCCATATTGGCATACAGAGAATAAACGTTAGGGAATAGTGAACATCAAATCCCCATAAATGGAAGGCAGTTACAAACTTTTATGATTTAACAAAGTGTAACAAACAGGCTCTGAAAATATCATTCTTCTGGAGGAAGTATTTAGCTGACTTTCCCCCCCAAATGGCACAGTTTAATTAGGCTAAACTAATCAGCACAGTAACTTTCTGTGACACCAAGATCAAAGGTAGAAGAGAAAAACCCCTGAGACTCTTCCATCCAGTAAGAAAAGCAGGTTAGATGACATAAAAAGACTGAGGCATAAAGAGTGACAAAGTAAAGGAGAAGGAGCCTGGGGCAGATGTCAGCCAGCCTGACATTGGAGGCAACAAAAGCCCTGCCAGAACACTACTCATAGCACACATCAGGAGATTCAACCATCACATGAGGCTGTCAAATGCTGTTCCTCTACTAGAGAAAAGGAGGCAAGAAGCGATGAGCAGCCAGACTCATCTCTTTGGTGCATATAAGTCTTGTCCTACTTTTGTGTGCTGAAATGCACAGCAACTTGTTTAACTTCAGCAGTAGATTTCAAGACTTAATTCCTGCATTGGCCAAGGTGCAGATACCAAGGTCCAGACATCAAAGTCCATCTTAAGTTGTTGCAGGTACCTAATTTAGAAGGGGAAAGGAGAATTGGATTTTCATTCATATATTTTATTACAATTAACATGAAACCCAGAATTCATGCATTTGTAAGATTGTGTTTTACTTTGCTTTTCTCTTTTGCAAAAGGATTCATTGAAGATGGAAGATAATGGGCCTTTCTCCCTAATTTCTTCCTGAGTTCAGGATTGAGTATTGGGCAGATAACATGCCCAGAGTGAAAATTAAGGTAAGCACTTGAAACAGACTAGAACACTCTCTAAGGAAATTTTAGTTATAGCCAAGTATTTCTCATCATAATTTTACCCTCATCCTTCTCATTCGAGCCAGGTGAGCAGAAGCAATGGCATTTTTCTGATGCACAGGACAAGTCCCGCACACCGCCACTGTGGGGTCCTTCAGCACAGCAGCAGCATTTCAACATCTTTTCCTCCTCCTGCCTCTTCCCCATTCGAACTCGCTTTGCATCTCATGTTTCTGTTTATTAACTCAGTTTAGCTCTGGTCTCCAGATTTAGTCAGGCTGCTTCCTGCATGACACAGGGATGCTTATCCACAGACTGCTCCTGGTCTCCCAGAAGGGAAAAAACACCCCATATAAAACTGATCCCTATATAGTGTCCTCAGAGATCAGCCAAAGGCAGCTGAGCATGAGGTGCAGTGTGTAGCTGCAACTATAAATGCATTTTCACCACAGATTTCCCAAGCTGAAGCTATCATTTTGCCTGACGGCCTCAGAGCCCTCACTGACGTCAGATGTCTCTATCACCTCTAAGATGCCCACACTGGATGCCTTTCCTCTAAGATGCACGCACTGGATCCCAGTGAAGGGATGCAGGCAGAATCTTTATTCAGCGTTCCTGAGACTTTCCTCCTAGATGAACACAGAGATGCTTTTTTCTTTTTCCCTTGACAAGTAAAAGGTTTTTCATTATGATGAAAGAGTCCTAATTTATAATTACACTGATTGTGCAAATCAAAGATCTATTTCAGGCTAATAATACACCTGCAACTTCACATCTGTACTACTTTAACAACAGAATTGCAACAACAGAGCAATCTATTACTGTAAAAACCTAAAGAGATTTGTTCTACAGACAAATTACTGCAGCCAAAGCCATCTCAGTTTGTTCCTTTCAGGTTACCTGCAGCTGGGTGATTTACTGTCTTTGAGATTCTCTCACAAGAACAAAGAGAAAGATGGCAGATCTCCAATTTCCAGAACTGGCGAGTTGTGGGGAGAGGGAGAAACAGAGAAAAGCATTACACTGCCCACCTTCCAGTGATTTAAAAGACACAAAGATGAGAAACAGCCCGATCTAGTCCTGTGAGCTAATTCCAGCCTTCAGTCAAAACCACGTCAAAAAATGCTTCATGTTCTTAATTTCTTCTTTTACTAATAGCTTATTAAATTGTTATTCCTAATGACAAAAGCAGCATGCAAGGATCTCTCTCTGCTCAGTTGATGTGCCTGTGCATCTTCTTAATGCCACACATCGCAATGTGTAAGACCTCATTTAACCAGCAAGGTTAGTAAAAATTATCCTCCACTTAAGATTTAATGACAATATCTTTCATCTCCAACAGTGTCCCAAACAACTGGCTTTCTCTTTATAAACCTGAATTGTTTTATTAGTTTTAGTAAACCAATAATTAGCCTTTGCTGATATAAAAATCTATTTAGATGCTAAATATAAGTAGGTAAAACTGAGCTCAGATTCTTTGCTACAGAAGCGAGTTTTGCAAGGCAGGACTAGCTTTTCTGTGTGACCACAATGTGCTGTCACTCCACACTGCAGAAATTAAGAAAATTCAACTTCATTATTGAAAAGCACAGTGAGTATTTTTATGCTATTTTGACAGCAGAGCTGCGTATTTAAAAATCTAGAACAATTTTACAATAATCACTAAAGGAAAACATTTCAGCTCTCAGTGTGGCTCAGTAACACCCTACTTGAAGTTTAAAACTTTCACAGAAAAAGACCAAGCCACAGAGTCTTTGAGGTTGGAAGGGGCTTGGGGAGATAACCAAGTCCAACCCCTCTGCTCAAAGCAGGGCCACACAGAGCAGGCTGCTCAGGACCTGGTTTGACTAGTTCCAAGCATGGACATGCATATTGCAATATGACATCTATAATAATATTTTTGTCCCTTTTAAAACAAATATAACAAAAGAACGATGTAAATTATAAATAAATAATATTCCCAAAAAAATCAACCTTTTATTGAGAAGAGGACACAGGAAAAACCATTTCTGACTGATGAGCTGAACATGGGCAGCAGCTGGAGAGAAGAAAAACAGGTCGCTGTGGTGCCTCTGCTGTAGACTGGATGATCAAGTACCACGTGGGCTCACAAAAGCACAGTCACAGTATGGAAGAGCCTTTAAGAGCCTGGACAGCACTGAGAGGCTAAAAGCAAAAGCATCACTAGTCCCATGCCTCTTCCTCATATCTATACTTCCAACAAAGCAATCCCACACAGTGACTGCAAATCCAGCACAAGGAAAGCCCTGAAGGGTTCTAGCCAATGTGACTCTCGGCTTTTTGGAGACTTGTAGCAGCCTATGATGTTGACCAAAGGTCCACACTACACTGCACTGGTTTCTCAGCTGACTAGAGAAGACAATCTTTACCCTTCTTTGCAGCCTCAGGCTCTGCATGCTGCTCCTCCAGAGACCAACACACCAAGGTTATCCCAGAGCAGCTCCTGAGGTCAAACTCCACGTCTCTTCCAACTCTGGAGGGAACACACAAATGTATTCTGTACTTTGCAGATGGAGAAGCCAAGAGCAAAGAGCATTCTTTCCCTTGCATGATCATCTCCTTAGCTTAGATCAATGCTTCCTCACTCTGTGATCCACAGTCTCTAAGATCCAAAGTGAGAGCAAGAAAAAGAACATGGGAAAGGTTAAAGGTGTCCATGGGAACAAATGCACAGATAAATAAAGTTGAAGAGACTGAAAACCACAAAACCAGCTCCAGTATTTTGGATCCCAGTCACGGGATAGCATAAAGCATCCTTTATTTCAGCCTGAGAAGCTCCAAAAAAGTAACACCAGATCAAAGGCCTATAACATAGAGTACAGAGAAAAACTGGAGTAAAAGGAATTAGTATTAGTTTTCCCAACTAGACTTCAGTTAATTCATTGTATCTATAGCAGCTATTTAATCTCTCCTGTTATCTGTAATTGCACTTTCATCCAGTCTAGAACCACTACAATGTGAAAACCAAGGACATTTTGTAAGAACCCAGGTTATCATTTGGGACATCAGTTATAAATCACAAACAATAAAACCCTTGTGAATGATTGCTAAGTCTTCATTCTAAAGAAAAAACAACACACTTCATCCCAAAATTGCATTACAACTCTGCCAGCAATTATTTTAAAGAAATTTTTAAAGAAATTGGAAGCTCAAGCTGAACAGAAACAGGTAACAATTTCAGAATCAGACCATTAACCAAAAATATGCATTCAAATTAATATTGTGAAAATAGTATACATTCTCTCTTGCTTAGGTGATAGCTTTCAATTCTGAAGTAAGCTTAGACAGAGTGTGGTCTATCATTACATAAAATATAACTGGCAACTAGCATTTTCCAATATATATGTATAGCTAACACAGATAATTACAAACTATGTTACTTGCAGAGGATGTCTGATTATTTTTGTTTAAAATTATATTGCATAAAACAGCACATACTGCATGGAAGTCACTGTTTAAATAATTACTGGTTTCCATATAATTTCTGCATCATTATTCCATATTATTCTTTTATTAATGGAAAAATATCAATGCATACAACGTATGCTTGTTGGCAAAGCTTCATTATTGAGAAAGGATGACTGGAGGGATTTAAAAATAAATGCTATTAGAGAAATTTAGATGCTATTAAGAAAAATGCAAAGAATTCTCACTGTAGAAGAAAAACAGTAAAAGAAAAGATCATTACGAGATTATTTCAGATAATAAATGACTCTTGTAATGAATTTACAATTTTGAGCTCTTACAATAATTGACAGTGAAAGCGTAATTTAGTAATATCATCACAATCCTATCAGTTTCTTAGAATGGGTTGTAGAAAATAATTTTTGTTTGGTTTGCATTTTTCAGATCTATTATGGCATATTGGCTTCAGAGAGCTTTAACTGCTGCCGACATTACGTCACAAGGAGAGGAACAAGACACCTTTCAGAGCAATATCTTTACATGTAAAGTGAGGACCTGAGTTAGGACCAATCAATAAAAAACAAAACAGTAGTACTAATACATCTCCAAATTGCCTAGGACACTTCCTGCTTCTTTGACGGCACGTTGGTGTCAGCAAACACCACTGAGCCCTCCATAGCACTTCCAAAAAAGAAAAGAAACAAAAACCCCCAAGCACATGCATACACAAATTGCAGTAAGGTTTGATTATGCCCTGGCCACCCTGCTCCACTCTGGGAATGGTTGATACACACCAACTCATTGACTGTCATTGATCATGGCACCGACCGGCTGCACAGTCCTTAGCCACACTCATCTGTGGCACTGAGGTCAGCTTCTGCATATGACGGGCAAAAACCTCAAAACACTACAAAGTTACTGCTCAAAAGGCACCTTAAGCCATGTTATCCCAGCTCATAAATAAATTGAGGCTAATTTGGATATGCTTAGAGCTCAGGTATCATCTCGCCATATCCAAATCTGGCATTCATAAATATATGCAGAGTCTGCACCAGCCACATTTCCCACCTGCCCTGCTTCGGAGGGACAGCTCTTCTCAGAGAAATCAAACAGGATGGTTGCAGCTCTGGCAATTTCTAAGTTAGGCCAAGTGCACAGCCTGCTGTGCACATCCTGTCATGCACAGCCCAGCACACACAACCCTGTTGTTCCCCCACACTCACTCCAACGGGGCCACCACACCGCTGTGCCGTGGGGCCACCCCTCCTCTGTGTTCCTGCCTCACCCCTCAGCCTTCCTGCAGACACTCCATAGAGACCCACTCAGAGGGACCAGCCCTGAGCTGCAGTTTCCATTGGCTAAAACTGTGTTCTCAGAATGGGAACGCTCTGGTCAGGTTCTGTGATGTACTGTGGCAAAGGAAAAATCAGACCTGTCAAGCAAAATAATTGCTTCAAGGTGGTTTTTAATTGAAAACCTCATTTGCACTAATAGTCAGGAAGAATTGTGTTTTGTTCCCTGCAGGATGCACAGTTATAGAATGACAGAATGGTTTAGGTTGGAGGGGACCTTGAAGACCATCTCGTTCTAACACCTGCCATGGGCAAGGACACCTTCCACTAGACTAGGTTGCTCAGAGCCCCATCCAATCTGGACTTGTGAAAAAACAACCAGAATAAAACTAGAAATAAATTGAAGATTCTAGTTATTTAATTCTATTAAAAATATAAAAGCTATATAAAAGCCATAATAATATATTATCTTCTTTGACTATAGAACTTAAATTGTAATAACACTTAACAGCATAAAATTCCAATCTATTTAGCAATCTGTTGGAAATACACATGATAATGTTAAATTAAAATTACTGGGGTTTGGCACTTGAAAAAAAAATTTAAACAAACAAATTGTGAAATCTGTTAAATTTGATTGTTTAATACCTGAAAGTGGCATCTGTTAAATTTGATTGTTTAATACCTGAAAGTGGCAAAGGCTGACAAATCAAGCAGTTTTGGTGTTCAAAGAGGATGCAAACAAGTCTTTTAAGAGTCACCACCATCTGGGCATCAGGGACAGCAGGCAGGAGTTGCTTCTCTCCCCAGGGACATACACACACACTGTGACCTCATCATTACCATTCTTATGTAGATCACACCATGACATTCAATGACATTTTACAGACAGATAAAAGACTAGAAAGCCCTGCCCTTAGGAGCCAAAGCCTTCGAGGACAGGGCAAAGCCTGTATAACACACTTTTCAAACTGGAATTATCCATGTCATTGAGAAGTGGTTTATGGGTCAGAGCCTGGCAAAAAGTCAGTAAGACGTTGAATTTTGTAACCATTTCCTCAGAAAAGACAACAAATTACCTGTAATATTCAAAATATCTGTGATTATTAGGAAGTCAGCTCCAACTAGTGCTGCAGGACATGATGAAAGACACAAGTAATGGTTCTAGAAAGCCCATTTAGACACCTATTGAACACCTCACCTCTTGCAAAGCAACAGCAATGCAACTAAGAACATAAACACAACAGAAAGTACAATTATAAAGTCAAAATCTGGTGCTACTACCAGACAGAAGATATTCTCCAGTCCATTACTAACATAAACCCCCTGGCTGTCAGTAATGTTCTGTCTTTCTCCAGTCTCAGTCCTCCATGACCTAAATATTCACTGATTAGTACTTCTGTATATTTAATTCTTTGAGGGCCCAGTCCTGAAGCCCGTCATATTTTTCCATCCAGGCTGCTCAGAAGAAACACAAGAGCACTGGGCAGCTCCTTTGGAAGGGGAACTCAACACCTGGTAGGACCAGCACAGGAGCTCCACTAGCGTTCCGTGTTTTGTATCTATTGTCACTCATTCTGCTTCTCATAGTAGTATTTCTGAAAAAGGACATTTTAACAAACCAGACCTAACACCCAATAGCAGAAAGAAATGGTAAATCCTGGGCTAAAGGACAGAATTTAACACAGGTGCAAGATAAAGGTGGTGGGACTAACGGTGTGGCTTTATACTACACTTAACATCCTCCCACTGAAAGAGTCGCCCTGCCCTGCTCCCTCAACCACAGACACTACATTATTCTTGCTTAGAAGGTTTTGACACAACTCGGAGTTGATTCAGCTGATCCCATGCACAGGGCAGTAGTGTGAAAGCTGTGCTCGGGGTCGTAGCCAGTAAGACCACAAGCAACAGAAAGTGGAATACAGTAGTGCTGCAGGCAGGGCTGCTGTTGTGACAGGTCCTGCACTCTGCAGAACCCTGGGAATGACATGGTTTCCTGCAGCTCAATTGGCCAGCAAACAGAAACACTTCATCTCAATTATTATTACCTAATGGCATGGAAAATGTATATCAAAACTTCTTGTACTGCAACAAAATACTTTTTCACCAGGAATCAGAAGTATAGAAAGAAGTATTAAAAAACTGATATTGTTTATTCCTCTTAAAAGCAAAGTCACCTTTACAAAGAAAATAACTCCAGTTTGATCTTTCCTCCTTCTCAGACCATGGCATTTTTACCACTCATTCATTAAATATAACCCAAGTCAAACCAGTTTGCCTCTTATAACCAAAGAGGTAAAGACCTTGAGCTTTTTCCGTGAAGTGTTTTTTTCAGACCTCTACAATTTTTGTGGCAAGGGTTTTTTATTGCCATATCACATTTATAGAGGAAATTAAATTTCATCTGATCCCATGCTTAAGTGAAAAGGCTCGGTTTTGGTTTCCTGTTGGAACTTGCATGTGCAAAACCTTTTTTTTTT